>JAVSCE010007041.1:0-76472 GCA_032199065.1 Smutsia gigantea
CAAGCCGAAAAGACAAGTATCAAATGATTTCACTCATATGTGGAGTATAAGAACAAAGAAAAAATACTGAAGGAACAAAACAGCAGCAGACTCACAGAACCCAAGAACGGACTAATAGTTACCAAAGGGGAAGGGACTGGGGAAAATGGGCGGGAAGGGAGGGATAAGAGGGAAAAAGGGGCATTACGATTAGCAGATATAATGTTGGGGTGGCACGGGGAGGGCAGTACAACTCAGAGAAGACAAGTAGTGATTCTATAGCATCTCACTACGCTGATGGACAGTGACTGTAATGGGGTTGATGGGGGGGACCTGATGAAGGGGTAGTTTAATAATCGTTATATTGCACATGTAATTGTAAATTAATGATAATAAAATAAATTACATTAAAAAATAAATAAATAGTAATAAAGATTAGAGAAGAAATAAATAAAATTGAGAAGAATAAAACAATTGAAAAAATCAATAAAACCAAGAGCTGGTTCCTTGAAAAAATAAACAAAATAGATAAACGCCTAGCCAGACTCATTAAGAGAAACAGAGAATCTGCACACATAAACACAATCAGAAATGAGGAAGGAAAAATCACGACGGACCCCACAGAAATACAAAGAATCGTAAGAGAATATTATGAGAATCTATATGCTAACAAGCTGGAAGACATAGAAGAAATGGACAACTTCTTAGAAAAATACAACCTTCCAAGACTGACCAAGCAAGAAACAGAAAAACTAAACAAACCAATCACTAGTGACAAAATCGAATTGGTAATCAAAAAACTACCCAAGAACAAAACCCCTGGGGCTCAAGGATTCACCTCTGAATTCTACCAGACATATAGAGAAGAAATAACACCGATTCTCCTTAAAGTTTTCCAAAACATGGAAAAGGAGGGAATACTTCCAACGTCATTCTATGAAGCCAGCATCACTCTAATACCAAAACGGGGCAAAGACCTCACCAAAAAAGAAAATTACAGACCAATATCCCTGATGGACGTAGATGCAAAAATACTCAACAAAATATTAGCAAACCGAATTCAAAAATACATCAAGAGGATCATACACCATGATCAAGTGGGATTCATCCCAGGGATGGAAGGATGGTACAACATTCGAAAATCCATCAACATCATCCACCACATCAACAAGAAGAAGAACAAAAACCACATGATCATCTCCATAGATGCTGAAAAAGCATTTGACAAAATTCAGCATCCATTCCTGATTAAAACTCTCAACAAAATGGGTATAGAGAGCAAGTACCTCAACATCATAAAGGCAATATATGACAAACCCACAGCTAACATCATACTTAACGGCGAGACGCTGAAAGCTTTTCATCTAAGATCGGGAACAAGACAAGGATGCCCACTCTCTCCACTGTTATTCAACATAGTACTGGAGGTCCTAGCCACAGCAATCAGACAAAACAAAGACATACAAGGCATCCAGATTGGTAAAGAAGAAGTCAAATTGTCACTATTTGCAGATGACATGATACTGTACATAAAAAACCCTAAAGATTCCATTCCAAAACTACTAGAACTAATATCTGAATTCAGCAAAGTTGCAGGATACAAAATTAACACACAGAAATCTGTTGCTTTCCTATACACTAATGATGAACTAACAGAAAGAGAAATCAGAAAAACAATTCCATTCACAATTGCATCAAAAAGAATAAAATACCTAGGAATAAACCTAACGAAGGAAGTGAAAGACCTGTACTCTGAAAACTACAAGACACTCCTAAGAGAAATTAAAGAGGACACTAACAAATGGAAATGCATCCCATGCTCTTGGCTAGGAAGAATAAATATTGTCAAAATGGCTATACTGCCTAAAGCAATCTACAGATTCAATGCAATCCCTATCAAACTACCAACAGCTTTCTTCAATGAACTGGAACAAATAATTCTAAAATTCATATGGAACCACAAAAGACCCCGAATAGCCAAAGCAATCCTGAGAAGGAGGAATAAAACAGGGGGAATTACACTCCCTGACTTCAAGCTCTACTACAAAGCCACAGTAATCAAGACAATTTGGTATTGGCACAAAAACAGACCCACAGACCAGTGGAACAGAATAGAAAATCCAAACATTAACCCAAACATATACAGTCAATTAATATTTGATAAAAGTGCCTTGGATATACAATGGGGAGATGACAGCCTCTTCAGCAGCTGGTGTTGGAAAAACTGGACAGCTACATGTAAGAGAATGAAACTGGACTACTGTCTAGCCCCATACACAAAGGTAAACTCAAGGTGGATCAAAGACTTGAATGTAAGTCATGAAACCATAAAACTCTTAGAAAAAAACATAGGCAAAAATCTCTTGGACATAAACATGAGCAACTTCATGAACATATCTCCCCGGGCAAGGGAAACAAAAGCAAAAATGAACAAGTGGGACTATATCAAGCTGAAAAGCTTCTGTACAGCAAAGGACACCATCAGTAGAACAAAAAGACATCCTACAGTATGGGAGAATATATTCATAAAAAACGTATCTGATAAAGGGTTGACATCCAAAATATATAAAGAACTCATGCACCTTAACAAACAGAAAGCAAATAATCCAATTAAGAAATGGGCAGAGGACATGAATAGACACTTCTCCAAAGAAGAAATTCAGATGGCCAACAGGCACATGAAAAGATGCTCCACATCGCTAATCATCAGAGAAATGCAGATTAAAACCACAATGAGATATCACCTCACACAGTGAGGATGGCCAACATCCAAAACACAAACAACAACAAATGTTGGCGAGGATGTGGAGAAAAGGGAACCCTCCTACACTGCTGGTGGGAATGCAAATTAGTTCAACCATTGTGGAAAGCAGTATGGAGGTTCCTCAAAAAACTCAAAATAGAAATACCATTTGACCCAGGAATTCCACTCCTAGGAATTTACCCTAAGAATGCAGCAGCCCAATTTGAAAAGGACAGATGCACCCCTATGTTTATTGCAGCACTATTTACAATAGCCAAGAAATGGAAGCAACCTAAGTGTCCATCAGTAGATGAATGGATAAAGAAGATGTGGTACATATACACAATGGAATATTATTCAGCCATAAGAAGAAAACAAATCCTACCATTTGCAACAACATGGATGGAGCTAGAGGGTATTATGCTCAGTGAAATAAGCCAAGCCGAAAAGACAAGTATCAAATGATTTCACTCATATGTGGAGTATAAGAACAAAGAAAAAAACTGAAGGAACAAAACAGCAGCAGACTCACAGAACCCAAGAACGGACTAATAGTTACCAAAGGGAAAGGGACTGGGGAAAATGGGCGGGAAGGGAGGGATAAGAGGGAAAAAGGGGCATTACGATTAGCAGATGTAATGTTGGGGGGGCACGGGGAGGGCAGTACAGCTCAGAGAAGACAAGTAGTGATTCTATAGCATCTCACTACGCTGATGGACAGTGACTGTAATGGGGTTGGTGGTGGGGACCTGATGAAGGGTTAGTTTAATAATCGTAATATTGCACATGTAATTGTAAATTAATGATAATAAAATAAATTATATTAAAAAAAAAAAAAGAACTCACGCACCTTAACAAACAGAAACCAAATAATCCAATTAAGAAATGGGCAGAGGACATGAATAGACACTTCTCCAGAGAAGAAATTCAGATGGCCAACAGGCACATGAAAAGATGCTCCACATCGCTAATCATCAGAGAAATGCAGATTAAAACCACAATGAGATATCACCTCACATCAGTGAGGATGGCCAACATCCAAAACACAAACAACAACAAATGTTGGCGAGGATGTGGAGAAAAGGGAACCTCCTACACTGCTGGTGGGAATGCAAATTAGTTCAACCATTGTGGAAAGCAGTATGGAGTTCCTCAAAAAACTCAAAATAGAAATACCATTTGACCCAGGAATTCCACTCCTAGGAATTTACCCTAAGAATGCAGCAGCCCAATTTGAAAAGGACAGATGCACCCCTATGTTTATTGCAGCACTATTTACAATAGCCAAGAAATGGAAGCAACCTAAGTGTCCAGCAGTAGATGAATGGATAAAGAAGATGTGGTACATATACACAATGGAATATTATTCAGCCATAAGAAGAAAACAAATCCTACCATTTGCAACAACATGGATGGAGCTAGAGGATATTATGCTCAGTGAAATAAGCCAAGCCGAAAAAGACAAATATCAAATGATTTCACTCATATGTGGAGTATAAGAACAAAGAAAAAAACTGAACGAACGAAACAGCAGCAGACTCACAGAACCCAAGAACAGACTAACAGTTACCAAAGGGAAAGGGACTGGGGAAAATGGGCGGGAAGGGAGGGATAAGAGGGAAAAAGGGGCATTACGATTAGCAGATGTAATGTTGGGGGGGCACGGGGAGGGCAGTACAACTCAGAGAAGACAAGTAGTGATTCTATAGCATCTCACTACGCTGATGGACAGTGACTGTAATGGGGTTGGTGGGGGGGACCTGATGAAGGGGTAGTTTAATAATCGTAATATTGCACATGTAATTGTAAATTAATGATAATAAAACAAATTAAAAAAGAAAAAAAAAAGAATAGTTCATATACTAGACCAAAAAAAGAACGTCAGTAAATTCAAAAAGCTTGAAATTATACCAACCAGCATCTCAGATCACAAAGGTATGAAACTACAAATAAATTACACAAAGAAAAAGAAAAAGCCAACAAACAAATGGAGCCTTAAAACATGCTCAAAAATTTTCAATGGATCAATGGCCAAATAAAAACAGACATCAAGCAATATATGGAGACAAATGACAACAATAATTCAACATCACAAAACCTGTGGGATGCAGCGAAGGTGGTGCTAAGAGGGACATATATTGCAATACAGGCCTACCTCACGAGAGAAAAACAATCCCAAATGAACAGTCTAAACTCACAATTAATGAAACTAGAAAAGTAAGAAATGAGGCCCACAGTCAGTAGGAGGATCATAATAAAGATTAAAGCAGAAATAAATAGAATTGAGAAGAATAAAACAATAAAAAGAATCAATGAAAGCAGGAGCTGGTTCTTCGAGAAAATAAACAAAATAGATAACCCCCTAGACAGCCTTATCAAGAAAAAAAGAGAGTCAAGACACATAAACAGAATCAGAAATGAGAAAGGAAAAATCACTACGGACACCACAGAAATACAAAGAATTATGAGAGAATACTATGAAAAATTATATGCTAACAAACTGGATAACCTAGAAGAAATGGACAACTTTCTAGAAAAATACAACCTTCCAAGGCTGACCCAGGAAGAAACAGAAAATCTGAACACACCAATTACCAGCAAAGAAAAAGAATCAAAAAACTACCTAAGAAAAAAATCCCTGGACCAGATCATTTTACTGCTGAATTTTATCAAGCACTTAGTGAAGACGTAATACCCATCCTCCTTAAAGCTTTCGAAAAAGGAGAAGAGGAGGGAATACTCCCAAACTCATTCTATGACACCAACATCACTCGAAAAACAAAACTAGGTAAAGACACCACAAAAAAAGAAAATTACAGACCAATATCCCTGATGAACATAGATACAAAAATATTCAACAAAATATTAGTAAACCGAATTCAAAAATCCATCACAATCAGGTGGGATTCATCCCAGGAATGCAAGAATGCTACCACATTTGAAAATCCATCAACATCATCCACTACATCAACAAAAAGAAAGACAGAAACCACATGATTATCTCCATAGATGCAGGAAAAGGATTACACAAAATTCAATATCCATTTATGATGAAAACTCTCAACAAAATGGGTATAGATGGCAAGTACCTCAACATAGTAAAGGCCATATATGGCAAACCCACAGCCTACATTATACTTAACAGCTAGAAGCAGAAAGCTTTTCCTTTAAGATCAGGAACAAGACAAGGATGCCCACTCTCCCCACTCTTATTCAACGTAGTTCTGTAGGTCCTAGCCACGGCAATCAGACAACACAAAGAAATAAAAGACATCCAGATTGACAAGGAAGAAGTCAAACTGTCCCTGCATGCAGATGACAAGATATTGTACAAAAAAAACCCTAAAGAATCCACTCCAAAATTACTAGATCTAATATCTGAATTCAGGAAACTTGCGGGATACAAAATTAATACACAGAAATCTGTTGCATTCCTATACACTAACGGTGAACTAGCAGAAAGAGAAATCAGGAAAACAATTCCATTCACAATCGAATCAAAAAGAATAAAATATGAAGGAATAAACCTAAACAAGGAAGTGAAAGACTTATACCCTGAAAACTACAAGACACTCTTGAGAGGAATTAAAGACGACACTAATAAATGGAAATTCATCCCATGCTCTTGGCTAGGAAGAATTAATATTGTCAAAATGGCCATCCTGCCTAAAGCAATCTACAGATTCAATGCAATCCCTATCAAAATACCAACAGCATTCTTCAATGAACTAGACCAAATAGCTCTAAAATTCATATGGAACCACAAAAGACCCCGAATAGCCACAGCTATCCTGAGAAGGAAGAAAAAAGTGGGGGAAATTATGCTCCCTGACATCAAGCTCTACTACAAAGCCACAGTAATGAAGACAATTTGGTACTGGCACAAGAACAGACACATAGACCAGTGGAAAAGAACAGAGAGCCCAGATATAAACCCAAGCAAATATGGTCAATTAATGTATGATAAAGGAGCCATGGATATACAATGGGGAAATGACAGCCTCTTCAACAGCTGAGGATGGCAAAACTGGACAGCTACATGTAAGAGAATGAAACTGGATTACTGTCTAACTCCATACACAAAAGTAAACTCAAAATACATCAAAGACATGAATGTAAGTCATAAACCATAAACTCTTAGAAAAAAAACCTCTTGGACATAAACATGAGCAACGTTTTCATGAACATATCTTCCCCAGCAAGGGAAACAAAAGCAAAAATGAACAAGTGGGGCTATATCAAACTAAAAATCTTCTATAGAGCAAAGGATACCATCAGTAGAACAAAAAGACATCCTACAGTATGGGAGAATATATTCATAAATGACATATACAATAAGGGGTTGATATCCAAAATACATAAAGAGCTCATGCACCTCAACCAAAAAAATGAAAATAAGCCAATTAAAAAATGGGCAGAGGAGCTGAACACACACTTCTCCAAAGACGAAATTCAGATGGCCAACAGGAACATGAAAAGATGCTCCACATCGCTAATCATCAGAGAAATGCAAATTAAAACCACAATGAGATATCACCTCACACCAGTGAGGATGGCCAACATCCAAAAGGCAAACAAAAACAAATGTGAGGATGTGGAGAGGGGGAACTCTCCTACACTGCTGGTGGTAATGTACACTAGTTCAACCATTGTGGAAAGCAGTATGGAGGTTCCTCAAAAACTCAAAATAGAAATACCATTTGACCCAAGAATTCCACTCCTAGGAATTTACCCTAAGAATGCAGCAGCCCAGTTTGAAAAAGATATATGCACCCCTATGTTTATCTCAGCACTATTTATGACAGCCAAGAAATGGAAGCAACCTAAGTGTCCATCAGTAGATGAATGGATAAGAGGATATGGTACGTATACACAATGGAATATTATTCAGCCATAAGACGAAAACAAATCCTACCATTTAGAACAACGTGGATGGACCTAGAGGGTATTATGCTTAGTGAAATAAGCCAGGCAGAGAAAAACAAATTTCAAATAATTTCACTCATCTGTGGAGTATAAGAACAAAGCAAAACTGAAGGAACAAAACAGCAGCAGACTCACAGAACCCAAGAATGGACTAACAGTTACCAAAGGGAAAGGGACTATGGTGGATGGGTGGGAATGGAGGGATAAGGGTGGCAAAGGAGCTTTACGATTAGCACACATAATGTAGCTGAGGGGGGACATGGGAAAGGCAGTATTTACAGAGAAGACAAGTAATGATTCTATAGCATCTTACTACGCTGATGGACAGTGACTGTAATGAGGTACATGGGTGGGACTTGATAATAGGGGGTCTAGTAACCATAATGTTGTTCAAGTGATTGTACATTATTGACACCAAAATAAAATATATATAAAGAATGAAAGAAAGAAAAGAAAAGCAGGCACTTCAAGGGACCTCTCAATAGTCAGAGGGCTGCTAAATGGGCAAGGGTCTAAGAGAAGGAAAAGGTGGACAAAATCGTCATAGCACACTCAGCCCAGCAGGCTGATAACTTTCAGGAGCTGCAGGTGCCCTATCCGTCTGGTTGGCAACACAGCCCCTAGACCCCTCAGCATGATAAGCAGCCTTATGCTCCTTCATCCCCGAGGGCACCTATGCACAAACCAGCTGTTTGAGCCATTGCCACAGGGCAGCCAGAGGGCAGCCCCACCTACAGCAACTACACAGCTTAATGCAGAGGCTTCTCCCTGTGTGCGGCTCACCACCCCAGACCCAGAGGCTGCTCTCTGTTCATGATTGACTGGCACAGACAGTGGACACAGGCGCTGAGACTAGGAGCCATGAAGGGACTTTGTTATCCCGTCAGAACCTGCACCACTCACCTGCAACTCCCACCTTCGGCCTAGGCCATCCCGAGGACCACCTCGCGCATGGCAGTTTAGGGGATTAACTCAGAGGCCACTCCCTGAGTAAGGTTAGGGACAGACAGTGGAGACAGGCATGGTGACCAGGAAGCAGGACGGGACTTTGTTCTCCCAGCTGACACCCACACCACTTGCCAGCAACCACTCCCATCGCTCCAGGACTATGAAAAGACAGAAGAGCCCAGTTCAATCGAAAATGCGTCAAACACCAGAAAGAGGGCTCGGTGAGACTGAAATCACCAATATTCCTGAAAAAGAATTCAAAATAAAAGTCATAAGCATGCTAATGGAGCTACAGAAAAATATTCAAGAGCTAAGGGATGAATTCATGAGGGAGATACTGAAATGAAACAAACAATCCCTGAAAACAGGAGGGATATAAAAGCAGATTAGGTAAGGTAGAAGAGACAGTGAATGGAACAGAAATCAGAGAAGAGGAATACAGAGAAGCTGAGGCAGAGAGAAAAAAAGGATCTCTAGGAATGAAAGAATATTAAGAAAACTGTGTGACCAATCCAAACAGAAAAATATTCACATTATACAGGTACTAGAAGAAGAGAGAGAAAAGGGAATAGAAACTGTCTTTGAAGATATGGTTGTTGAAAATTTCCCCAATCTGGGGAAGGAAATAGTGTTTCAGGCCATGGAAGCCCACAGATCTCCCAACGCAAGGAACCCAAAGAGGACAACACCAAGACATGTAATAATTAAAATGGCAAAGATCAAGGACAAGGACAGAGTGTTAAAAGCACCCAGAGAGAGAAAAAGATCACCTACAAAGGAAAAGCATTAGGCTATCATCAGACTTCTCAACAGAAACCTTAAAGGCCAGAAGAGAATGGCATGATGTATACAATGCAATGAAACAGAAGGGCATCAATCCAAGAATACTCTACCCAGAAATATTATCATTTAAATTTGAAGGGGGGATTAATCAATTCCCAGATACACAAAAGTTGAGGGAATTACCTCCCACAAACCATCTCTACAGTGTATTTTAAAGGGACTGCTCTAGATGGAAGTATGCCTTAGGCTAAATAGCTGTCACCAGAAAACATAAAACCAAAGCAAAGGAAGTAGACCAACTAAATACTAACCAAATGCAAAATTAAATCAGCTGTCCACAAAGTCAGTCAAGTGATACACAAAGAGTACAGAATATGACACCTAACATACAAAGAGTGGAAGAGGAAGAAAAAGAAGGGAGAGAAAAAAACTCATCAGACTGTGTTTACAATAGTGTAATTAGTAAGTTAAGGTAGATGGTTAGATAGTAAAGTAGCTGCCCTTGAGCCTTTGGTAACCATGAATCCAAAGCCTGCCATAGCAATACATATCTATTGATAATCAAACTAAATGTAAGTGGACTGAATGCACTAAAAAAAGACACAGAGTTACAGAATGGATAAAAAAGCAACACATATCTATATGCTGCCTACAAGAGACTCACTTCAAACCCAAAGACATAAACAGACTAAAAGTAAATGGAAGGAAAAAGAAATTTTATGCAAACAATAGGGAGAAAAAAGCAGGTGTTGCAGTACTTGTGTCAGACAAAACAGACTTCAAAACAAAGAAAGTAACAAGACACAAAGAAGGATATTACATAATGATAAAAGTATCAGTCCAACAAGAGGATATAACTATTATAAATATCTATGCACCTAACACAGGGTCACCTGCATATGTGAAACAAATACTAACAGAATTAAAGGAGGAAATAGAATGCAATGCATTCATTTTAGGAGACTTCAAACATCACTCACTCCAAAGAACAGATCAACCAGACAGAAAATAAGTAAGGAGACAGAGGCACTGAACAACATATTAGAACAGATGGACCTAACAGATATATATAGAACACTCCATCCAAAAGCAGCAGGGTACACATTCTTCTCAAGTGCACATGGACCATTTTCCAGTATAGACCACATACTAGGCCACAAAAACAGCCTCAGCAAATTAAAAAAGATTGAAATTGTACCAACCAACTTCTCAGATCACAAAGGTATGAAAATAGAAATAAATTGTACAAAGAAAACAAAAAGGCCCACAAACACATGGAGGCTTAACAACATGCTCCTAAATAATCAGTGGATCAATAACCAAATTAAAACAGAGATCAACCAATATATGGAGACAAATGAAAACAACAGCACAACACCCTAACTTCTGTGAGATGCAGTGAAGGCAGTTCTAAAAGGAAAGTACAAGGCACGCCACTCCTATTTAAAGAAGGAAGAACAATCCCAAATAAACAGTCTAAATTCACAACTATTGAAACTGGAAAAGAAGAACAAACGTGCTTCAATGTTAGTAGAAGGTGGGACATAATGAAGATCAGAGAACAAATAAATAAAATTGAGAAGAATAACAGAAAAAAATTAATGAAACCAAGAGCTGGGTCTTTGAGAAGATAAACAAAATAGATAAACCCTTAGCCAGACTTATCAAGAAAAAAAGAGAATATACACACAAAAACAGAATCAGAAATGAGAAAGGAAAAATTACGACGGATACCACAAAAATACAAAGAATTAAGAGAGAATACTGTGAAAAACTATATGCTAAAAAACTGGATAACCTAGAAGAAATGGACAACTTTCTAGAAAAATACACCCTTCCAAGACTGACCCAGGAAGAAACAGAAAATTTGAACAGACCAATTGCCAGCAATGAAATTGAATTGGTAATCAAAACACTACCTAAGAAAAAAATCTCTGGACCAGATCGTCTTACTGCTGAATTTTATCAAACATTTCGTGAAGACCTAATACCCATTCTCCTTAAACTTTTCCATAAAATAGAAGAGGAGGGAATACTTCCAAACTCACTCTAGGAAGGCAGCATCATTCTAATACCAAAACCAGGTAAAGACACCACAAAAAAAGAAAACTACAGACCAAAATCCCTGATGAACATAGATGCAAAAATACTTAACAAAATATTAGCAAACCAAATTCCAAAATACATCAAGAGGATCATACATCATGATCAAGTGGGATTCATCCCAGGGATGCAAGAATGGTACAACATTCTAAAATCCATCAAAATCATCCACTAATATCAATAAAAAGGAGAAAAATCACATGACCATCTCCATAGATGCTGAAAAAGCATTTGACAAAATTCAACACCCATTCATGATAAAAACTCTCAAGACAATGGGTATAGAGGGAAAGTACCTCAACATAATAAACACCATATATCTATGACAAACCCGCAGCCAATACCATACTTAATAGTGAAAAGTTGAAAGCTTTTCCTCTAAGATCGGAAACAAGACAAGGATGGCCACTCTCCCCACTTTTATTCAACATAGTACTGCAGGTCCTAGCCTCGGCAATCAGCCAACACAAAGAAATAAAAGGCATCCAGATTGGAAAGGAAGAAGTCAAACTGTCACTGCAGATGACATGATATTGTACATAAAAAAACTCTAAAGAATCCACTCTAAAACTACTAGAACTAATATCTGAATTCAGCAAAGTTGCAGGATACAAAATTAATACACAGAAATCTGTTGCATTCCTATATACTAAAGATGAACTAGCAGAAAGAGAAATCAGGAAAACAATTCCATTCACAATTGCATCAAAGAGAATAAAATACCCAGGAATAAATCTAACTAAGGAAGTGAAAGACCTATACCCTGAAATCTATAAGACACTCTTGAGAGAAATTAAAGAGGACACTAATAAATGGAAATTTATCCCATGCTCTTGGTTAGGAAGAATTAACACTGTCAAAATGGCCATCTTGCCAATCTACAGATGCAATACAATCCCTATCAAAATACTGACAGCATTCTTCAACAAACTAGAAGAAATAGTTCTAAAATTCATATGTCACCACAAAATACCCCGAATACCCAAGGCAATTCTGAGAAGGAAGAATAAAGAAGGGGGGATTATGCTCCCTGACTTCAAGCTGTACTACAAAGCCACAGTAATCAAGACAATTTGGTACTGGCACAAGAACAGACACATAGACCAGTGGAACAGAATAGAGAGCCCAGATATAAACCCAGGCATATATGGTCAATTAATACATGATAAAGGAGCCATGGATATAAAATGGGGAAATGACAGCCTCTTCAACAGCTGTGGATGGCAAAACTGGACAACTACATGTAAGAGGCTGAAACTGGATTACTGTCTAACTCCATACACAAAAGTAAACTCGAAATGGATCAAAGACCTGAATGTAAGTCATGAAACCATAAAACTCTTAGAAGAAAATATAGGCAAAACTCTGTTGAATATAAACATGAGCAACTTTTTCATGAACATATTTCCCCAGGCAAGGGAAACAGAAGCAAAAATGAACAAGTAGGACTATATCAAACTAAAAAGCTTCTGTACAGCAAAGGACACCATCAGTAGAACAAAATGGCATCCCACAGTATGGGAGAATATATTCATTAATGACATATCCAATAAGGGGTTGACATCCAAAATATATAAGGAGCTCACATGCCTCAACACCCAAAAAGCAAATAAGCCAATTAAAAAATGGGCAGAGGAGCTGAACAGACACTTCTCCAAAGACGAAATTTAGATGGCCAACAGGCACATGAAAAGATGCTCCACATTGCTAATCATCAGAGAAACGTAAATTAAAACCACAATGAGATATCACCTCACACCAGTGAGGATGGCCAACATCCAAAACACAAACAACAACAAATGTTGGTGAGGATGTGGAGAAAAGGGAACCTTCCTACACTGCTGGTGGGAATGTAAATTAGTTCAACCATTATGGAAAGCAGTATGGAGGTTCCTCAAAAAACTCAAAATAGAAATACCATTGGACCCCGGAATTCCACTCCTAGAAAATTACCAAAAGAATACAGGATCCCAGATTCAAAAAGACATATGCACCCCTATGTTTATCACAGCACTATTTTACAATAGCCAAGGAATGGAAGCAGCCTAAGTGTCCATCAGTAGATGAATGGATAAAGAAGAGGTGGTACATACACACAATGGAATATTATTCAGCCATAAGAAGAAAACAAATCCTACCATTTGCAACAGCATGGATGGAGCTAGAGGGTATTATGCTCAGTGAAATAAGCCAGGTCTAGAAAGACAAGTATCAAATGAGTTCACTCATCTGTGGATTATAACAACAAAGCACAAACTGAAGGAACAAAACAGCAGCAGACTCAACAAACCCAAGAATTGACTAACAGTTACCAAAGGGAAAGGGACTGGGGACGGTGGGTGTGAAGGGAGGGATAAGAGGAATAAGGGCCATTATGATTAGCACACATAATGTAGGGGGGGCACAGGGAAGACAGTATAGCACAGAAAAGACAAGTAGTGACTCTATAGCATCTTACTACACTAATGGACAGTGACTGTAATGGGGTATGTGGTGGGGACTTGATAATGGGGTGAATTTAGTAACCACAATGTTGCTCATATGATTGTACATCAATACCTTAATAAAAAGAAAATGCCTGAGGAGGAAACAAACACCTTCCTTTGAGAAAAAGGTGGCTTGCCATTTTGCACCACTACAAATAAGGCCATTTGTATTCATACGTGGACATTGACTTTAATTTCACTTAGAAGTAGAATGGCTGCATTGTATGGTAGGCGTTATGTTTAACTTTCAATAAATTGCCAGGTCATCTTCCAAAGTGGCACCTCTTTACATTCCCATTATGAGCATATGAATTCGAGTTTCTTCCACATCCTAGACAAAACTTGGTTTAATATTAATAAACATTCAAATTTTAGCATTTTAGTGGGTGTGTTGTGCTATCACCATGGTTTTAACTAGCATTTCACTAGAGACCAATGATAATAAGTATAATATACCTTTTTTGGTGAAAAATCAGTTCATATCTTTTGCCCAGCATTTAAATAGAAGAATTGGGTGGGTAGTTATTTTATTCTAGATACAAGTCTCCTCTTGGATAAGTGTTTTACAAAAATTTTCTCCAATACTGTTTGCCTTTTTCATTTTCTTAACAGTGTATTGTGAAAAGCAAAAGATTTTCATTTTGATGAAGCCCAATTAATATTTTTCTTTCATAGTACATGCTCATTGTGCTATACCTAAGAAAATTTTTTACCAAATTCAAAGTATCTAGGATTTTCCTCTATGTTTTCTTTCAGAAGTTTTATACTTCCAGCTTTCACAGTGAGGTCTTGACCAATTCTAAGTTATTTTTATATATGACAGGAGATAAGAGTTGGGGTTTATTTACTTGCATATGGATATCTGATTGTGTCTGGCACCTTTTTTGGAAAGATCACCTCTTCCCCAAAATATGAGTTGGTCAAAAATCAAATGAACATACACACATAGGTCTATTTTTGGACTATTTTACATTGATATAGATGTACATGCCAACATCATACGCACTGCCTTGATTGATGTATCTTTAGAGTACAAGTCATAAAATCAATTTCTCCAAATTTTTTTCTTCTTTTTGTGAGTTATACTACCAGTCATTTTAACGTTCCTTATCAATTTTGGAATACGTTACTTCTAAGCTTTAGAATATTTTGATGTTATCTAAAGGGGGGAAAAAAGCCTGCTGAGAAACAGAAGGAACAAAATAGCAGTAGACTCACAGACACCAGGAAGGGACTAGTGGTTACTAAGGGGGCAGGAGTAGAATGGGGGCAGGGGGAAAGGATTAAGGGGCCCAATAGTTAACAGTCACAATATGGCTTGGTCATTGGATGGCAGCACATCACGAGAATACAGTTAATGGTTCTGTAAAAACTTAACAGAAAATGACCACACTAGAAGGGGTGAGGATTAAATAATATGGGCAACTGTTGAACCACTGTTGTATATTTTAAATCAATTTAAGATTGTGTATGAATGAAACTTTAGTTTTTTTAAAAACCTGCTGGGATTTTTATTGAAACTGAAATTTATACATCATTACAAGAGACATAGCATCGGAACCATATTGAGTTTTCTAATCCTGGTACATAGTGTATCTTCATTTATTTAGACATTTTAAATGTCTCTCAGCGATGTTTAAGAGTTTTCAGTGCAAAAGTCTTACACCTCTATCAAATGATTCCCAAGTATTTCATATTTTGGATACTATTATAAATGCTTTTCAAATTTTTCCAACTGGCCTGATGGGATGGACATGCACAATCTTCCTGAAAAAGAATTCAGAATAAAAGTCTAAACATACTGATGGATTTACAGAGAAATATGCAAGAGCTAAGGGAGGAAGTGAGGGAAGTGAGGAAAGGCAATGAAGAAATGAGACAAGCGATCGACGGGCTTAGCAACACACTGGACAAGATGCAAGAGACTGTTAATGGAATAGATATCAGAGAACAGGAATACAGAGAAGCTGAGGCAGAGAGAGATAAAAGGATCCCTAGGAATGAAAGAATATTAAGAGAACTGTGTGACCAATCCAAACGGAACAATATCCGCATTATAGGAGTACCAGAAGAACAAGAGAAAGAAAAAGGAATAGAAAGTGTCTTTAAAGAAATAATTGCTGAAAACTTCCCTAAGCTAGGGAAGGAAATAGTCTCTAAGACCACGGAGCCCACAGATCTCCCAACACAAGGGACCCAAGGAAGACAATACCAAGACACATAATAATTAAGATGGCAAAGATCAAAGATAAGGACAGAGTATTAAAGGCAGCTACAGAGAGAAAAAAGATCACCTACAAAGGAAAACCCATCAGACTATCACCAGACTTCTCAACAGAAACTTTACAGGCCATAACAGAATGGCATGATATATTTAACGTAATGAAACAGAAGGGCCTCGAACCAAGAATATTGTATCCAGCATGATTATCATTTAAATTTGAGGGAGGGATTAAACAATTCCCAGAGAAGAGAAAGCTGAGGGAATTTGCCTCTCATAAACCACCTCTACAGGATATCTTAAATGGACTGCTATAGAGGGAAGAACTCCTAAGGCTAAAAAGATGTCACCAGAGAAAATAAAATCATACCAAAGAAAGCAGACCATCCAAATACTAACTAAAGGCAAAGAATAAAACACCTAGTATATAAAGAATGGAGGAGGAAGAATAAGAAGGGAGAGAAATAAAGAACCATCGACTGTGTTTACAATAACTTAACAAGAAAGTTAAGTTAGATTGTTAGATTGAAAAGAAGCTACCCTTGAACCTTTCAAAACCACGAATCTAAAGCCAGCAATGGCAATAAGTACATATCTATCGATAATCACCCTAAATGTAAATGGACTGACTACACCAATCAAGACACAGAGTAATAGAATGGATAAAAAAGCAAGACCCATCTATATCCTGCTTACAAAAGACTCACTTCAAACCCAAAGATATACACAGACTAAAAGTGAAGGGACGGAAAAAGATATTTCATGCAAACAACAAGGAGAAAAAAGCAGGTGTTGCAGTACTTGGATCAGACAAAATAGACTTCAAAACGAAGAAAGTAGCAAGAGATAAAGAAGGACATTACATAATGATAAAGGGGTCAGTCCAACAAGAGGATATAACCATTTCAAATATATATGCACCCAATAAGGGAGCGCTGGCATATGTGAAACAAATACTAACAGAATTAAAGGGGGAAATAGAAGGCAATGCATTCATTTTAGGTAACTTCAACACACCACTCACTCCAAAGGACAGATCAACCAGACAGAAAATAAGTAAAGACACAGAGGCACTGAACAACACACTAGAGCACATGAACCTAACAGACATCTACAGAACTCTATACCCAAAAGCAACAGGATACACATTCTTCTCAAGTACACATGGAACATTTTCCAGAATAGACCACATACTAGGCCACAAAAAGAACCTCAGTAAATTCAACAATATTGAAATTCTACCAATCGACTTCTCAGATCACAAAGGTATAAAACTAGATAAAAATTTTAGAAAGAAAACAAAAAGGCTCACAAACACATGGAGACTTAACAACATTCTCCTAAATAATCAATGGGCCAATGACCAAATTAAAACAGAGATCAAAGAATATATGGAGACTAAAGACAACAATAACACAAAGGCACAACTTCTGTGGGACGCAGCAAAGGCAGTTCTAAGAGGAAAGTATACTGCAATCCAGGCCTATTTAAAGAAGGAACAACATTCCCAAATGAATACTCTAAAGACACAATTACTGAAATTGGAAAAAGAAGAACAAATGAGGCCCAAAGTCACCAGAAGGAGGGACATAATAAAGATCAGAGAAGAAATAAATAAAATTGAGAAGAATAAAACAATGGAAAAAAATCAATGAAACCAAGAGTTGGTTCTTTGAAAAAATAAACAAAATAAACCCCTAGCCAGACTTTTTAAGAGAAAAAGAGAATTTATACACATAAAGAGAACCAGAAAACAGAAAGGAAAAATCACGACGGACCCCACAGAAATACAAAGAATTGTAAGAGAATACTATGAGAATATATATGCTAACAAGCTGGAAACCCTAGAAGAAATGGACAACTTCGGAGAAAAAAACAACCTTCCAAGACTGACCAAACAAGAAACAGAAAAACTAAACAGACCAATATTCAGCAACGAAACTGAATCAGTAATCAAAAAACTACTCAAGAACAAAACCCCTTGGACAGATGGATTCACCTCTGACTTCTACCAGATGTACAGAGAAGAAAGAGTACCCATTCTCCTTAAAGTTCTCGAAAAAATAGAAGAGGAAGGAATACTTCCAAACTCATTCTATGAAGCCAGCATTACTCTATTACCAAAACCTGGCAAAGACATCACCAAAAAAGAAAATTACAGACCAATATCCCTAATGAATATAGATGCAAAAATACTCAACAAAATATTAGCAAACCGAATTCAAAAATACATCAAGAGGATCATACACCATGATCAAGTGGGATTCATCCCAGGGATGCAAAGATGGTACAATATTCGAAAATCCATCAACATCATCCACCACATCAACAAAAAGAAGAAAAACGACATGATCATCTCCATAGATGCTGAAAAAGCATTTGAAAAAATTCAACATCCATTCATGATAAATACTCACAACAAAATGGGTACAGACGGCAAGTACCTCAACATCATAAAGGCCATATGTGACAAACCCACAACTAACATCATACTTAACAGCGAGAAGCTGAAAGCTTTTCATCTAAGATCGGGAACAAGACAGGGATGCCCACTCTCTCCACTTTTATTCAACATAGTACTGGAGGTCCTACCCACAGCAATCAGACAAAACAAAGAAATACAAGGCATCCAGATTGGTAAAGAAGAAGTCAAATTGTCATTATTTGCAGATGACATGATATTTTACATAAAAAACCCTAAATACTCCACTCCAAAACTATTAGAGGTAATATCTGAATTCAGCAAAGTTGTAGGATACAAAATTAACACATAGAAATCTGTTGCCTTCCTATACACTAACGATGTGCTAACAGAAAGAGAAATCAGAAAAACAATTCCATTCACAATTGCATCAAAAAGAATAAAATACCTAGGAATAAACCTAACGAAGGAAGTGAAAGAGCTATACCCTGAAAACTACAAGACACTCCTAAGAGAAATTAAAGAGGACACTAACAAATGGAAATTCATCCCATGCTCTTGACTAGGAAGAATAAATATTGTCAAAATGGCTATACTACCTAAAGCAATCTACAGATTCAATGCAATCCCTATCAAACTACCAACAGCTTTCTTCAATGAACTTGAACAAATAATTCTAAAATTCATATGGAACCACAAAAGACCCCGAATAGCCAAAGCAATCCTGAGAAGGAGGAATAAAACAGGGGGAATTACACTCCCTGACTTCAAGTTCTACTACAAAGCCACAGTAATCAAGACAATTTGGTATTGGCACAAAAACAGACCCACAGACCAGTGGAACAGAATAGAAAATACAAACATTAACCCAAACATATACAGTCAATTAATATATGATAAAGGAGCCTTGGATATACAATAGGGAGATGACAGCCTCTTCGGCAGCTGGTGTTGACAAAACTGGACAGCTACATGTAAGAGAATGAAACTGGACTACTGTCTAACCCAATACACAAAAGTAAACTCAAAATGGATCAAAGACCTGAATGTAAGTCATGAAACCATAAAACTCTTAGAAAAAAACATAGGCAAAAATCTCTTGGACATAAACATGAGCAACTTCTTCATGAACATATCTCCCCGGGCAAGGGAAACAAAAGCAAAAATGAACAAGTGGGGCTATATCAAGCTGAAAAGCTTCTGTACAGCAAAGGACACCATCAGTAGAACAAAAAGACATCCTACAGTATGGGAGAATATATTCATAAATGACGTATCCGATAAGGGTTGACATCCAAAATATATAAAGAACTCACGCACCTCAACAAACAAAAAGCAAATAATCCAATTAAGAAATGGGCAGAGGACATGAATAGACACTTCTCCAAAGAAGAAATTCAGATGGCCAACAGGCACATGAAAAGATGCTCCACATCGCTAATCATCAGAGAAATGCAGATTAAAACCGCAATGAGATATCACCTCACACCAGTGAGGATGGCCAACATCCAAAACACAAACAACAACAAATGTTGGCGAGGATGTGGAGAAAAGGGAACCCTCCTACACTGCTGGTGGGAATGCAAATTAGTTCAACCATTGTGGAAAGCAGTATGGAGGTTCCTCAAAAAACTCAAAATAGAAACACCATTTGACCCAGGAATTCCACTCCTAGGAATTTACCCTAAGAATGCAGCAGCCCACTTTTAAAAAGACATATGCACCCCTATGTTTATTGCAGCACTATTTACAATAGCCAAGAAATGGAAGCAACCTAAGTGTCCATCAGTAGATGAATGGATAAAGAAGATGTGGTACATATACACAATGGAATATTATTCAGTCAGAAGAAGAAAACAAATTCTACCATTTGCAACAACATGGATGGAGCTAGAGGGTATTATGCTCAGTGAAATAAGCCAAGCTGAAAAAGACAAGTATCAAATGATTTCACTCATATGTGGAGTATAAGAGCAAAGAAAAAAACAGCAGCAGACTCACAGAGCCCAAGAATGGACTAATAGTTACCAAATGGAAAGGGACTGGGGAGGATGGCCAGGAAGGGAGGGACAAGGGGGAGAAAGGGCATTACAATTGGTAGATGTAATGCTGGGGGGGCACGGGGAGGGCTGTACAACTCAGAGAAGACAAGTAGTGATTCTATAGTATCTCACTATGCTTATGGACAGTGATTGTAATGGGGTTGGTGGGGGGACCTGATGAAGTTGGTAGTTTAATAACCATAATATTGCATATGTAATTGTAGATTAATGATACCAAAAAAAATTTTTTTCCAACTGTATATTACTAGTAACACAATTGATTTTTGTATATTGATCTTATATCCTCCTGTCTTGCTTAAGCTCAGCTTATTAGTTTCAGTAGTGGTTTTATAGATTCTGTAGGATTACTTACATAGATAATCATGTCACCATGAATAATGACAATTTTACCTTTTCCCTTCTAATATGAATGTCTTTTATTTCCTCTTCTTGCCTTAATGCATTGGCTAGACTCTCTAGCACAATGTTGAATAAAAATGATCACAAGCAGATGCCCTTGACTGGGCCTAATCTTAGGAGGAAAGCACTCAGTCTTTTACCATTAAGGATGATGTTCAGTGTCAGTTTTTCATAAATATCCTTAATCAAGTAAAGAAAGTTGCCTTCTATTCCTACTTTGCTGAGAGCTTCTAACAGAAATGGATGCTGTATTTTGTCATCTGTTGAAATAATCATATGAGTTTCTTTTCTGAATCTGTTAACATGATTAATTACATTGCTTTCTGGATGGTAAACCATCTTTGCATTCCTAAGACAAACACCACATAACCATAATATATTATTCCTTTTTAAATACTGTTGTACTTTAGTTGCTAAAATTTGGTTAAGAATTTTTACATCTCTATATATGAAAGATACTGGTTGATAGTTTTTTTTCTTCCAATTACTTTCTCGGATTCTGGTATGAGGGTAAGGATTTCCTCAGAGAATGAGTTGACAAACTCCCTCCTCTTTAATTTTCTGGAAGAGGTTCTGTAGAATTGGGATTATTTCTTCCTTAAATGTATGACAGAATTTACCAGTGAAGCCATCTGGGACTGGACTTTTCTTTGTGAAAATGTATTTTAAATACTGTTTACTTTAAAATACAGAATTATTCAGCTTGTTTGTTTATTCTTTAGTGATCTTTGGTAGTTTGGGTCTTTCAAGGAATTTGCCCACTTACCTAGGATAACATATTTATGGCATGAAGTTGTCTAAAATATTCCTTTATTATTCTGTCAATATCTGCAGAAATTCTGTAGTGATGTAACAACTGTCATTTCTGTTACTGGTAACTTATGCCTTCTCTCTCTTTTTTTCCTGATCAGTCTGGCTAGACTTGATCAAAGAATCAGCTTTGGCTGTTTTTTATTCTTCTCTGTGGTTCTTCTGTTTCCTTCCATGATCTTTATTATTTCCTTTATTCTGCTTACTTTGGGTTTAATTTGCTTTTCTTTTTCTAGTTTCTTAAAATAAAGACTGAAATAATTGATTTTTGAGCCTTATTTAGGAATTTTTAGTACTATAAATTTTCCTCAAATTATTATTTAACCTGTTTCCCACAAATTTTGAAAAGGTGTTCATTCACTTGTATTTAGTCCAAAATGCTTTGCCTTTGATCTCTGCTTTTATCCATAAGTTACTTAGACATGTGCTATTTAATTTCCAAATAGTTAGGAATTGTCCAGAAATAAATCTGTTATTGATTCCTAATCTAATTCCAAAAAGCAGTCAGAAAACATTGTTTGATTCAAACCTTTTAAAATTTATCAAGACTTATTTTATGGCTTGGAATATTGTCTGTGGTAATGTTCTGTGTGTACTTGAAAGGATATATGTTCTGCTATTATTCAGTGTTCTATAAATGTCAATTTGGTCAATTTAGGTTGATAGCATTGTTGAGTTTTCTTTGTCCTTACTAATCTTCTACTTGTTCCATCAGTTATTGAGAGTGGTGATGAAATCTCCCACAATAATTGCAGATTCATCTATTTCTCCTTGCAGTTCTGTTAGTTTTGACTTCATGTATTTTGAAGCTCTGTTGTTAGATGCATAAACATTTAGAATCATGGTGTCTTCTTCATTAATTAATGCCTTATCATTCTAAAATGATAGTTTTTACCCCTTCTTACTATTCTTTACTCTGAAGTCTACTTTATCTGATATTAATATAGTTACTCCAGCATTGTTTAATTAGTATAACTTGGTATATTCATTATTAGTAGTATAACTATGATATAACTTTTTCATCCTTTTACCTTTAACTGATTTTTATTTTTATATTTAAAGTGCATTTCTTGTAAGCAATGTATAATTTGGGACTTTCTGTTTTATGTCTGTCTTTTAGTTGGGGTGTTTAGGCCATTTACATTTAATGTGATTATTGGTAAGACTGGATTTAAATCTATCACTTTATTATTTGTTGTTCATTTTTCCATCTGTTCCTTATTTCCTCTTCTACCTTCTTGTGGACTATTTGACAATTTTTTATGATTCCATCTTATCACTTTCGTTGGCTTATTAGCTGTGACTCTTCGGGTGTATATATGTGTGCACATGGTTGCTTTAAGATTTGTAGTAAACATCTTTAACTTAACAGTCTACCTCCAAGTGATACTAAAACACTTCATATAAAGTAAAAGAATCTTATAACAGTATGCTTCCCTTTTCCTCTCCCAGCCTTTGTGTTATTGCAGTTATATATTTTTCATAAACTCTACATCACATTGTTTTTGTTTTTCTTTAAATGCTCAAATATCTTTGTAAAACATTTTTAAAGTAAGTATTTTATATTTTCTTACATTTACCACTTCCTTTACTCTTCATTTCTTGTGTACCAATATTTCCATCTGGTAGCATTTTCCTTCTGTTGGAAGAAGGTCCTTTAGCATTTCTTATAGTTCAGGCCTCCTGGTGACAACTCTTTCAGCTTCTGTATGTCTGGCTAGTATTATGACTTCATTTCAGAAAGACTGAAATAGAATTATTTTTTGTTTTCTTGCAATACTTTAAAGGTACTACTCCACTGCTATGCTGCTATGCATTGATTCTCATAAGAAGTCTGTTGACAACTTCATTTTTGTTCTTCCTTATATAATGTGTCCTTTTTTCTCACTGTTTATAAGATTTTATCTTTATCCCCAGTTGCAAGCAATCTCACAACATGTGCCTTGTGTAGCATTCATGTTTCTTTTGCTTGGAATTTGTTGAACTGATCTGATATGTGGATTTATAGTTTTCATCACATTTGTAAAATTTTCAACCATTATTTCTTCAAATATATCTTCTGTTGCCCTGTCCCAGCTCCTCTCTTCATGGCCTCCAATTATATGTATATTTGGCTAGTGGAAGTTGCCCCATAACTCCCTTCTACTCTCTCTGTATATATATTTGTTTTTCTTTCAGTCTTCTTTCTCTCTGTGCTTTATTTTAGATTGTTTTTGTTATTGTGTTTTTAAGTTTACTAATCTTTTCGTCTGACCCATCTGATCTACACATTAATCTTATCCAGCGTATATCCATCTCAGACATTGTATTTTTTAATCTCCAGTTCAATTAGGGTCTTTTAAAAAAAAAGTATTATCTTCCATCTCTAACATGTTCTATCTTTCTTCTACCTTCTTGAACATTTGCAGTATAGTTATTATAATAACTGTTTTAACTGTCCTTGTCTACTAATTCTATCATTTGCAGCATTTCTGGGCTGATTTCAATTGACTGATTTCTCTCTTCATTATGGTTCATATTTTCTTGCTTCTTTGCATGTACTTGGTAAGTTCTGATGTGATGCATTGCACATTTTATCTTGTTGAGTGCTGGATATGTCTATATTCCTAAAAACATCCTGAGCTTTTGTAAATTACTTGGAAACAGTTAGGTCTTTTTGAGCCTTGCTTTTGAGCTTTGTTCAGTGAGAGCAGAGCAGAACATACTCTAGGGTCAATTTTGCCCATTGCAGCAAAATCCTTCTAGATGCTTGATAACTTGTGAATTACAAGGTTTTCCATTCTGGCTGGTGAGAATAAAAACCCAGCCCTGTATGAGCTCTGCAATTCTGCCTTCTGTTACCTTCAGGTGACTGTTTACCTGGTCTCCAGTAGTTTCTTTACATACTTGGGCTGATTGTATTCAACTGAAGACTCAGGCTCTGTAAATCTTCAAAAGGCTCTGCAAATCTTCAGAGCTCTCTCTGTTCCAGTTCTCTGTTCTTGGAACTCTCCAGGTTCTACTCCAAACTGCCAGCTCTGACTCTTAAACTCATAGAACTCACCAAGCTCTGCCTGGATTCCCCTGCCCTGCCCTATGGCCTACAGATTCTGTCCAGACAGTAACTCAATGACTAACTAATCTGTATGAGTCAGAATGCCAAAGGCCTAAGACTAATCAGAACAATGTGCCAACATCACCCCCTGACAAGAGGCCTATCAGACATTATAGTAAGATTCCAAGGTCAAGCTATATCAAGATGCTTTTTACCTCAATTATGAAATAATCAAAACCATTAAAAAAAAGTATGGAGAATAGAACAAAAAATTAATTTAACCCACCAACCAAATTTAACAAATGTTAATGTATTGTCATAACTGCCAAACTAAAGCATCTACAGTACATTTTGTAGTACAAATAAGAGAGCAATTACTTCAACACTGTGTTGAAGGAATAGTCCCTTTGTAATAAGGTGATAATGGGCAGACTGTTACTGTACAATTACCCTGTTGCTTTTTAAAAAAAGAGGCACCTGGGGACTACTTATAGAAGAATATCAGATAATAAGTTGTAGAAACAATATCAGATAAGGAAACAAAGAGTAAAAAACACCCTGATTTCTGCAACCACCAATGATTCGGATGAGGATCATCAATAGATACTAAAACTACTGGAAACAAGATATGTATATGGTCTCAATATTTATTGTCCCATACATTACTTATTAATTAGAAAAATACTTTTATGACAGAAATCTGGTAGACACCACTTTAACCAACTGATTGAAAGTGGCATCACCAATAATGGGACAAAAAGACATCAAGCTTCTTGATGTGTTACAGCTTGGAGGAACTGTAAAGGCCAATTAATTTTAGGATTTGTGAGCTGTGCAGTCTCTGTGACAGCTATGTAACTCTGCCATTTGTTGAAACACAAAAGTAGTACATAATATATGTAAACAAATGGGTTCAGCTGTGTTCCAATAAACTTCATTTATAAAAACAGATGACAGGTCAGACTGACCCAACTTAC
This sequence comes from Smutsia gigantea, assembly GCA_032199065.1. NCBI lineage: Eukaryota > Metazoa > Chordata > Mammalia > Pholidota > Manidae > Smutsia > Smutsia gigantea. The sequence continues at coordinate 25,895 of JAVSCE010007041.1, forward strand.
ATGGCAATCCTGCCAAAAATGTTTAACTTGAATCTAATTATGAGGAAACAAATCAGATAAAATCAGATTGTGGGAAATTCTATAAAACACAGGCCTAGATTTTTTTTAGAAAAATCAATACAATGACAGACAAAAAGTGAGGAAGCTGTTACAGATTAAAGGAGATTAAGAAGACAAGACTCAGCATGAAAAGACACAGAGGAACCTCAAATGCACCTAAGTGAAAGAAGCCGACCTAAAAGGCTACATATTGTATGTTTCCAGGTATACGATACCTTGGAAAAAGCAAAACTAGAGACAGTAAAAAGACCAGAGGTTTCCAGGGGCCTGGCACGGGAGGATAAGTAGGTGAAACACAGGAACTTTTTGAGCAATGAAACTCTTCTGTATGACACTGTAATGGTGACGACATGACATTATTCACTTATTAAAATCCACAGAACTTTACAGCACAAAGAGTTGACCTTAATGTATTCAAAGTAAAAAACAGAAAGGCATTTAGGACAGAGGATCCCAGGAAAGAATACAGATGGTGACAAGAGAATCCGGTTGTATTACTAATGTATCAAACAACCTTACTTAAGTGGGTGGAAGAAAAGGCGTTGCCTAAGTAACTGTGGCAATGAATAGATTTTGTAAGACTAAGGCAAAAGGAAGGGCACCATGGTACCGTGTTCTAGTTAATATCAAGCTGCTGCCCACAGGGCATAGATGAGCAACCTGGGTACTAGAATTAAACACGTAAAGGGATGGCACACGATGGGAACCAGGTTTCTCACTGCTGGAGAGGGAATGTGCAGGTTCCCAGGGGGAAGAAGCTGTAATGATCCATGGGGTAATGGACTAGAGTTGGAAACATGAGGAAGAACTTTTGTTTAACATCTAGATACAGATGGTAACATGAAAATATTTATAGATATGTGTATGCACACACGTTGATATATTTCTTTTATCATCTGACAGAGCCTAAAAAAGTGACACCCCAAAGGGCTCTTTGGAGATATGGTGGATTCTAGGACTGGGACAGGAAATATACAAGATGAACAGGAACATCTTACAGTACCAGAATGTAAGAAAGTACTCAAACACACACACACACACACACACACACATATACATACACGGCATACATCAAAGGGGCACAGAAGGCAACTGAAATAGTTTCAAGTGGCCAAAGCTGGAACAATTTGTGCAACAAAATAAAATCTTCCATGCAGAATTCCAAGTAAATTATGTAGATGTTATACCCAAAAGGAGGGGGAGCATAACTTTCCACTACTTTATCTGGGACTGTGCAAAGTGACTTCCTTGGAAAGAGTATAGTATGAAAAAGGGGACAGAAAAGAGTACCTTTGCAATGGAGAAACCTACCACTAACTAATTCACCCAAGTGATCAAGGTCAAAATCAACAGTCATAAATCATGTAGAAAATACGTACCCATGACATGATCTGAGTGAGCCTCCTCTCAAAAACCCATAACCTCATCTAATCCTGAGAAAAGTATCAGGCAAATTCCAATAGAGGGGTATCCTACAGTAGGCTGGACCAGTACCCCTCAAAACTATCAAAGTCATCAAACAGGAAAAATCTGAGAAATTGTCACAGCCCAGAGGAGCCTAGGGAGACATGACAACTAAATATAGCATGGAACCCCAGAAGGAATCCTGGAACAGAAAAAAGACATTAGGTAAAAACTAAGGAAACCTGAAGAAACCATGGACTTTAGTTAATAATGCAACAATTTTGGTTCATTAATTGCAACAAATGTAGCAAACTAATTCAAGATGTTAATAGGAAAAACTGTGGGTAGGAGCATTAGACATAAAAAATATATATAAGGTAAAAAAAGATACAAAGAAAATCTATTCTAATATTCACCCAACAGAATAGATAGCTTTGCAAAGGAACATATCACCAGCAGTAATAAGGTATAAAGAAGGAAGTTCTGATTGGAAGGTTGGACAAAATCTCCACAGCTTTCTTCTTCTCATCAGTGAAATGACTTTATAATCAGAAGCAAGATCTGAAGCATTACAAAGTATTAAAATGCTTCCAAATCAAAGAGTAATTAAAATGTGTTCTATTATCTAGATCACTGGTTTGTATGATTATTCTGACTCTAGAAAATTAGTCATATAAAAGGCAATAGATATAGTACCTCTGTGATCAGAACATCTGATTAACATACAATCCCTATATGTCAATAACAGGTTTGTATTATTTATATTTATACACTTACACATAAACATAATCACGTTTATCTTATTTACAAATATGAGTTTATACTTATTATACATACTATATTCATACAACTTTAGTACCTATTATACTTATACATATTAGGTTTTAATGGAAAATACATGATGTTGTGGTCTGGTGATTCTCAGTGGAGAATGAATCAAATTTAACCAAAATTTCTTAGTCAAGGGAAAAATACAATGATGGCAGGAGACTAGGTTAAGCTATAGATGGCAAAAAATGACTATGATAAGAAAAGAAGAGTTAGGAAGGCAAGGGGGCATCTAAATAACCCCAAAAGATCACTCCCAATGACCATTTCTGGCTGTGTGCCAAATTCACACTGCCACAAGTTCAAACAGTCCTTCTGGGCTTTCAGTGTTCACACCACTAGGACAAGAAGAACTAAAGTCAAAGACTATTATACTGTGTGAGTCCACTTATTCCAGAGATCCATTTAAGCAAGTTAGGTGGTAAAGAAGATAAAGACGAAACTTAGTGTAATTTTTAGAGTACACGTTGTATAGTCCAACTGCCTGGTTGGACCGCACGCAGCTTTGCCTGTTACTAGCCATGGAATCTCAGGCAAGTTTCTTAGCCTCTCCGTCCCTTAGTTTCTTCATCTATACAATGGGGATAATAACAGCTCCTAATTTAGAGGGATTCTGTGAGGATGAAATGAGATAATCTAGCTAAATTTCTTAGAACAATACCTAATACATAATAATGTTTTCAAAGATTCCTTAGTAATAAACTACTTGGTCTTTGTTATGTACACAGTTCATAAAAGGTAAATATGTGGCCCACCAAACTTTCAAAGTTCCACAGTACCTCAAATCAAATGACAGACAAGCTTAGATACAAAGTCCACAACTCAAAAAAGTCTGTACCCCAAATGCTCACTTTTTAGTCTGTGGAACACATTTCCCACAAGCACAGCTGAAACAAGCAGTGGATGTGTTATTACAACACAATGAGGGCAGGAGGGAGGTGGGGCTGAGCATCTGGCTGGGAGCCACACCACTGCTCTAAGAAGGGAGGCATTCCTCAGCACCTGGGGGAGAAGAGCACGGAGACCTGGGGAGGAAGACCTCTTCCCTGCCACTGTCACAGCTGGAAGATTACATCTTATTCTCAAGGACTTCAAGAAAAACCTATTCTGCACTGAACCAGGGCCATCATAACACTTAACTGTATCAATACTAAGAAACACTGTGACCCATAATACACATAAAGATTGTAAAATAAAAAATGTAGGGTTTTGTTTGTATTTCAAAACCCAAACATGCTTTTGGTGATACCCTTTCAAAAGCAGAACACTCTGGAATTGGCAATAACTTAATACCAACTCTCAATCTCCCCCTAACAATTAAGAACACAGAAATAAAAATATATACTCTGTATGTAAGCCTGTAATTACTGTAAGGAATAATTATGTTCTCCTTATGAAATCTTTGATAGTCACTACAGGGTAGACTCATGAGTCTATCTCTTCATGGGTCTATTACCTCACCTAAGCCCTCTTCAGGTAATATTGAGCAGTAAAACTACCCAAAATTGGGGTGGGGGGGTGGGGGGAGTAGAGTTAGAAAACTTACAAAGTCAATCAGGAAGTAAAATGCCAAGAACTCACTACATTCTTGAAAATTTGCTATACACACTTATATTGCATATGAACCAAGACCTTGGTTTCCCAATAACCATTCTCCAGTAGCAGAATCAGAGCCCATCAGAGAAATGGCTGATCCCAGGGCTGGGACAGAGGAAGAACAGGACAAGTCTGGACCATCTCATTACACCAAAAAGTAAGGAAGTACTCACAGAATGAAGGGGGCACAGAAAAAGGACACAGAGCCAGACTGAAGGGTCTACCACTGCCCAAAACAGGGCTGATTAGAGCATCAAAATAAATAATGATAATAAAGAATTATAATCATTTGAATAAAGTCAGAATTCAGGAAGCCACAGTGGTATGAACAAATGAACAAATAAATGGGACAGGGATGGGACTTGACAGTCCTTCCTTATTGTAAAAAAACTAACATTAATTATAGTTGTAAAAGGAATGAGGAATGACAGAATAAGAAAAATTGCAACTTGTCAATTTGTCATATTAATAATTGACTCAGGCAAGAATCACCAAGTAATGTTAAACAAGTGGGTAAGGTTTTAGAAGTACTAAGATATTTATTACATAGTCTCAGGGCATACTCCTACAAGTTACTTTCCAATTACAATGAAAATTTACAGTGGAGAAACCCTGCAGACAGCAGGCAGACAGCATGCTAACCACTGCCCGTCACAGGGTTGGTCAGCAGCACATGCCTCTGGGGTTACTGCGTTGCTTCCCCTGCCAAAATGGCATAGCCTAAACCTAACTGAGAGAACATCAGAAAAACCTAACTGAGGAGCATTCTACAAAATAACTGGCCTGTATACTATTTAAAACTGCCAATGTGATGAACTACAACAAAGACTAGACTCCATATTAAAGAAATTAATTTCAGATTAAAGGAATTGAACATAGCATAGGACCTTGGAGTTTCTTCTATTACAAAAAAGACCATATTGGGACAATTAAAATCTCAATAAATCTGTAAATTAGGTAATAGTATTGCTCCAATGTTAAATTCCTGATTTTGATCATTGTACTGTGATTACATAAGAGAGCCCCTTGTTTTTTAGGAAATACACACTGAAATATTTAGAGGTAGAGGAGAACAGTGTCAGCAACATTCTTCAAAATGGTTTATCAGGAAAACATGGGGGAGGGGGAGGAGAGTGAGAGGAGAGGGGAACTGGGGGTAGAGGCGGGGAAGGGGTAAAAGAAATGTAATAAATGTTGAAATTCGGGAAATTGTGTGAAGGCATCCAGGAACCCTTTGTCCTGTTTTTGCAATTTTTCTGTCTCTGCAAATATGTCAAAGTAAAAGAAAATTAAGTTAGATATAAAGTGTACATTTGTTAAAATTCATGGAAGGGTACACTAAGATCTGTACATCATACCATACATAAATGATGCTTCCAGTGAAATAATAAGTTTATTCTAGATGTTTTGTCAAATGATGACTGGAACACTTCAATGATGAAAAACAGGTTGGACACCCGTCAAGGACCTATGAAGACTACCTTCATGCCTAATGTATTTTAAGCTCAAAAAGCTAAATGTGCCCTTGATCAGTCAGTCTGGCCATCATTTCTGTGGCTACGATGACCAACAGCTCTCATGACTTCCTGGCTGTATAGACACAGGCCTGCCACCTCCTTGCCATGCCCCCGAAGAGTCCTCTGTGTGCTCAGCCAGGTAACACAATGAGTTATGCTAGATTCCCTTATTAATCAACCTCCAAATATGTAAGCCCATTACAAGCAAAGCTAAACCTTAAATTTTTTAATTAAAAAAACAAAAGTGTAAGACTTACACTCTGAAAACTACAAGACACTCATGGGAGAAATTAAAGAAGATACCAATAAATGGAAACACGTCCCAAGCTCATGGATAGGAAGAATTAATATTGTCAAAATGGCCATCCTGCCTAAAGCAATCTACAGATTCAATGCAATCCCTATCAAAATACCAACAGCATTCTTCAGTGAACTAGACCAAATAGCTCTAAAATTCATATGGAACCACAAAAGACCCCGAATAGCCAAAGGAATCCTGGGAAGGAAGAATAAAGTGGGGGGAATTACACTCCCCAACTTCAAGTTCTACTACAAAGCTACAGTAATCAAGACAATTTAGTACTGGCACAAGAACAGACCCACAGACCAATGGAACACACTAGAGAGCCCAGATAAAAACCCAAGCATATATGGTCAATTAATATATGATAAAGGAACCATGGATATACAATGGGGAAATGACAGCCTCTTCAACAGCTGTTGTTGACAAAACTGGACAGCTACATGTAAGAGAATGAAACTGGACTACTGTCTAACTCCATACACAAAAGTAAACTCGAAATGGATCAAAGACCTGAAGGTAAGTCATGAAACCAGAAAACTCTTAGGAAAAAACAAAGGCAAAAATCTCTTGGACATAAACATGAGCAACTTCTTCATGAATATATCTTCCCGGGCAAGGGAAACAAAAGCAAAAATGAACAAGTGGGACTATATCAAACTAAAAAGCTTCTATACAGCAAAAGATACCATCAATAGAACAAAAAGACATCCTATAGTATGGGAGAATATATTCATAAATGACATATCCAATAAGGGGTTGACATCCAAATTATATAAAGAGCTCACGCACCTCAACAAACAAAAACCAAATAAGCCAATTAAAAAATGGGCAGGCAAGCTGAACAGACACTTCTCCAAAGAAGAAATTCGGATGGCCAACAGGCACATGAAAAGATGCTCCACATCGCTAATCATCAGAGAAATGCAAATTAAAACCACAATGAGATACCACCTCACACAAGTTAGGATGGCCAGCATCCAAAAGACATACAACAACAAATGTTGGCAAGGATGTGGAGAAAGGGGAACCCTCCTACACTGCTGGTGGGGATGCAAATTAGTTCAACCAGTGAAAAGCAGTACAGAGGTTCCTCAAAAAACTCAAAATAGAAATACCATTTGACCCAGGAATTCCACTCCTAGGAATTTACCCTAAGAATGCAGCAGCCCAATTTGAAAAGGACAGATGCACCCCTATGTTTATCGCAGCACTATTTACAATAGCCAAGAAATGGAAGCAACCTAAGTGTCCATCAGTAGATGAACGGATAAGAAGCGGTGGTACATATACACAATGGAATATTATTCAGTCATAAAAAGAAAACAAATCCTACCATTTGCAACAACATGCATGGAGCTAGAGGGTATTATGCTCAGTGGAATAAGCCAAGCAGAGAAAGACAAGTATCAAATTATTTCACTCATCTGTGGAGTATCAGAACAAAGCAAAAACTGAAGGAACAAAACAGCAGCAGACTCACAGAATCCAAGAATGGACTAATAGTTACCAAAGGGAAAGGAACTAGGGAAGATGGGTGGGAAGGGAGGGATAAGGGGGGGAAAGGGCTATTACAATTAGCACACATAATGTAGTGGGGGTGGGTGGGGGGTGGGGGGATATGGGGAAGGCAGTATAACACACAGAAGACAAGTAGTGATTCTATAGCATCTTATTATGCTGATGGACAGTGACTGTAATGGGGTATGTGGTGGGGACTTGATAATAGGGGGAGTCTAGTAACCATAATATTGCTCATGTAATTGTACATTAATAATAGCAAAATAAAAAATTAATTGAAAAAAAAAGGGCAGGAGGGGAGGAGGAGCCACACATGAAGGTAACAACCTCTAATGAGGGCACACTCAAGGCTAAGTGAGTGCTAGGGAGAATCATCTGGTGCCACGGCCCAGAACAGGAAAGACCTGGCATAGAACCTAGATTAATTTCTTTTAAAATGTTTGTAAAAGATCAGTATCAATGTAATAGTCCATATTTTTTCAAAATACTCCCAAAACAAAATGATCAAGACATCACATACCTTGCTTTAGAAATACAATAAATTCCTTTACGGTTTGGTCCAAATTAACTCCATGATATACCACAGGTTTGAAATTACGATGCTCAAATGAACGAATGAGGCGAACTGTAATGGTTACTTCCTCGGAATCCATGTGGAGAAATTCCTGTGGCAAGGACATGAGAACAGCCTAAAAACATCGACCTACAGTCAGCCATGAGCCTGGCATTTCCACCATCTCCTCTCTGGCACCCAGCCCACCTCTTCCACACTGTACGGTTACTGACAGAGTCCCACACCCAGGCCAGAATGTCCCAAGGTTACTACCACCTATCCACTATGATCCTGGACATCTCTGTCACAGCCACGGATATTCTGCCTGGCAGAAGACTGACAGCACAGGAGAGGCACACACATTAACACAGGTGTGTGTGGCTGTGTGTATAGGAAAAACACGGTTGCCAAACACGGATACATGCTATATAAAGGACTGCTTTGGATTTTCTATGCCAGTAATCTCCTAAATAGGCCCTGAGATGAAGTATCCATTTACCTTAGAGTCAACTATCAAAAGATCACATTTAATCTCACAAATGCTGCCAGATTTCAGTGTTGATTTAATTTTGTGCCATGGTACTACCCATCTTTCACACAATTGTTTAATTTGAGTATGTTTACTTCATCCTAGAATAATGTACTAGTGCCATATGCCAGGTGTTAATGTTAGCTTATTCATTCTGTCACCAAACCATGAGATATTATATTCATTTTATGAATGAGGAAACGAGAAATAGCACGAATTGCCAAATGTCATAAAGCTATAACAACAGAGCCAGGGTTTAAGCATCAATTTAATTCCAAAGTTCATGTTCTCTCTTATGCTATCAGAAAATCACCCCAAATTATTTACCCTAAGAAGTCTGTGAAGTTGCCAATGTTTTAAAGATACAGTTATGGTATATCTCTAGTTAGTACTAATTACTTCATGCTATTTTCAACTCTGCATATACCTGTCAGCCATAAATAAAACAAGTACTAGGAAAAAACACCTGTAATACTAATAAACATAAGATGTCCAACCTTACTAGTAGTCAGAGAAATACAAGATAACCATGAGATATATATATGGCTCATCAAACTGACAAATTAGAGTGTCTGACAATACCTAGTGTTGGCCAGAACGATGGAAATGTAATCAGTGAAGGTGGGCCTCCAAATGGGTACTGGTATACTTTTGGAGACAATTTGACAATTTTTTAGTAAAGCTGAAGATACACATACCTTTCCATCCAGTAATTTCATTCATAGATACTGTAGTGAATCTCTCAAATATGTGCAAGAGAACTGTAACATTGTTAACTGCAAAACTGGAAACAGCGTGTTGAGAATATTTCATAATATACTCAAACAAGTCACACTAATTTGGCCTAGAAGGTCTCTCTGAGTCATGGAATGCTTATACAAATAATTTATTAAGTGTGAGACACTACATAGCACATTATGTATGAAAAGCAAAGGTTCAAGCTGATTTAATATATAAAATAATTTGCAATTATAATTAGTATAGAATTTATACTTAAAAGAGTGGTTCTTAACAAACTGAAAATAATTTTCTCCTAATATAAAGTAAGGATTTACCTTACAATCTCAGTTAGTGTTTAATGACCTTAAATTAACAAATCTTTGGTAATTCCAATATTAGCTACCACACCATGTCTTATTAAATCTGGTTTACAATGCTCCCCAAAAATTCTGATCCCAGAATCAAGTAATAGCAGTTCAGCAGACATCTAGGAAATTACAATTTAAAATATACTTGAACACTTAATGAAAAGTTATGTCCTGAAAAGGGATATTAAAAAACTTCTGAACTTTAAAGCAGTGTTAACAGGCTTGTTAAGATTATGACTATTCCTCTTCTCACCTAGCCCCCCAAGAAACAAAGAAGCTCTCCAAAACACATCCATGTACAGACAGCCTGACATGCTGGAAAGCCCTATTTTGCAGTTCACATCCCCAAAGAATTTAGAACTGGACAGATGTAACTGAAACATCAGCTCTACCTCTTAGCCACAACACAGAGTTGGATCTCAATGAATAGTTGCTGCTTTTATCAATAGTCTTCTTGGAACAAAACAGGTTTGGGCATAAAGAAAACTCATGCTTTTATCAACTGCCTCCTTGGGATAAAGCAGGTTTCGGCATAAAGACAGCTCATTTACCCAGCAGATAAAGATACTGTAGTCCCAGATGCAATGAAATAAATCATATAAATGGTTTAACCAAGAAGCCAGGCAGGCTGGCACATGCACACCTTATGAAATTGTTTCATAATTGTAGGTTGTTTCTTCACGTAGTAAAAAGCTGCCCCGATATAGTACTTAAATAGTTGAAAATTTCCATTTAAAACTCCAAATTCACATTAATATCTAATTTTGGTCAACAATGCACTGTTATCTTCATCAGAAATTTGTTGTAGTTTATACCCAATGATAAATTATAATAGTAGCTATCAGAAGCTACTATTATATAAGAATCAGAAGGAAACCATCATCTTCTTTGCCTCAAGGACTGTGGGAAATACAGCTTATTAGTTTAGGGAGGCACACACACTGAAGAGACAGTTTACAAAGCTAATATGACAGACTATAAAATGCGACATTTTCCCAGAAGGTTTAACCTAGTTTAAAAAAATGAATGTGATCAAGTATAAAAGGCACTTCTCAATTGAAGGGACAGAAAACCCAAAAACAATAAATCTACAGATAAATTAAATTAAAAAATTCCCAAGGATGTAAAAGATTTGAATAAATGAATCGATAGATCATCCAAACTATGAAGGCTCAACTTTGTAGAGAAACCAATTCTCCCTAAATTAATCTATAAATTGAATAAAATACCAATCAAAATATAAAAGGGTGGTTTAGGGAACTTGCCACAAATATTTCTAAAATCTGGAAAAATTAATTTTTTGAGCTCAGTTATAAAAGAAGAAAAAAGAGGCCACCAGCACCAATTATTAAAACATATTAAGAAGCAATAGTCAGACATATAATAGTAATAAATGAATAAGCTAGCAAGATTTTCAAATATTTATAAAATCTAATAAAATTCTAAAGGACAATCAAGCTATAATAATCTAAGTTGTGATGCTGAGGCATGGATAAACTGACGAAACAGTGGAACACAACAGAAACCTTAGAAATAGACTCAAAATTAGAGGATTTCGTATAAGAGTGGCATTTCACATTACTGGGGAAAAGATGGTTTACCTAATAAATGGTTGGGAAAACTGTTCAAACATCTGGAAAAAAGTAATGCTGTATTCGTAACTCGTTCTTTGTACAGAAATAAATCGTACATGAACAAATATTTAAATTTAACTGTAAGATAACAAGAGAGGCACTGTAAAAATGGGTACATATTTATATATCCTCAAGGTAAGAAACGCCTCTGTAAGCAAATAAAAATCAGCAGCTGTGAAGGAAAAGGTTGATAGGTATAAAAACGTAAAAATATAAGACCAACCAATATCCTAGGAGAAATATGGCTAAAAGGTAGCTAGTAGGCAATTGGCTAAATTTTTTTTATTAAGGTATTATTGATATATACTCCTATGAAAGATTTACATGAAAAAACAACATGGTTACTACATTTACCCATATTATCAAGTCCCCACCCATACCACAGTCACTGTTCATCAGTGTAGTAAGATGCAACAGATTCACTATTTGTCTTCTCTGTGCTACAATGTTTTCCCCTTGATGCCCCACACCATGTGTACTAAACATAATACCGTTCAATCCCCTTCTCCCACCCTCCCCACCCGCCCTCCCACACCCCTCCCCTTTGGTAACCACAAGTTCCTTCTTGGAGTCTCTCAGTCTGCTAATATTTTGTTCCTTCAGTTTTGCCTCTTTGTTATACTCCACAAATGAGAGAAATCATTTGGCACTTGTCTTTCTCTGCCTGGCTTATTTCATTGAGCATAAGATCCTCCAGCTCCATCCATGTTGTTGCAAATGGCAGGATTTGTTTCCTTCTTCTGCCTGAATAGAATTCCATTGTGTATATGTACCACTTCTTCTTTCCCCATTCATCTACTGATGGACACTTAGGTTGCTTCCATATCTTCGCTATAGTAAAAAGTGCTGTGATAAATATAGGGGTGCATATATCTTTTTTAATCTGAGAAGTTGTATTTATTGGGAAAACTCCAAGGAGTGGGATTCCCGGGTCAAATGGTGGTTCTATTTTGAATTTTTTTCTATAATTTATTTTCTTATCATTAATCTGCAATTACATGTGCAATATTATGGGTATTAAACTACCCCCTCATCAGGTTTCCCCCACCAACCCGATGACAGTCACTGTCCATCAACATAGTGAGATGCTATAGAGTCACTACTTGTCTTCTCTGAGTTGTACAGCCCTCCCCGTGCCCCCACAAAATTACGTCTGCTAATCGTAATGCCCCTTTTACCCCCTTGTCCCTCCCTTCCCACCAATGCTCCTCAGTTCCTTTCCCTTTGGTAACTATTAGTCCATTCTTGGGTTCTGTGAGTATGCTGCTGTTTTTTTCCTTCAGTTTTTTTCTTAGTTCTTATACTCCACATATGAGTGAAATCATTTGGTACTTGTCTTTTTCAGTTTGGCTTATTTCACTGAGCATAATACCCTCTAGCTCCATCCTTATTGTTGCAAATGGTAGGATTTGTTTTCTTCTTATGGCTGTATAATATTCCATTGTGTATATGTACCACATCTTCTTTATACATTCATCTACTGATGGACACTTAGGTTGCTTCCATTTCTTGGCTATTGTAAATAGTGCTGCAATAAACATAGGGGTGCATATGTCTTTTTCAAACTGGGCTGCTGCATCCTTAGGGTAAATTCCTAGGAGTAGGGTTCCTGGGCCAAATGGCACTTCTATTTTGAGTTTTTTGAGGAACCTCCATACTGCTTTCCACAATGGTTGAACTACTTTGCATTCCCACCAGCAGTGTAGGACGGGTCCCTTTTCTCCACATCCTCACCAACAATTGTTGTGGTTTGTGTTTTGGATGTGGGCTATCCTCACTGGTGTGAGGTGGTATCTCATTGTGGTTTAATCTGCATTTCTCTGATGATTAGTGATGTGGAGCATCTTTTCACGTGCCTGTTGGCCATCTGAATTTCTTCTTTGGAGAAGTGTCTATTCATGTCCTCTGCCCATTTCTTAATTGGACTATTCGCTTTTTGTTGTTGAGGTGCGTGAGTTCTTTATATATTTTGGATGTCAACCCCTTATCGGATACATCATTTATGAATACATTCTCACATACTGTAGGATGTCTTTTTGTTCTACTGATGGTGTCCTTTGCTGTACAGGAGCTTTTCAGCTTCATATAGTCCACTTGTTCATTTTTGCTTTTCTTTCCCTTGCCCGGGGAGATATGTTCATGAAGTCGCTAATGTTTATGTACAAGAGATTTTTGCCTATATTTTTTTCTAAGAGTTCTATGGTTTCATGACTTACATTCAGGTCTTTAATCCACCTTGAGTTTACCTTTGTGTATGGGGTTAGACAGTAGTACAATTTCATTCTCTTACATGTGGCTGTCCAGTTTTTCCAACACCAGCTGCTGGACAGGCCGTCATCTCCCCAATGTATATCCAAGGCTCCCTTATCAAATATTAATTGACTGTATGTGTTTGGGTTGATGTTTGGATTTTCTATTGTATTCCACTGATCTGTGGGTCTGTTTTTGTGCCAATACCAAATTGTCTTGATTACTGTGGCTTTGTAGTAGAGCTTGAAGTCAGGGAGCGTAATTCCCCCTGTTTTATTCCTCCTTCTCAGGATTGCTTTGGGTATTCGGGGTCTTTTGTGGTTCCATATGAATTTTAGAATTATTTGTTCCAGTTCATTGAAGAAATCTGTTGGTATTTTGATAGGGATTGCATTGAATCTGTATATTGCTTTAGGTAGTATAGCCATTTTGGCAATATTTATTCTTCCTAGCCAAGAGCATGGGATGCATTTCCATTTGTTACTGTCCTCTCTAATTTCTCTTAGGAGTGTCTTGTAGTTTTCAGAGTACAGATCTTTCACTTCCTTGGTTAAGTTTATTCCTAGGTATTTTATTCTTTTTGATGCAATTGTGAATGGAATTGTTTTCCTGATTTCTCTTTCTGTTAGTTCATCGTAACTGTATAAGAAAGCAACAGATTTCTGTGTGTTAATTTTGTATCCTGCAATTTTTCTGAATTCAGATATTAGTTCTAGTAGTTTGGGAGTGGAGTCTTTAAGGTTTTTTATGTACAGTATCATGTCCTCTGAAAATAGTGACAATTTGACTTCTTCTTTACCAATAGGGATGGCTTGTATTTCTTTGTTTTGTCTGATTGCTGTGGGTAGGACCTCCAGTACTATGTTGAATAACAGTGGAGAGAGTGGGCATCCTTGTCTTGTTCCCGATCTTAGATGAAAAGCTTTCAGCTTCTCGCTGTTAAGTATGATGTTAGCTGTGGGTTTGTCATATAGAGCCTTTATGATGTTGAGGTACTTGCCCTCGATACCCATTTTGTTGAGAGTTTTAATCATGAATGGATGCTGAATTTTGTCAAATGCTTTTTCAGCATCTATGAAGATGATCATGTGGTTGTTGTTCTTTTTGTTGATGTGGTGGATCATGTTAATGGATATTCGAATGTTGTATCATTCTTGCATCCCTGGGATGAATCCCACTTGGTCATGGTGTATGATCCTCTTGATGTATTTTTGAATTCGGTTTGCTAATATGTTGTTGAGTATTTTTGCATCTACGTTCATCAGGGATATTGTTGTGTAATTTTTTTTTTCGGTGAGGTCTTTGCCCGGTTTTGGTACTAGAGTGATGCTGGCGCATAGAATGAGTTTAGAAGTATTCCCTCCTCTTCTATTTTTTGGAAAAATTTAAGGAGAATGGGTGTTATTTCTTCTCTATACATCTGGTAGAATTCAGAGGGGAATCCATCTGGCCTGGGGGTTTTGTTCTTGGGTAGTTTTTTGATTACCGATTCAATTTCGTTGCTTCAGATTGGTCTGTTTAGTTTTTCTGTTTCTTGCTTCGTCAGTCTTGGGAGGATGTATTTTTCTAAGAAGTTGTCCATTTCTTCTATGTATTCCAGCCTGTTAGCATATAATTTCTCATAATATTCTCTTATAATTCTTTGTATTTCTGTGGGGTCCGTCGTTATTTTTCCTTTCTCATTTCTGATTCTGTTTATGTGTGTAGATTCTCTTTTTCTCTTAATGAGTCTGGCTAGAGGCTTATCTATTTTGTTTATTTTTTCAAAGAACCAGCTCTTGGTGTCATTGATTTTTTCTAATGTTTTATTCTTCTCAATATTATTTATTTCTTCTCTGATCTTTATTATGTCCCTCCTTCTGGTGCCTTTGGGCCTCATTTGTTCTTCTTTTTCCAATTTCAGAAATTGTGTCTTTAGACTATTCCTTTGGGAATGTTCTTCCTCTTTAAGTAGGCCTGTATTGCAATATACTTTCGTCTTAGAACTGCCTTTGCTGCATCCCACAGAAGTTGTGGCTTTGTTTTCTTGTTGTCATTAGTCTCCATATATTGTTTGATTTCTGTTTTGATTTGGTCGTTAACCCATTGATTAATTAGGAGAATGTTGTTTAGTCTCCATGTATTTGTGAGCCTTTTTGATTTCTTTCTAAACTTTATTTCTAGTTTTATACATTTGTGATCTGAGAAGTCGATTGGTAGAATTTCAATATTGTTGAATTTACTGAGGTTCTTTTTGTGGCCTAGTATGTGGTCTATTCTGGAAAATGTTCCATGTGCACTTGAGAAGAATGTGTATCCTGCTGCTTTTGGGTGCAGAGTTCTGTAGATGTCTGTTAGGTCCATCTGTTCTAGTGTGTTGTTCAGTGCCTCTGTGTCTTTACTTATTTTCTGTCTGGTTGATCTGTCCTTGGGAGTGAGTGGAGTGTTGAAGTCTCCTAAAATGAGTGCATTGCGGTCTATTTCCTCCTTTAATTCTGTTAGTATTTGTTTCACATATGCTGGCACTCCTGTGTTGGGTGCATATATATTTATAATGGTTATATCCTCTTGTTGGACTGACCCCTTTATCATTATGTAATGTCATTCTTTATCTTTTGCTACTTTCTTGGTTTTGAAGTCTATTTTGTCTGATACAAGTACTGCAACACCTGCTTTCTTCTCTTTGTTGTTTGCATGAAATATCTTTTTCCATCCCTTCACTTTTAGTCTGTGTATATCTTTGGGTTTGAGGTGAGTCTCTTGTAAGCAGCATATAGATGGGTCTTGCTTTTTTACCCATTCTGTTACTCTGTGTCTTTTGATTGGTGCATTCAGTCCATTTACATTTAGGGTGATTATTGATAGATATGTATTTATTGCCATTGCTGGCTTTAGATTTTTGGTTACCAAAGGTTCAAGGGTTGCTTCTTTACTATCTAACAATCTAACTTAACTTTCTTGTTAATTTATTGTAAACACAGTCTGATGATTCTTTATTTCTTTCCCTTCTTTTTCTTCCTCCTCCATTCTTTATATACTAGGTGTTTCATTCTTTGCCTGTAGTTAGTATTTGGATGGTCTGCTTTCTTTGCTATGATTTTATTTTCTCTGGTGACATCTTTTTAGCCTTACGAGTGCTTTCCTCTAGAGCAGTCCGTTTAAGATATCCTGTAGTGGTGGTTTATGAGAGGCAAACTCTCTCAACTTTCGTTTGTCTGGAAATTGTTTAATCCCTCCATCATATTTAAATGATAATCGTGCTGGATACAATATTCTTGGTTCGAGGCCCTTCTGTTTCATAACGTTAAATATATGATGCCATTCTCTTCTGGTCTGTAAGGTTTCTTTTGAGAAATCTGATGATAGTCTGATGCGTTTTCCTTTGTGGTGATCTTTTTTCTCTCTCTAGCTGCCTTTAATATTCTGTGCTTATCTTTGATCTTTGCCATCTTAATTATTATGTGTCTTGGTGTTGTCTTCCTTGGGTCCCTTGTGTTGGGAGATCTGCCGGTTTCCGTGGACTGCGAGACTATTTCCTTTCCCAGCATGGGGAAGTTTTCAGCAATTATTTCTTCAAAGACACTTTCTATCCTTTTTTCTCTCTCTTCTTCCTCTGGTACTCCTATAATGCGAATATTGTTCCATTTGGATTGGTCACACAGTTCTCTTAATATTCTTTCATTCCTAGAAATCCTTTTATCTCTCTCTGCCTCAGCTTCTCTCTATTCCTGTTCTCTGATATCTATTCCATTAACAGTCTCTTGCATCTTGTCCAGTGTGTTGCTAAGCCCGTCGATCGCTTGTCTCATTTCTGCATTGTCTTTCCTCACTTCCCTCACTTCCTCCCTTAGCTCTTGCATATTTCTCTGTATATCCATCAGCATGGTTATGACTTTTATTCTGAATTCTTTTTCAGGAAGATTGTGCATTTCCATCCCTTCAGGCTCCCTTTCTGGGGTTGTCTGGTTGATTGTAGTCAGGACCATATTCCTCTGTCTTTTCATGGCTATAGAAGTGGTCACTGGTAGTTGCCACGTATGTCAGCTGGGCTCTTTAAGACGTTAAAAAGAGAAAAAAAAAAAGAAAGAAAAAAAACAAAAAACAAACAAAAAAACAAATCAACAGCAACAAAGAAAAAAAACACCCACCGGGAGTAGATTCTGTGGGGATGCTGTAGGTGGTGCTGTTGCCCCACCATTCCGCAGCCATGGCCGCGCCACTCTGCAGGGCCCTTTATAGCGCTGGCCGTCGTGGGAACGAATGGGAGGCTGTTGATCTCAGTGAGAAGTCTAAGTGCGGCCACGCTTTCCCAGTCGCCAGCTAAGGGGTCCGAAACTCCCTAGGACCCCCAGCCCGGTAGGCTAAGTGTGCTGCGGCGATCCGGCTCCTCCGCTGGGCTCCTGTGTCTTTCAGACCGCTGAAGAAAGCACGCGCTTTTCTTTTTTTTTTTTCCATCCCGGGAGCTGGCTGCAAGCACCCTGGTACGCTCCCCGCCCAGACCCTGCCCCTCCGCCCCTCCAATCTCCGCCACACTGCGCCATGCCCATCAGCACTCCCCACGCAGACCACCGGGGCCGGCCACCTCACGGTTTGCACCTCCACTCTCCCCCGGCCCCGAATCCCCTCCCCCCGCCGGCGCACCGGGGTGGGTCAGTGCCCCGGTCCAGCTGGGCCGTGGCTCCTCATCCCACCCGCCTCTCGGGGTGCCAAGTCCTCCCAGGTGCAGCTGCACGCTGTGCGCTTTCCCGCGCACCCTGGTCTCTCCTCCAGGAATAGTTGCATTCCCTGCATTTTCGTAGATAAACATAGTGTTGGAAGGAGATTTCTGTCACCCTGCTCACGCTGCCATCCTTCCGGAAGTCATATTTTGAGTTTTTTGAGGGACCTCCATATTGCTTTCCACAATGGTTGAACTACCTTACATTCCCACCAGCAGTGTAGGAGGGTTCCCCTTTCTCCACATCCTCACCAGCATTTGTTGTTCTTAGTCTGTTCAATGCTGGCCATCCTTACTGGTGTGAGGTGATATCTCATTGTGGTTTTAATTTGCATTTCCCTGATGATTAGTGATGGGGAGCACCTTTTCAGGTGTCTGTTGGCCATCTGAACTTCTTCTTTGGAGAACTGTCTCTTCATACCCTCTGCCCATTTTTTACCCAGGTTATTTGCTTTTTGAGTATTGAGGCATGTAAGTTCTTTATATTCTTTGGATGTTAATCCCTTGTTGGATATGTAGTTTACAAATATATTCTCCCATACTGTAGGATGCCTTTTTGTTCTGTTGATGGTGTCTTTTGCCATACAGAAACTTTTTAGTTTGATGTAGTCCCATGAGTTCTTTTTTGCTTTTATTTCCCTTGCTCGAGAAGATGCATTCAGGAAGAAGGTGCTCAATCTTATATTCAGGAAATTTTCGCCTATGTTGTCTTCTACGAGTTTTATGGTTTCTTGACTTATATTCAGGTCATTGATCCATTTCAAGTATACTTTTGTGTATGAGGTTAAATAATAATCCAATTTCATTTTCTTGCATGTAGTCTCCAGTTTTGCCAACACCAGCTGTTGAAGAAGCTGTCATTTCCCCATTGTATGTCCATGGCTCCTTTATCATATATTAATTGACCATATACAGCTGGGTTTATATTAGAGCTCTCTAGTCTGTTCCATTTGTCTATGGGTCTGTTCTTGTGACAGTACCAAATTGTCTTGAGTACTGTGGCTTTTTAGTAGAGCTTGAAGTTGGGGAGCATAATTCCCCCAGCTTTATTCTTCCTTCTCAGGATTCCTTTGGCTGTTCGGGGTCTTTTGTGGTTCCATATGAATTTCAGAACTATTTGCTCTAGTTTGTTGAAGAATGCTGCTGGTATTTTGATATGAATTGAACTGAATCTGTAGATTGCTTTAGGCAGGATGGCCATTTTGACAATATTAATTCTTCCTATCCATGAGCACAAGATCAGTTTCCATTTATTGGAATCTTCCTTAATTTCTGTCATGAGTGTCTTATAGTTTTCAGAGTATAGGTATTTCACATCCTTGGTAAGGTTTATTCCTAGGTATTTTGTTCTTTTTGATGCAACTGTGAATGGAATTGTTTTCCTGATTTCTCTCTTTGCTAGTTCACTGTTAGTGTATAGGAATACAACAGATTTCTGCATATTAATTTTGTATCGCACAACTTTGCTGAATTCAGATATTGGATCTAGTAGTTTTGGAGTGGATTCTTTAGGGTTTTTTATGTAAAATACCATGTCATCTGCAAACAGGGACAGTTTAACTTCTTCCTTGCCAATCAGGATGCCTTTTATTTCTTTGTGTTGTCTCATTGCCTTGGCTAGGATCTCCAGTACTATGTTGACTAGAAGTGGGGAGAGTGGGCATCCGTGTCTTGTTCCAGATCTTAAAGGAAAAGCTTTCAGCTTCTCGCTGTTAAGTATAATGTGGGCTGTGGGTTTGTCATATATGGCCTTTATTATGATGAGGTACTTGCCCTCTATACCCATTTTGTTGAGAGTTTTTATCATGAATGGATGTTGAATTTTGTCAAATGCTTTTTCAACATCTATGGAGATGATCATGTAGTTTTTGTCCTTCTTTTTGTTGATGTGGTGGATGATGTTGATGGATTTCTGAATGTTGTACCATCCTTGCTTCCCTGGAATAATTCCTACTTGATCATGATGGATGATCCGTTTGATGTATTTCTGAATTCAGTTTGCTAATATTTTGTTGAGTATTTTTGCATGTATGTTCATCAGGGATATTGGTCTGTAATTTTCTTTTTTGTGGTGTCTTTGCCCGGTTTTGGTATTAGAGTGATGCTGGCCTCATAGAATGAGTTTGGAAGTATTCCCTCTTCTTCTACTCTTTGGAAAATTTTAAGGTGGATGAGTATTAGGTCTTCACTAAAATGTTTGATAAAATTCAGTGGTGAAGCAATCTGGTCCAGGAGTTTTGTTCTTAGGTACATTTTTTATTACCAGTTCAATTTCGTTGCTGGTATTTGGTCTGTTCAGATTTTGTTTCTTTCTGAGTCAGCCTTGGAAGTTTGTATTTTTCTAGAAAGTTGTCCATTTCTTCTAGGTTATCCAGTTTGTTAGCGTATAATTTTTCATAGTATTCTCTAATAATCTT
Source organism: Smutsia gigantea (assembly GCA_032199065.1). NCBI lineage: Eukaryota > Metazoa > Chordata > Mammalia > Pholidota > Manidae > Smutsia > Smutsia gigantea. The sequence continues at coordinate 46,289 of JAVSCE010007041.1, forward strand.
TGTATTTCTGTGGTGTCTGTAGTGATTTTTCCTTTCTCATTTCTGATTCTGTTTATGTGAGTAGACTCTCTTTTTTTCTGGCTATGGGTTTATCTATTTTGTTTATTTTCTCAAAGAACCAGCTCTTGCTTTCATTAATTCTATTGTTCTATTCATCTCAATTTTATTTATTTATGCTATAATCTTTATTATGTCCCTCCTTCTACTGACTTTGGGCCTCATTTGTTCTTCTTTTTCTCGTTTCATTAATTGTGAGTTTAGGCTGCTCATATGGGATTGTTCTTCTTTACTGAGGTAGGCCTGTATTGCAACATACTTTCCTCTTAGCAAGGCCTTCGCTGCATCCCACAGATTTTACGGTGTTGAATTATTGTTGTCATTTGTCCCCATATACTGCTTGATCTCTGCTTTTAGTTGGTCATTGATCCATTGGTTATTTAGGAGTATGTTGTGAAGTCCCCATGTGTTTGTGGGATTTTTCATTTCCTTCATGTGATTTATTTCTTGTTTCATACTTTTGTGGTCTGAGAAACTGGTTGGTAGAATTTCAGTCTTTTTGAATATACCGAGGCTCTTTTTGTGGCCTAGTATATGATCTATTCCTGAAAATGTTCCATGTGCACTTGAGAAGAATGTGTATTCTGCTGCTTTTGGGTGTAGAGGTGTCTGTTAGGTCCATCTGTTATATTGTGTTGTTCAGTGCCTCAGTCTCCTTATTTATTTTCTGTCTGGTTGATCTGTCCTTCAGCATGAGTGGAGTGTTGAAGCCTCCTAAAATGAATGCATTGCATTCTATTTCTCCTTTTAATTCTGTTAGCATTTGTTTCACATATGTAGGTGCTCCTGTGTTGGGTGAATAGATATTTATAATGGTTATAACTTCTTGTTGGATTGACCCTTTGATCATTATGTAATGTCCTTCTTTATCTCTTGTGACTTTCTTTGTTTTGAAGTCTATTTTGTCTAATACAAGTACTGCAACTCTTGCTTTTTTCTCCCTATTAGTTGCATGAGATATCTTTTTCCATTCCTTCACTTTTAGTCTGTGTATGCCTTTGTTTTAAAGTGAGTCTCTTGTAGGCAGCATATATATCAGTCTTGTTTTTTTATCCATTCAGTGACTCTATGTCTTTTGATTGGTGCATTCAGACCATTTACATTTAGGGTGATTATCAATAGGTATGTACTTATTGCCATTGCACAATTTAGATTTGTGGTTACCAAAGGTTCATGGTCTTCCTTACTATCTAACAGTCTAATTTAACTCACTTAATATGCTATTACAAACACAATCTAAAGGTTCTTTTTTTTCTTCCTCCTCCATTCTTTGTATATTAGATATCATATTCTGTACTCTTTGTCTATTCCTTTATTGACTTTGGGGATACTTAATTTAATTTTGCATTTGCTTAGTAATTAGCTGTTCTATTTTCTTTACTGTGGTTTTATTACCTCTCATGATAGCTATTAAACCTTAGGACTACTTCGATCTATAGCAGTCCCTCCAAAATACACTGTAGAGATGGTTTGTGGGAGGTAAATTCTCTCAGCTTTTGCTAATCTGGAAATTGTTTAATCCCTCCAAATTTAAATGATAATCTTGCCAGATAAAATAATCTTGGTTCAAGGCCCTTCTGCTTCATTGCATTAAATACATCATGCCACTCCCTTCTGGCCTGTAAGGTTTCTGCTGAGAACTCTGATGATAGCCTGATGGGCTTTCCTTTGTATGTGATCTTATTTCTCTCTCTGGCTGTTTTTAAAAGTCTGTCCTTATCCTTGATCTTTGCCATTTTAGTTACTATACGTCTTGGTGTTGTCTTCCTTGGGTCCCTTGTGTTGGGAGATCTGTGCATCTCCATGGCCTGAGAGACTACCTCCTTCCCCAGATTGGGGAAATTTTCAGCAGTTACCTCCTCAAAGACACTTTCTATCCCTTTTTCTCTCTCTTCTTCTTCTGGTTCCCCTATACTACGAATATTGTTCTGTTTGGATTGGTCACACAGTTCGCTCAATATTTTCATTCTTAGAGATCCTTTTTTCTCTCTGTGCCTCAGCTTCTTTGTATTCCTCTTCTCTAGTTTCTATTTCATTTATGGTCTCCTCCACGTATCCAATCTGCCTTTAATACCCTCCATTGTGCTCTTCAATGATTGGCTCTCCAAGCAGAATTCATTCCTGAGTTCTTGAATATCTTTCTGTACCTCCATAAGCATGTTAATGATTTTTATTTTGAACTCCCTTTCAGGAAGAGTCATAAGGTTGATGTCATTTAAATCTTTCTCAGGAGTTGTATTCATAATTTTACTGTGAACCAGGTTCCTTTGGCGTTTCATATTTGTATATGGCACCCTCTATTGCCCAGAACCTCTACTCCCTGGATCTGCTCAGGCCCTGAAGCAATGTTGGGGGTCACAGGGGAGTGGTATTGGTGCCTGGGGGGAGGAAAGAGCTGTTTCCTGCTTCCCGGCTCCTATGCCTGTCTCCACTGCCTGAACCAGTGGACCAAGCACACAGGTATAAGCCTCTATGCTTTGCATTTGTAGTTGCTGTAGACAGATCTTCCCTCTGGCTGGGGTAATGCCAGGGTAGGGTTTGCTGGTTTGCAAGCCAGGTGTGGCTGGCCAGGAGAAAGGCACAGTAGGCTGCATATCATGGAAGGCGTCCTTGGAGCCGTGTAGCCAGCCAGGGAGCTGGAGCACCTGAAGATCGCCTAAGGAGGAATATTTCTTTTTCCTCCTTAGCATGACCATCTATATGGCAAAGCTCCCAACCTGCTGGGCAGAGTGCACCCGGACCATTTTGTCTACCTGTCCTCTCTCCTGAGCAGTAAGCTCTATGCCATCATTGCCCCTTTAGCAGACCTCTTGCTAAGGGCTTCCTTGTTAGGAAGTCCCTCAGACTGCCCACCTTTCTTTTATCCCAGAGCAGCCGGATATGGATCCCTGCTTTCCACAAGCAGCTGGAATTTCAGTCTCTCCAGGAATTCTACCTTAGTTTTCCAACCCCTATTCATGACAGTATCATGGAAGCACCATGAAATGTAGGTTTGTGTTCCTAGAGCAGATCTCCGGCGTTAGGTATTCAGCAGTCCCAGGCCTCCACTCCCTCTCTGCTCTGTTTCTCTTCCTCCCCCGAGTGAGCTGGGGTGGGTGAAGGGCTTGGGTCCCGCCAGGCCACAGCTTTGGTACGTTAGCCTGTTCTGTGAGGTCTGCTCTTTTCTGCAGGTGTATGCAGTCTGGAGCAGTCCTCTTTCCTGTTGCTCTTTCAGAATTAGTTGTATTTATTATTTTTTCATACTGTATGCGGTTTTAGGAGGAAGCCTGTGTCCCACCTCTCACGCTACCTTCTTTAATACCCCGCAGGGCTTTAATGATTGGCTAAATTTTTAAAAAGTCAATAATGTGAAAAGATGATCAACTTGACTAGTAACTAAAGCACTGCAAATAGAAGCAGCAAGATATTAATGCTGCCATCAGATATGTAAAATTTTAATAAATAAAAACTAGCCAAACCAGTGTTGGCAAGGATGTAGAGAAATAAATATTTTTATATACTACTGTCAAAAATATAAAATGGCCCTGCCATTTGGAGAGGAGTGAGGTAATCTGTACCAAAATTTTAAACTTGCCTACCATTTGACATGGCAAATTCTACCAATTAAATTCTACCAATTTAACCTGGGAAGATATCACATCAAATATTTTTAAAATCTGTAAGTTCATAATGATAACTTTAAAAATGTCTAACCACCAGTTAGTCACTCTGGAAGCTAAAAGGGCACTTGATTTTCTGAAAATTGGCTTATGCAGGTGGGGTTGGGAATAGAAATGAGAAAAATAATCAAATATTTTATGCCTTTCTTATACAGACTGTTTGAGGTTTACTGAATAGCTGATGAAGAAAAGTTCTTTTTTATAGAAGATTACAGCTATAAAGCTCTGAAAAAAAGACAGAATTTAAAAATCATGATTTACATGCCTACCAGAATAGCATAAAATGTTGGGAAGTTGCAGAGGAACTAGATCCCTCATTTATTGCTGGTAGGAATGCAAAATGGTACACCACTCTAGAAAAGAATACGGCAGTTTCTTACAGAACAAGACATGTTTACCATACAACCCAATAATTGCATGCTTGGGCATTTATGCCAGAAAAACGAAAACTCACATTCACACAAAATCCTATATATGAATGCTTATATTAATACCCAAAAGCTGGGAACAACAGAAATTTCTTTCAGCACACGAATCGTTAAACTGTGGTATATCGGCACCACAAAATACTGCTCAATAATAAAAGGAATAAACTATTGATACACATAACCATCTTGGTGGATGTCAAGGGAATTAAGCTGAACAAAAAAGCCAGTCTCAAAGTTACATACTGTATAACTCCATTTATATGTCATTCTTATAATGATAAAATTATAGAAATGAAGGACAGATTATTGTTGCCTGGGTTAGGGAAGGGGGTGCCAATGTCTATAAAAAGGTAGCATGAGAAATTATTATGATGGAAATGTTCTGATTGTTGACTGTGGTATTATCCATATTTATTTACACATGATAAAATTGCATAAAGCAAAATATATATGCATGTGCATGCATATACACACAAGTGCATGTAAAACTAGTGCAATCTTAATATGGTCCCTGGATTATCTCAACACCAGTTCCCTGGTTGTGATACCAGACTACACTCCAGCAAGATGTTACCATTGGGAGAAATTGTGTGAAGGGCATAAAGAATCTCTATTATTTCTTATAAATGGGTGAATCTATAATTATTGTGAAATAAATAGTTGCTAATACTCCTCATTTTGAAAACTCTATTGACATAATGAATATGGGCAAAGATCATAATGAGGTGCCAAAACCATTAGGTAAAAGATTGAAGAGGAGATTTTCAAGATGGTGGCATGAATAGGGTGGTGGAAATCTCCCAAAACCATATATATTTTGAAAATACAGCGAACAGAACTATTCCTAAAAGGGTGACCAGAAGATACAGTACACAAGCCAGGCTACATCTGCGAGAGCCCAACATCTCATGGAAAAGGGTAGGATACAAAGCCATGATCCGGCAGGACCTGAGGACTACCCCCACCCCAGCTCACCAGCGGGAGGAAGGGAATCAGAGTGGGGAGAGAGTGGAAGCACAGAAATGCTAAATAACTAGCCCTGGTGGTCTGCCCTGGGAGCACAGACACACATTGCATGGAGCACTGGATATTGGAGGAGCAGAAAAGGAAGATCCGAGACTGAGACTGCAAACACATTCCTCCAGCTGGCCCCCCTGGGACAAAAGAAAAGCAGACGCTTTAAAAGTCTTAAAGGGACAAGGGTTTAACAGATGGACAAAATCATCCTGACACACTCATCCCAGCAGGCTGGGAACTTTAAGGAACATCAGGCACCCTAACCCTCTGGGTGGCAATGCAGCTCTGAAGCCCCTCACAGCAATAAGCAGCCTGCTGTTCCTTCACCCCCACTGGCACTGCAAGCAAACCAGCTGGCCCGCCATTGCTGCAGAACAGCCAGGGAGCAGCCCCGCCTATAGCAACCACAAAGCTTAGCACAGAGGCTTCTCCCTGTGCCCAGCTAACCAACCCAGACCCAAAGGCTGCTCCCTGCATGGGGTTGACCGGCACAGACAGTGGAGACAGGCACAGAGTCCACGAAGCACGAAGGAGCTTTGTTCTCGCAGCAGAACACAGCCGCTCGGCTGCCAGGCCTGCCAGTGCCCTAGACCATCCCAAGGGCGGCACAGCCCATGGCAGCCCAGAGGATTAACCCAGAGGCTGCTCCTCCACAGGTGCAGAGTCTGGAAGGCATGAAGGGGCTCTGTTCTCACGGCAGAACACACGCCACTTGCCTGAAACTGCCAGCAGTGCCCTAGGCCATTCCGAGGGCCGCCCCACCCATGGCAGTTTAGGGAATTAACCCAGAGGCTGCTCCCTGTGGGGGATGACTGGCACAAACAGCACAGTTGGGCACAGAGTCCAGGAACCATGAAGAGACTCTGTTCTCGCAGCAGAACACACACCGCTGCCCCGCGACCCCTGACAGGGCCCTAGGCCATCCTGAGGGCTGCCCCACCCATGGCACTCATGGGACTAACCCAGAGGCTGCTCCCTGGGTGCAGATGACTGGCACAGACAGCAGAGATGGGCACAGAGACCTGGAGGCACAAAGGGACTTTGTTCTTGTGGCAGAAAACACGCTGCTGGCCTGTGACCCCCACCATTACCCTAGGACATGTCAAAGGCCACACAAATGGCAGCATAGGGGATTAACCCAGACGCTGCTCCCTGTGTGCGGTTAACCAGCACAGACAGTGGAGACAGGTGAGGTGACCAGCAAGCAAGAAAGGGCTTTGTTCTCCCAGATGATACACATGCCACTTCCCAGCGACCACTCCCATTGCCATTAAAAGGCAGAAGAAATCTTCTTCAGTCCAAAATCTCTCAAACACTAGAGGGCTTGGTGAGACTGAAATTACCAATCTTTTTGAAAAATAATTCCAAATAAAACTCATAAGCATGCTGATGGAGCTACAGAGAAATATTCAAGAGCTAAAGGATGAATTCAGGAGGGAGATAACAGAAATGAAGCAAACAATGGAAGGCTTTAAGAGCAGTCTAGATGAGGTGCAAGAGACCGTTAATGAAATAGAAATTAGACAATAGGAATACAGAGAAGCTGAGGCAGAGAGAGATAAAAGGATCTCTAGGAATGAAAGAATATTACAAGAACTGTGTGACCAATTCAAATGGAACAATATTCGCATTATAGGGGTACCAAAAGAAGAAGAGAAAAAGGGATAGAAAGTGTCTTTGAAGAAATAATTGCTGAAAACTTCCCCAAGCTGGGGAAGGAAAGAGTCTCTCAGACCATAGAAGACCACAGATCTCCCAACACAGGGGCCCAAGGAGGACAGCACAAAGACATACAATAATTAAAATGGCAAAGATCAAAGACAAGGACAGAGTATTAAAAGCAGCCAGAGAGAGAAAAAAGATCACTTACAAAGGAAAACCATCAGGCTATCAACAGACTTCTCAGCAGAAACTTTACAGGCCAGAAGAGAATGGCATGATATATTCAATACAATGAAACAGAAGGGCCTCAAACCAAGAATACTGTATCCAGCAAGATTATCATTTAAATTTAAAGGAGGGATTAAACAATTCCCAGATAAGCAAAACATCATGGAATTTACCTCCCACAAACCATCTCTACAATATATTTTAAAGGGACTGCTCTAGATGGAAGTATGCCTAAGGCTAAATAGCAGTCACCAGAGAAAATAAAACCACAGCAAAGAAAGTAGACCAACCAAATACTAACTTAAGGCAAAATAAAATCAGCTATCCACAAAATCAGTCAAGGGAAACACAAAAGAGTACAGAATAAAACATCTAACATATAAAGAGTGGGGCAGGAAGAAAAAGAAGGGGGAGAAATAAGAATCATGAGACTGTGCTTATAATAGCGTAATAAGTGAGTTAAGTTAAATGGTTAGATAGTAAAGAAGCTGCCCTTGAGCCTTTGGTAACCACGAATCTAAAGCCTGCCATAGCAATAAGTACATATCTATCAATAATCACCCTAAAAGTAAATGGACTGAATGCATCAATCAAAAGACACAGAATAATGGAATGGATAAAAAAGCAATACCAATCTATATACTGCCTACAAGAGACTCACTTCAAACCCAAAGACATACACAGACTAAAAGTAAAGGGATGGAAAAAGATATTTCACGCAACTAATATGGAGAAAAAAGCAGGTGTTGCAGCACTTGTATCAGACAAAATAGACTTCAAAACAAAGAAAGTAATAAGAGACAAAAAAGGACAATACATAATGATAAAGGGGTCAGTCCAACAAGAGGATATAACCATTATAAATATCTATGCACTGAACACAGGAGCATCTATATGTGTGAAACAAACACTAACAGAATTAAAGGAGGAAATAGAATGCAATGCATTCATTTTAGGAGACTACAACACACCACTAATTCCAAAGGACAGATCAACCAAACAGAAGATAAGTAAGGACACAGAGATACTGTACAACACATTAGAACAGATGGACCTAACAGACATCTACAGAACTCTACGCCCAAAAGCAGCAGGATACACATTCTTCTCAAGTGCACATGGAACATTTTCCAGAATAGACCACATACAAGGCCACAAAAAGAACCTCAGTAAATTCAAAAACAGTGAAATTCTACCAACCAACATCTCAGATTACAAAGCTATAAAACTAGAAATAAATTGTACAAACAAAACAAAAAGGCTCACAAACACATGGAGGCTTAACAACATGCTCCTAAATAATCAATGGATCGATAACCAAATTAAAACAGAGATCAACCAATATATGGAGACAAATGAAAACAATAGCACAACACCCCGACTTCTGCGGGATACTGAGAAGGCAGTTCTAAGAGGAAAGTATACTGCAATCCAGGCCTATTTAAAGAAGGAAGAGCAATCCCAAATGAATAGTCTAAGTTCACAATTATTGAAACGGGAAAAAGAGGAAAAATGAGGCCCAAAGTCAGCAGAAGAAGGGACATAATAAATATCACAGAAGAAATAAAATTGAGAAGAATAACACAACAGAAAAAATTAATGAAACCAAGAGCTGGGTCTTTGAGAAAATAAATAACATAGATAAACCCCTAGCCACACTTATTAAGAAAAAAAGAGAATCTACACACATAAACAGAATCAGAAATGAGAAAGTAAAAATCACTATGGACACCACAGAAATACAAAGAATTATTAGAGAATACTACCAAAATCTACATTCTAACCAACTGGAAAACCTAGAAGAAATGGACAACTTTCTAGAAAAATACAACCTTCCAAGACTGACCCAGGAAGAAACAAAATCTATACAGATCAATTACCAGCAATGAAACTGAATCAGTTATCAAAAAACTACCCAAGAACAAAACCTCTGGACCAGAAGGATTCACCACTGAATTCTGTCAAACATTTAGAGAAGACACAATACCTATTCTCCTTAAAGTTTTCCAAAAAATAGAAGAGGAAGGAATACTTCCAAACTCATTCTATGAGGCCAACATCACTCTAATACCAAAACCAGGCAAAGACAGCACAAAAGAAGAAAACTACAGACCAAAATCCCTGATGAACACATATGCAAAAATACTCAACAAAATATTAGCAAACCGAAATAAAAAATACATCAAGAGGATCATACACCATGATCAAGTGGGATTCATCCCACAGATGCAAGGATGGTAAAATATTCAAAAATCCATTAACATCATCCACCACATCAACATGGACAAAAATCACATGATCATCTCCATAGATGCTGAAAAAGCATTTGAAAAAATTCAACATCCATTCATGATGAAAACTCTCAACAAAATGGGTATAGAGGGCAAATACCTCAACATAATAAAGGCCATATATGACAAACCCACAGCCAACATTATACTTAACAGTGAGAAGCTGAAAGCTTTTCCCCTAAGATTGGGAACAAGACAAGGATGCCCACTCTCCCCACTTTTATTCAACATAGTACTGGAGGTCCTAGCTATGGCAATCAGACAAAACAAGGAAATACAAAGCATCCAAATTGGCAAAGAAGTTAAACTGTCCCTGTTTGCAGATGACATGATATTGTACATAAAAGCACCATTTAGGATGGCCACTGTCCAAAAGACAAACAACAACAAATGTTGGCAAGGATGTGGAAAAAGGGAAACCCCCCTACACAGCTGGTGGGAATGTAAACTAGTTCAACCATTGTGGGAAGCAGTATGGAGGTTCCTCAAAAAACTCAAAATAGAAATACCATTTGACCCAGGAATTCCACTCCTAGGAATTTACCCTAAGAATGCAGGAGCTCAGTTTTAAAAGGACATATGCACCCCTATGTTTATCGCAGCACTATTTACAATAGCCAAGGAATGGAAGCAACCTAAGTATCCATCAGTAGATGAATGGATAAAGAAGAGGTGGTACCTACACACAATGGAATATTATTCAGCCATAAGAAGAAAACAAATCCTACCATTTGCAACAACATGGATGGAGCTAGAGGGTATTATGCTCAGTGGAATAAGCCAGGTGGAGAAAGACACGTATCAAATGATTTCACTTATCTGTGGAGTATAAGAACAAGGCAAAACTGAAGGAACAAAACAGCAGCAGACTCACAGAACCCAAGAATGGACTAACAGTTACCAAAGGGAAAGGGACTGGGGAGGATGGGTTGGAAGGGAGAGATGAGGGGGAAAAGGGGCATTATGATTAGCACACATAAGGTGGGGGAGGGGGGCACGCGGAAGGCAGTATAGCACAGAGAAGACAAGTAGTGATTCTATAGCATCTTACTATGCTGATGGACAGTGACTGTAATGGGGTATGTGGTGGGGACTTGATAGTGGAGGGAATCTAGTAACCACAATGTTGCTCATGTAAGTGTATATTAATGATACCAAAATTGAAAAAAAGAAAAAAAAGGATTGATGGGAAACTTTAGAATGGATACATCAGGGGCTGACTTGAACTTACTAATCAACCTTACCAAATGAATCAAGCCTCCAGACCTAACTCCCAGTTTATAGGTGACAACAGTATGTGGAAGAACGTGTCAAATGATACCTCAAGGAGGCCATCAACCAAGTTCAGGGTGTGGAATTCTACCAAATAAATGACTTCATTTCTTAAACAAATAAATAGCATGAAAAATAAAGAACAGAAGGAAGATTACAAATTAAGAGAGAGTTACAAAAGATCTATCTTATCAATGCAACATTTAAACTTTCCATGGCTCCTGATTTGCAAAATAGATAGGAATTCATGTTAATTCTGTTTATTTAATATTATTACATTTTTGAGTCCCTACCTTAAAAGACTAAGGTTCATACAGGTGAAATGACATGATGACTGGTATTTCCTCTCAATTACCCTGGCAGAGAAAAAAAAACTATGGTAGAACATTGTTACTGAAGCCAGATATATGTGGGCCCCCATCACACTATTCTATTTTTTAATATGCTTGGAATTTTTCATAATAAAAACATTTTAAGAGAAGTACACAAAGGTGAACATTTAAGGAAGTGTTTTACTGAAGTGCTTCTAAAATTAACAAAAATTAGAATCCATATAAATATCTATCAATGAATAACTGGTTAAGTAAACTGCATCATACCATAAAATAAAATCCCCTGAAGCCATTAAAGGGTGATATGAATCCACAGATACTAACATTGAATGACGGCTATAAAGTACTCGTGAATGAAAAAAAAAACTAGAAAACCTGTTATATTGTGTGTCCATAAACATACAGCGAAGCCCAAAGCAATGTTTACTAAAATGTTTACAGTGGCTATCACTGAATGGTAAAAATCCAAGAGACTGTTACTTGTTTTACATATTTTTAACATTGCTTGATATTTTAATGATGATTATGCATTTTAAATTATTTTGCTGTATAATTATATTTGCACTTTTGTGATGTGTTATTTGTCAACAAAAGTTATTTTTAAAACTAAGCTATTTCCAGAAGGTTTTTTTCTTTTAAGAAGAAATAACTGAACAAAAGCAAACAATACAGCACTTATCAAACACTGTAGAGGATAGAGAGGGTTAGAAATTTATTTACATGCCTGACATGTATTGAAGGATACCAAACAAATCCAAAGAGTATTCAGCAGTCAGAGGCACTGAAGCAGGTCACATGCCCCAGAACAAGTCTACACTTGCCTGAGATGCACAAAAGGCCTCCATATCCAGCAGCCCCAGCCTCTCTCAGGGTGTCACCACGACAACCCACCTTCCACACAGCACTCAGCAGTGGTGCCAGCCCAGAGTTGCCCACACATACCACCATGTTTCCATGCCTCTACAACACATTTCCAACCTCAGCCTTTCTCCAAACTCCCTCTGCTCCTCGCCTCACCACCTCACCGTGTGGGCTTCCTTCCAGCCTTGGCCCCAGGACACCTTTGAAGCCAGCTCCTCCTAAGCCCCAGGCTCAGCTCAGGCCCCTCTGCTTCCAGCACTTATCCACATTATCAAAGTCACCTGTTAAGGGGTCTGGCCTGTGAGCTCCTTGCGTGAAAGAGCACCATCTCATTTACTTTTGTGGGACCAGCAACGTGTGCACCAAGGGGCCCATCAGAGCCCCTGTAAACGTTGGGAGAAGTGAAGAGCACTGAAGGACTAGGCTAGGACACACTGGCCTATTAGTCCTGCACTACGCCATGGCAGCTAGGGTCTGTGAGCTTTCCAGGGTCCATGGAAATGTTTGCAACCTGAAAACAACCTTCTTGCTCCAGAAAATGAAAAGTTTTAAAAATCAATCTTAACGGCCATTCGTGCTGTGCAGAGCACATGGCTTGGGCTTGGAGTTTGTTCCATGCCCTGCACAGATTGCTGTCAAAGGAAGTGAAGGAGCAAGTGGGCACAGACTGGTTCAGGAATACTACTATATCCCAGAGTACAAGAACTGGAGAGGACAAACTATTCAAGACAAAAGAATTGTAGAAGCACAAAATGAAAGAAAAGTAGACTATGAAGTAGGAGATACCCAACAGAATGGGAAGCTTGGATTAGAAGAACAAGAAAGACTCCACCTACTATGGAGGCTCCATGAACTCAGGCCAGGACTGATTCAAGATGGCAGTGTGAGAGGTGAGATAAAGAACTCCTCCCAAAAACCACAAATTGTACAAAAATATAGTTAATTAATACAACTAACCCTAAAACAGCAACAAGAAAGAAGGCTGAACCAGGCTGCATACAGACCTCACAAACAGAGAAGACCTCATGAAACAGGGTAATGTATGAAAGCCTTAATCTGGTGGGACCCAAGCCTTTCCCCCACCCCAGCTCACCAGCAGGAGAAAGAGAAACGGAGCGGAGAGGGGGTGGAAGCTTGGAACTGTTAAACACCTAGCCCTGGAGATTTGCTTTGCAAGCATAAACCTATATTATGTGGTGCTCTGGACGTTGGGGAGCTCGGACAGGTGGAATGCTTGAGAGACTGACATTCTGGCCGTTTGTGAAGGAGGGGATCCACATCCAGCTGCTCTGTGTCAGAGGAAAGGAAGGCGTCCTAGCAGTGAGAGCGCTGAGGTGGCAGGGTTTGCATGGAGCTTGCTGCACGAGAGAAAGGAGAGCTGGACAAGGTTGTCTGGGCATGCTCTGCCCAGCTGGTTGGGAACTTTGAAGAGTTTCAGGTGCTCCATCACCCTAGCTGCCTACTCAGCTCTGAGGCCGCCCACTGTGACACACAGCCAACTGCACCTAGCCTGCTGGCACCGGTTTGCAAACTGACAGTCACTGTGCTGGAGTCAGGCCAGCCAGAGGGAGGCCCTGCCTAAAACAGATAGAGACGCAAAGCACAGAGGCTTACACGTTTGTGCTTGGCCCACTGGCTCTGACACTGGAGACAGGCACCACAGATGGGAATCAGGAAACAGATCTTTCCTCCCCCCAGGCACACCTAACCTCACTCTAGGGACTGATCAGCTCCAGAGACTGGAGCTTCTGCGCACTAGTGGGCACCATGCAGAAATATGAAATGTGAAAAGAACATGGTTCAGACCTAAATCTCACAAACCCCAGAAAAAGGACCAAATGAAACAACTCACCAACCTTCCTGAAAGAGAGTTCAAAATGAAAATTATAAACATGTTTACGGAGGTTCAGAAAAATATTCAAGAACTCAGGATTGAATTTAAGTTGGAGATTCAATCATTAAGAAATTCCATATCTGAAATGAAACATACAATGGAGGGATTTAAAAGCAGATTAGATGTAGTAGAAGAGATGATAAATGGAATAGAAATTAGAGAAGAGGCATACAAAGAAGCTGAGATACAGAGAGAAAAAAGAATGTCTAAAAATGAAAGAATATTAAGAGAACTGTGTGACCAATCCAAACGGATTCACATTATAGGGGTAACAGAAGAAGAAGAGAGACAAAAAGGGATAGAAAGTGTCATTGAGGAGGTAATTGCTGAAAAATTCCCCAATCTGGGGAAGGAGATAGTCTCTCAAGCCATGGAGATGCACAGATCTCCCAACACAAGGGACACAAGGAAGACAACAGCAAGACATATAATAATTAAAATGGCAAAGATCAAGATTAAAGACAGGCTTTTAAAAGCAGCTACAGAGAGAAAAAAGATCACATACAAAGGAAAACTCATCAGGCTACCATCAGACTTCTCAACAGAAACCTTACAGGCCAGAAGGGAGTGGCATGATATATTTAATGCAATGAAGCAGAAGAGCCTTGAACCAAGAATACTCTACACGGTAAGCATATCATTTAAATCTGAAGGAGGGATTAAACAATTTTCAGATAAGCAAAAGCTGAGAGAATTTACCTCCCACAAACCACCTCTACACTGCATTTTGGAGGGACTCCTACAGATGGAAGTATTCACGAGGCTAAAAAGATGTCACCCAAGGGATAGACAGAGTACAGAATATGATTCATAACATACAAAGAATGGAGGAGGAAGAAAAAAAAACGAACCTTTAGATTGTGCTTGTAATAGCATATGAAGTGAGTTAAATTAGACTGTTAGACAGTAAGGGAATTACCCTTGAACGTTTGGTATCCAAGACTCTAAAGCCTGCAATGGCAAGAAGTACATACCTATTGATAATCACTCTAAATGTAAATGGTCTGAATGCACCAATCAAAAGACATAGAGTTACTGAATGGATAAAAAAAAACCATCTATATGCTGCCTACAAGAGACTCACTTCAAATCCGAAGACATACACAGACTGAAAGTAATGGTATAGAAAAAGATATTTCATGCAACTAACAGTGAGAAAAAAGCAGGAGTCGCAGTACTTGTATCAGACAAAATAGACTTCAAAACAAAGAAAGTCACAAGAGACAAAGAAGGACATTAAATAATGATAAAAGGGTCACTCCAACAATAGGATATAACTATTATAAATATCTATGCACCCAACACAGGAGCACCTACATATGTGAAACAAATACTAATAGAATTAAAGGGAGAAATAGAATGCAATGCATTCATTTTAGGAGACTTCAACACACCACTCACTCCAAAGGACAGATTAACCAGACAGAAAATAAGTAAAGAGACAGAGGCACTGAACAACGTATTAGAACAGATGGACCTAAGGGGCATCTACAGACCACTCCATCCAAAAGCAACAAGATACACATTCTTCTCAAGTGCACATGGAACATTTTCAAGAATAGATCATATATTAGGCCACAAAAAGAACCTCAGTAAATTCAAAATAAGATTGAAATTGTACAAACCAGATTCTCAGATAACAAAGGTATGAAACTAGAAATAAATTACACAAAGAAAACAAAAAAGCCCACAAATACATGGAGGATTAATAACATGCTCCTAAATAATCAATGAATTAATGACCAAATAAAAACGTAGATCAAGCAACATATGGAGACAAATGACAACAATAATTCAACACAACAAAATCTGTGGGACACAGCAAAGGCCATGCTAAAAGGGACATATATTGCAATGCAGGCCTACCTCAGGAAAGAAGAACAATTTCAAATGAACAGTCTAAACTCACAATTAAGAAAACTAGAAAAGGAAGAACAAATGAGGCCCACAGTCACTAGACGGAGGGACATAATAAAGATTAAAGCAGAAATAAATAAAATTGAGAATAATAAAACAATAGAAAGAATCAGTGAAAGCAGGAGCTGGTTCTTTGAGAAAACAAACAAAATAGATAAACTCCTAGCCAGACTTATCAAGAAAAAAAGAGAGTCTACACACATAAACAGAATCAGAAATGAGAAAGGAAAAATCATGACGGACACCACAGAAATACAAAGAAATATGAGAGAATAGTATGAAAAATTATATGGTCAAACTGGATAACCTAGACAAA
This sequence comes from Smutsia gigantea, assembly GCA_032199065.1. Taxonomy (NCBI): domain Eukaryota; kingdom Metazoa; phylum Chordata; class Mammalia; order Pholidota; family Manidae; genus Smutsia; species Smutsia gigantea. The sequence goes on from JAVSCE010007041.1 coordinate 62,223, forward strand.
ATGGACAACTTTCTAGAAAAATACAAACTTCCAAAGCTGACCCAAGAAGAAACAGAAAATCTGAATAGACCAATTACCAGCAAAGAAATTGAATTGGTAATCAAAAACTACCTAAGAACAAAACTCCTCAACCAGATGGTTTCACTGCTGAATTTTATCAAACATGTTGTAGTGAAGATCTAATACCTACCTATCCTCTTTAAAGTTTTCCAGAAAATGGAAGAAGAGGAAGTACTTCGAAACTCTTTCTATGAGGCCAGCATCACTCTAATACCAAAACCAGGTAAAGACACCACAAAAAAAGAAAATTACAGACCAATATCCCTGATGAACATACATGCAAAAATACTCAACAAAATATTAGCAAACTGAATCCAAAAATACATAAAAAGATCATCCATCATGATCAATTAGGATTCATCCCAGGGATGCAAGGATGGTACAACATTTACAATCCATCAACATCATCCACCACGTCAACAAAAAGAAGGACAAAAACCACATGATCATCTCCATAGAGGCATTCGACAAAATTCAACATCCATTCATGATAAAAACTCTCCAAAAAAATGGGTATAGAGGGCAAGTACCTCAACATAATAAAGGACATATATGACAAACCCACAGCCAACATTATACTTAACAGCAAGAAGCTGAAAGCTTTTCCTTTAAGATCAGGAACAAGACAAGGATGTCCACTCTCCCCACTTTTATTCAACATAGTTCTGAAGGTCCTAGCCATGGCAATCAGACAAAACAAAGAAATAAAAGGCATCCAGATAGTCAAGAAAGAAGTCAAACTGTCCCTGTTTGCAGATGACATGATATTGTACATAAAAAACCTTAAAGAATCCACTCCAAAACTACTAGATCTAATATCTGAATTCAGCAAAGTTGCAGGATACAAAATCAATACACAGAAATCTGTTGCATTACTATACACAAACCATGAACTAGCAGAAAGAGAAATCAGGAAAACAATTCCATTCACAATTGCATCAAAAAGAATAAAATACCTAGGAATAAACTTAACCAAGGAAGTGAAAGACCTATACCCTGAAAACTATGAGATACTCTTAAGAGAAATTAAAGAGGACATTAAGAAATGGAAATTCATCCCATGCTCCTGGCTAGGAAGAATTAATATCGTCATAATGGCCATCCTGCCTAAAGCAATCTACAGATTCAACGCAATCCCTATCAAAATACCAACAGCATTTTTCAATGAAATAGAGCAAATAGTTCTAAAATTCATATGGAACCACAAAAGACCCCGAATAGCCAAAGCTATCCTGAGAAGGAAAAATAGAGCAGGGGGAATTATGCTCCCTGACTTCAAGCTCTATTACAAAGCCACAGTAATCAAGACAATTTGATACTGGCAGAACAGACCCATAGACCAGTAGAACAGAATAGAGAGCCCAGATATAAACCCAAGCACATATGGTCAATTAATACATGATAAAGGAGCCATGGATATACAATGGGGAAATGACAGCCTCTTCAACAGCTGAGGATGGCAAAACTGGACAGCTACATGTAAGAGAATGAAACTGGATTACTGTCTAACTCCATACACAAAAGTAAACTCAAAATGGATCAAAGACCTGAATGTAAGTCATGAAACCATAAAACTCTTAGAAAAAAACATAGGCAAAAATCTCTTGGACATAAACATGAGCAACTTCTTCATGAACATATCTCCCCAGGCAAGGGAAACAAAAGCAAAAATGAACAACTGGGACAATATCAAACTGAAAAGCTTCTGTACAGCAAAGGATACCATCAGTAGAACAAAAAGACATCCTACAGTGTGGGAGAATATATTCATAAATGATATATCCGATAAGGGGTTGACATCCAAATTATATAAAGAGCTCACATACCTCTACAACAAAAAGCAAATAATCCAATTAAGAAATGGGCAGAGGACATCAATAGATACTTCTCTAAAAAAGAAATTCAGATGGCCAACCGGTACATGAAAAGATGCTCCACATCGCTGATCATCAGAGAAATGCAAATTAAAACCACAATGAGATATCACCTCACACCAGTTAGGATGGCTGCCCATCCAAAAGACAAACAACAATAAATGTCAGTGAGGATATGGAGAAAGGGGACCCCTCCTACACTGCTGGTAGAAATGTAAAATTAGTTCAACCATTGTGGAAAACAGTACAGAGGTTCCTCAAAAAACTAAAAATAGAAATACCAGTTGACCCAGGAATTCCACTCCTAGGAAATTTCCCCAAAGAAAACAAGTTCCTCAGATTCAAAAAGACATATGCACCCCTATGTTTATCGCAGCACTATTTACAATAGCCAAGAAATGGAAGCAACCTAAGTGTCCATCAGTAGATGAATGGATAAAGAAGATGTGCTACATATACACAATGGAATATTATTCAGCCATAAGAAGAAAACAAATCCTACCATTTGCAACATGGATGGAGCTAGAGGGTATTATGCCTAGTGAAATAAGCCAGGCGGAGAAAGACAAGTACCAAATGATTTCACTCATCTGTGGAGTATAAGAACAAAGGAAAAACTGAAGGAACAAAACAGCAGCAGACTCACAGAACCCAAGAATGGACTAACAATTACCAAAGGGAAAGGGACTGGGGACGATGGGTGGGAAGGGAAGAATAAGGGGGGAAAAGGGGCATTATGATTAGCACACATAATGTAGCGGGTGGGGGACATGGGAAAGGCAGTATTTACAGAGAAGACAAGTAATGATTCTATAGCATCTTACTACGCTGATGGACAGTGACTGTAATGGGGTATGTGGGGTGGACTTGATAATAGTGGGTCTAGTAACCATAATGTTGTACATTAACGATACCAAAATAAAAATGTTTTAAAAATCAATATTAACATCTAATTAAATACCTACAACACAAAACATTTCAACAGCAACTCGATTCTACTCATAATTACATATGCTAGATTTAATATAGGATAATGCTAGATATAGTATAGGATATGGGTATACATCTTATATGATGTAGGGTGGGGATTTGAAAAGTGACAGTGCCTAGGGCTTAGGAAGGTCTTTAAACCACCCTGCCTAAAAAAACCTGTCTGACTGGCACCTTACCCGACTGGTTTGGGGTAATGAAGAAAAAGCCATATTCGGAGCAAGGCCAAACTCTTAAAAAACAAGAAACAAATAAATAAAACAAACACAAGTCCATGCAGGAGCCCCCTGACAGGCGTTCACTGCCTCACTGGAACCCAGAGGGAGTCAGCTAGCACTGTGCTCTGGTGGAGAAAGTTCTCTGGTCCTGACAGGTCAGCTCAGGGCTGCTTTCCGTGGCCCACACTCCAGCAGCACGAACGGGGAAGGCGGAAAAGCTCAGCATGGAGTGGCCAGGGAAAGCCAAGACAAGCCAAGTGCCAGGTCCCTGCCAGCCTCGCTGCTCTCCTTCCAGAGCTGGCACCTCTCCACGAGGCAAAGTGCAGAGCAGGGGCAGGGTTCCGGGGTGCAAAACAAGAGACAGGACAGAAGGGCACAGAGCCCAGCATTGTGATTAGCCCAAAATGTGCACATTCACAGCACACCTGATTGTTGGCTTTAAACTGATCTCTATCAGCTCAAAAAGAAAAAAAAATAAAAGAAACTGCAGCCGATTCTGGTTATTAACTGTGGGTATGGTCTATAAAGGGGTCCAGACACTGAATTAATGATACTGAACCACTGTTTCTGCGGAAATACAGGGTTAGGTTCTCATCAGCCTCTGGTCACAACACTTTCATCAATGCATCAATATATAACCTTGTTTAATCTGTGCTTCTCAAAGACACCTTAATATATATTGTTGGTTCATTACATTCAGCTCATGGCCAACAGCTCTGTAACCCAAGCTTGAATGAAACTTAGTTCTAATACAGGTATTTTCTCCTTAAAGCACCTCACAGCCTTCTTGCACTAGGAAATCTAGCACCTCAGCACTGCACTTGGGGGCCACTTTACAAAACAAAATCACCAACAAAAAGCACAAAAATGTGCCAAGCAGGGTACTGGATGTAGCACAAACTGGACACTTGTTTACAGTATTAGCTGAGAAAGGCGACAGAGGGTCATCTTGTTTGATGTCAGCTAGGAAAATGCACACAGGTGACACATCTGTCACTGCTCTGCACATCAGGGAATGACCAAGGAAGTGCCTTGAGTAGTGCTTCTGGGGTTACAAATAAATTTTAGTAAGTAGCAAATTCAAATATCGCATTTGCAAATAATGAGGACTAACTGTATTGCCCCGAAAAAGTCCACATACCTTCCAGTTTCTGAAGAAGGCATGCTCTTGGCCTTTTTATAACATAATGGAATCCAAAATGAGCTAAATATGAGAAGCTTTAAGTGTAGAAAAGCATCTAACACCTGGGCAGTTAATATGGAGAAGATTCTCTAACAACTGGCCAGCAGAATGCATGGCTGGCCTTCCTTCTTGCAACTGGCAGGTTTCCCGGCAGTGGTGTCTATGACTTGAATTTTAACAGACTCCTGGGGCAAATCATCTTGAAAAACTAAAATACTTTGTAAGGTTGTCTACTCCCTAAAGTTAAGTACTGCAAAATCAAAATTATCAAGTGTCTTTACTTCACAATTGCTTTAAAGTTTGTCTTATCCATGTGAAACCTGCTGGTGCTTTATCAACAAAGTTTATGTATATTATAAGTCCTTTGTTGTCATGTCAACAATCTTCACAGCATCTTCACCAGGGGTAGAGTCCATCTCAAGAAACCACTCTCTTTGCTCAACCTTAAAAAGCAACTCCTCATCCGTTCAAGATTGATCATGAGATTGCAGCAACTCAGTCACATCTTCAGGTTCCACTTCTACCTCCAGTTCTCTTGCTGTCCCCACCACACCTGTAGTGACTTCCTCCACTTAAGTCTTGAACCCCTGAAAGTCATCAATGAAGATTTGAATCAACTTCTTCCAAACTCCTGTTAATGTTGATATTTGACCTCTTCCCATTAATCACAAATGTTCTTAATGGTCTCTAAGAATGGTGAATCCTTTCCAGAAAGGTTTCAATTGACTTTGCCCAGATCCATCAAAGGAAACACTATCTACGGCAGCAATAGCCTTATGAAATGTTCTTCTTCAAAAATAAGACCTGAAAGTCATTACAGACTGGATAGTGTATCAGCAGGCATGAGAAAAAGGCTCATCTTGCTGTACATCTCCATCAGAGCTGAGCGATCAGCTCTTGGGTGACCAATGAACAACAACATTTTGAAAAGAATCTTTTCTTCTCAGGAGGCATAAAATATTCAGTAAACCCTGTAAATAGATATGCTGTCATCCAGCCTTTGTTCTTCCATTTATAGAGCATAGGCAGAGTAGATTTAGCATAATTCTTAAGGACCCTAAAATATTCTGACTGGTAAATGAGCACTGGCTTCAATTTAAAAGTCACCAGCTGCACTACCCCTAACAAGAGAATCACTTTGTCCTTTGAAGCTTTGAGCCTGGGCATTGACTTCTCCTCTCTAGCTACGAAAGTCCTAGATGACATCTTCCTCCAATAGAAAGCTGCTTCATCTCCATTGGAAGCCTGTTGTTTAATGTGGTCACTCTGATCTGAGCTAGACCTTCAGGATAACGTGCTGCAGCTTCAACATCAGCAGCACTCGTGGCTTCATTTTGTACTATTAGATTGTAGAGTTGTTTTTCTTCCTTAAAACTCATGAACCAACCTTTGCTAGCTTCAGTTTTTCCTTCTGCAGCTTCCTCACCTCTCTGAGCTTTCACAGAATTAAAGAAAGTTAGAGCCTTGCTCTGGATTAGGTTTTGACTTAAGGGAATGTTATAGCTGGTTTGATCTTCTCTCCAGACCACTAAAACTGTCTCCATATCAGCAATAAGACTGTTTCACTTTATCATTAGTGTATTTACTGGAGTGGAACTTCTCATTTCCTTCAAGAACTTTTCCTTTGCATTTACAATTTGCATTCATTAACAATTTGGCCCATGAAGCCTAGCTTTCAGCCTATCTCAGCTTTCAACATACTCTCCTTGCTAAGCTTAATTATTTATTGCTTTTGATTTAGAGTGACAGACGTACAATTCTTACTTGAACACTTATAAGCCATTGTAGGGTTATTAATTGGCCTAATTTCAATATTGTGTTTCAGGAAATAGGGAGGTTGAGGAGAGGGAGAGAGACGAGGGAATGGCTGGTCAGCGGATAAGTCAGAACACACACAACACTTACTGATTAAGTTTGCCATCTTTTATGGGCGTAGTTCATGATGCCTCAAAACAATTACAATGGTAACATCAAAAGTCGGCTGATCACAGATCACCATAACAAATACAATAATGAAAAAGTTCCAAATATTGTGCAAATTACCAAAATGTAGCCGAGACAGGGAATAAGCAAGTGCTGTTGGAAAAATGGCACTAATAGATTTGCCCAAGTCATGGCTGCCACAAACCTTCAATTTGTAAAAAACGCAATATCCACAAAGCACAGTAGAGTGAAGTTCAATAAAATGAGGTGTGCCTGTAATTCAAATTGAAGCACTATTAGAAAATTAAGTTTATTTACTTTTCACTGACACAAAACTTGAGATATTTTCAATGTATTAACTTATGATTTTAAGTCTTTGACCTCAACCATTTTTTAGATAGTGTAAAAAAAAAGTCTTTCCATCTTAGATGTTTAGATAACAGGAAGTATAAAATAAATGTTAGCTAAATCTGATGACTGCACAGCTGCTTCTTGACATTGTAACTGCTTTATTGCATGACATTAGCAGCTGGCCTGAGGAAAGATCAACATCAATTGTAGTAAATAAACCTTTAGTTGCTGTTCACCCTGAGTATACCACCCACTCCACAGACCTGCCTATGACTATCAATTTGGAGCAAATACACAAAACACACAATGTGTTTTCTCTGCTCAAGGCAGGTAAGACTCAGAGAACTAACTACTTTGGAGTTTTCCATAAGGTTATAAACTTAACCATTTAGAAAGAATATTTCACATACATTCCTTCTTAAGGAAGGTATACCAAAAATAATTCTATTTTTCTTGATTCACAATCATCAGCGAGAATGTTAATCCTTGTACTTTGTGTTGGGAGACAATTCTCCATGAGTCTCTCAGGCTTCTGCATATCTTATGAGGAGAGGCACTGGCTGCTTCGGTTCTGAACCACCTTTTCAAGGATGTGTGTATAGCCGATAACCTAGAGAGACAGCAATATTACCTCCCTCCAGAGTAGAGGGCAGGGTTGTTTACCATCCTGTATAATAAAAATAATGTCTCCCTCTGAGCTAAGTTTGAACAGCCCTTTACAAAATATTTAGATCACCTAAATTCAGGATTCTATAACTGTGGACTTAGGGGGCAAGAGGTATATCAGAAACAGTAAGCTCATGCTACTGGCTGGGCTGTAATACAGTCCTTTGTCCCTGACCCAGGAGTCCCATGTCTTGTGCCAGTGTCCAGTGACAGTCTAACTTGTCAGCTTTTGAGCAGGATAAAATCTCACTCTTCACCGATCTTGAAGTTGTTGGTGACAAGGACGGGATACTGGCAGAGACATGGCTTTCTGGAACAGAAAAAAGGTTAGGGATTAGGGGATAGAAGAAGACTCCCTGAGATCCCACAGCAAATATTCTTGTCCAAGTGGTATGTGTGGGGGAAGATAACCTTTAGAGGATGAGCAGCAAGAGGTAGGATTGGAACAAACTGCCCAGTGGTGCTCTGGTTGTTATTCACTCTCCCTGGGATGGGAGGAAAAAGGGATGTTATCATGACAATGAGGTAGCAAGCCCCATGGCCCAAGAAGAGAGGCGATGTGGCTGCAGCTGTTGGGAAAAGGAGTCACTGGAGCTGAAACAAATGACATCAGTAATGAGGATCTAGAGCTTTGGTGACTGGAAAGTTCACTAACTTGAAACACGAATAGCCACCGGGCCACCTGAAACTAAAAGTGTGCCTTGCTTACTGGCACAAAGCTGCTTCCCCTCTATTCCACCTGATCCCTCCCCTCACCCTCTACCCTGACATCTACTTTAAGGAGAAGAATGATTAGCAGTAGGCTGAGGTCTCCTTGTCCCCAAGAAAGACTTGAAGGCCTTATGCACCCCAGTAAGCTGAGGCACTTCAGGGAGGAGAGTCATTCAAACTTTTATGGCTCTTTGGATACAGGCACCCAAGTCACCACCCTACTTGGCCGTGTTCAGGGAGGAGGTACTCAGATCCAGCTAATGGGGTTTGGACAGGATTCACAGTGCGGAAAGGAAACTAACATGATCTACAGGATGGGGTCCTTTGGGCCAATTCTAAGTATTATTGTTTCAACATCTGAATGTATCAGTGATATATTATACATACTTGTACTTCCCTGTCCATAGTGTCAGAGGGGATTCTCCTCCATCAGGAGGAGCTACAGGTAGAGAAATACTGGTAGGATAAGCTCCCTTCCTATTTATCAAGAATGAGTGGGTCAGAACTTAATGTAATCTGGACCCCTCTAATGTCCAAAGTTCTCAGTATATATAACATGTCCTGTTGGTTGGCAAGTCAGAAACCTCAGTCTCAGTGGTACTGACTGTGCTGTTATCACACCTCTGCCAGCAAAATCCAGAGGCCTACTTGCCAAGTAAAGTTTCTTGGGACTGTGTGGACGGATTCACAATGCCCAATCCTTTTGGTCATCAGGAACAACAGCAGTCTCCTCAGCCACCTATCACCAAAAAGAAAGGCTAGCACCTTGTTGGACCCTTTGGGTAGCAGAGACAGTGTGTGCCTGGGACAGGTATGTGAAGGTTCAGCGTGGCCAGGCTGGACGACAGTCCCCACAGTGCCCTTTCCGGTATCCTTCTGGTTACACTGGACCACAGGAGATACTCTCTCCTGAGAGAGGACAGAAAGAGTGAGTGACTGTTTTATAACACATACATTCTGCAGATGAAATTAAAGTCCACAATCAGATGACCTTAATCAAAAAGGAGATTTTCATGGGTTGGCCTAACTGAATCAATGAGAAGCCCTTTAGGACTTGACTTTGGCCTTCCCTGACCCCAGAGACTCCAAACCCTCAGCAGGGTCTGCCACTGCTCGCCCTTCCCCCGGGTCCTTCCCCTGACCCTGCCTGGGCCCACGAGCTTCTGTCTGTGAGGCCCAGCCTGCTCCTCATGGGCACTTCCTGCCCACCTGCCTCTGGGCTGCAGACTTGCTTAGCCAGCCCCCACAAGTGTATGTGTGCGTGTGTGCGTGTGTGTGTGTGTGTGTGTGTGTGTGTGTGTGTGTGTGTGTTTTATTTTGCCCTGTGGGGAAATTGGAAATAGGATCTTCACTAGTAGTCTAGCAGTAGGCCAAGTTGATGAAGTGGTACTGGCCTACTGCTAGGCTACGGCTTCCACACCCACAGACAATGAGCTACGATTGACTGAGTCACTTTATAAAGACCTCTGCCCAGTGCTCTGGGCAAAGGCAGAGACACAGAGGTGGATTACAGACCTGAAGACTGCTGGATGCAAATGATTCTAGTGCTCAACCTACCATCGTGCAAATAAAGCTGGGTATAAACCCTTTTGCCCCAAGAACATTCCATTGTCATTTCTCTGTCTCACCAAATCCGTAGTGAAGTTTCCCAGGGCTGAACTCTCAGGTAAGAAAAGCCACCACTGGGTTTCACTTTAGCCAAACCATCCATGAACTAGGCCCAGTTATTCAGGAGAACCCTGGTGAACTGAATGTCCTGTTGAGACAGCAACTTTTGCTTCAGGTAGTGGAGTAGAGAAAAAAGTTTTCCCCAAAGGGACAGTTGCCACTTTTCCATACCAACCTGATATGCTTCTGGGGCCCAACCTGCCAAATCTTATTTATATTACTTCCATTTGACAAGCCATACTGACACAGCTGTGACTCTTAGCTGAATACTCCCATATGGGAGTGAGTTGACTCCAAGTCCGTAACTAACCAGGGGGCAAGGACCAAGTACGTTCACTCGTCAAATCTGTGCCACGTGTTTGGTTTTCCATGCTACCTGAAGTCTTACAATGGTACACCTTTTATCACAAACGCTAAAACAATGGGCTAAAAGTCAAGGTATTCAGTAGACCATCCACACCTCCCTACTATTCATTGGCACCTGGTGTTGTCAAGAATTGGAACCGCCTCCTAAAAAATCAACTCAGAAAGATTTCTCATGCTAACTCCCTCATCTCCTCCTGGGGCACACAACTTAATAAGCAGCCTGTTCACTGAATGTGGCTGTCCCCAGAAAGGGAGTCTCCACTGTCAGCTGTTTCCTAGTTAATGATCAGGACCGACAGAGAAGGGGTCGGTAAATTATGCAGACCAATGTGAAATCCTGGGATTTCACACTGACCATCCTTTTGCATAACACTTCTTCCTTTACCATACAGAAGCCCCTGGCCAGCCTGACTGGTACAGACCCCATGTGGCAGGTGGCCAAAAAGAGGTTCAGGGATGTGGATAAAATGAGAGTTCCTGTGACCAGGATTCTCACCTGGCCCTGGATGATTAGCTCACTGCACACCTGTGGGCAATACATGGCTGTTGACTCTATATAAAGAGCTCTGCCCAGTGCTGTGGGCGTGCCATGGTGGTATGGCTGCAAGGCTGTAGGAGAGCAGAGCAGAGGACAGAAGCCCAGAGGATGGCTGTGTGAGACGACTGCGCAGACAGAGGAGCCCAGAGGCAGAGACCGGCTTGCTGCATACAGACTCGCTCTGAGTGAATGGGATTTTAGTGACTGACCTGCCACCTGGAAATAAAGTTGGGTATAACCCTTTCACCCCAAGAACAGTTTTGCTGTCAATTTCTTTGGTCACACTGAATCCATAGCGAACTTGCCTGGGCTGAAACCCATTGGCAAGACAAGGGGGTTTGAATGTAATTCTGGTTCAGCTACCTGGATTCTCTTACTGGATTGATAGGGTCCTAGATCACAAGGATAATGACCACTTGAGTACAAGCCAAAGTAGGGGACATAATGGGTCTCTAAGTTTTATAAAAATTCCCTTCAGGGAACAGGAGTTGATTAGAAAAAGGTGAAGGTAGAGCTACTGGAATTTGACACACAAATTTTGTGGAGGTGGAGAAGAAAAACAACCTCAGCAAACAGGGAGAGAACAACTTACACCCCAGGAGACACAAAAGAGGAGGATTACTCATTAAAGATCTTTTGTCCTTCAGAACTGCCCCTGGAGCAGTCCTCATGAAGCAAAACACTCTGGTGGGCTTCTCCCAAACTGTTTTAAGCTCCTTAAATTTAACTGGCTTCTGAATCTGAACTCTGCCAGATGGCTCTGCCCATGATATGATCACCAATAAGCCAATCAGAAACATACAACCCAGCTCCTGCACCAGTCATACAAAACACCTGCCCACACCTCCAGATGTCTTCTCCACCAATCCCACAGCCATCCCTCCCGCACTCTGTGAGACACACAAAGGCCTCTCAGCTGGTTCACGGAAACGAGACAGACCAGAACAACTACCCTCCAAAACAAGTTCTAAATGCAGTGCTGTGAACTCAGGTGAAAACCCTAATGCCTAACCAGCTAGCCAAAGGTCACACTGGAGGCCCTGACAACCTGTGCCCTTGGAACCATGTATGTCCCAGAAGTAAATTGTAAAGTAACATCTTTCTAAGGACACCACGTACACCCCAGGTCTGTGATTCTTCTGTAGTAGCCAGTATTAACTGCCCCCCACCCCTCCATGAACACTGTTATTTGCATCTTAGACCTGCAGATGTTTCAGAAAACACCATAAGCAAACTGTCAGACAACAACAACCAGACCAATGGTAGCAATCTCTCCAAAACTGCCCTTGGTTACTCGGGGGAGCTTCCGGGCTTATGTGACTCAGTATCTTAAGCACACCCTACGGGCAGCTTTCCCTACAATGAGTCTTCTGAATTAGAAGAGGTAGTAGGAAACCTGTTCCTAACTTTAGCTAAAGTGATGAGTAACACCACCTTGCCCTGCATTCAGGTCAAGGTCAACTCACTGGCCAGGGTTGTTATTACAGAAATGCTCTAGGTTTCCTCGGGCCCCAGGGTGGAATCTGTGTGTTAGCTAATACATGCTGGTGCATCTGAATGATGCCTCAGACCAAGAAGGAAGGTCTCAACAGAACACAAAAGAAAGGTCCCCTTAGTTTTCTAAAGGCCATGGCTGGTTTTGGGGATTTGTTCATCTGGCTGGGATCAGGACCCTGGGGGCATGGTTGAGGTCAACACAGCAGGTTGGCCTGTCCTGCTGGTTGGAGTCTTGCTGAGAACAGCCCTAATTAAATGCTGAGACTAACAGAACCAATTTAGTCCCAGCCCCCACCAGTCCGATTAATATGAGTGGCAGACAGATTGGCAAATTCCTAGAACTATTCACAAGGACCTGGTGTAGAAATGAGGAGTGGCTCTTAGTGGGAAGCAATTCTCCTTGAATCTGAGTTTCTGCACATCTTGAGAGCAGAGCACTGGTGGCCTTTGTTCTGGACTGATTCTTCTAGGATGTCTGCATAGCCTACAGCCTTAGAAGACAGTCTCCCCCAAGCAGAGGGCCAGTATGTTTACACTCCAGAAAAATAAAGATATTGCCCTCTACACATGCCTGATCCTATCCCTCACCTCCCATTCTCTCTTCAATCTACTTGAAATTAGACTTTGCACCCACCCCTTAGTTGAAAGAACATGAGGTCAAATCCCCTGGACATGTCTGTCCTTATCTTCATATCAGGTTGAAAAACACCTTATCTTCATATCATGTCAATGAAGACGATCTTAACTTCTCAGATACACTCGACATGGTTAAAGATTTTGCTCATTCTTTTCAGCCTCGGTGACACCAGGTGGACTCTCCAGCTGTCTCCTACTTTACAGGTCCTTTTCTAGATCTTTTCTGGGCTCCACTCCTCTTTGAGACCTAGAAATATTAGTGCTCCTCCAGATTCAGCACTTCACCTCATCTCTTCTCTCCCTATACTCTCCCCTTAGATGATCTCTTCCATCTCTTTCCCATCCATGGCTTTGTCATCTGTATACTGACCACTCTCTAAAACATATTTTCAGCCCTGAATTCAAAACTCATACATTAAGTTGGCTACTTAATTACTCTAACTTAGGTATCACCGCCATTTAACAAGTAACATATTCCAAACTGGCCTTGGCAGTTTAAATCTGACCCGTACTCCCAACCTAGAGTTCCCCATCTCAGTAGTTATACAACCACCCACTGAGTTGCTCAAGCCATCAGCAAAGGATTTCTCCTTTCCCTTACCCTCTAGCTAATTCATTAGCAAATCTTATCAACCCTTTCCCCAGAATATACCTTGAATTTCCCCATTTCTCTCCTCCATTACTGCCACCTTAGTCCAAGTTGCCATTGTCTCTTTCTTGGAATAATGGAAAAGCCTCCCAGTTGGTCTTCCCACTACTATTCTGGCCCCCTCAATCCATACCACATAGAGCAACAGGAGTAATCTTCTAAAAATGTAAATCTAAGTATCTCTCTTCTGCTTAAAATTCTTCAAAGGCCCCCCATGGCCCCTAAGACAAAGTGCAAACTCTTTATCAATGCCAGCAAGTCCCTAGATGATTTAGTCCCAAACACTGTCTCCCTGGGGTCACCACTCAACAGTTATTTCGGCCCTCTTTCCAATACATCATTCTATTTCTGGCCTTTATACAGGTTTGCTCCCCAGCTTGAAACATTCTTGCTTTTCTAAAACTGGATCCTCTCTGTTCTCAACTTAAATCTCACCTCCTCAGAAGAACCTTAGCCCCATATATTACTCCTTTGCTCCCTGTTGCCCACCACCACAAGACAGTGACACATGAGGGGAGGGACTGTGTTTTTATACCAATTCACTTACCTCTAGTTTTAAGATGAATACTGTTATGAGTTGAATTGTATCTCCCAAAAAGATATGTTAACCCTCATCCAGTACCTCAGAATGTGACCTTATTTGGAAATATAGTTGTTGAAGATGTAATTAGTTACAGTGAGGCCATACTGGAGAAGGGTGGGCCCCAAATCTAGTAATTCACAAAGAAATAATAATAATAAATCTTATGGCACTGTCCTATACCTCTGCATCTGGGAAGATGGAGTAGATGAACTTTTCCCTATGCTTCCTAAGTACAACTAAAAACCCTGGACATTATCTATAAAACAAGCACAAGAAGATCTGAAAGTTGGCAAGAAGGCAGCAGACCAGCTAAGGATCTCAGGAACCCAAGAAATGA
>JAVSCE010007042.1:0-223314 GCA_032199065.1 Smutsia gigantea
ATTGTGGGAATGGTAATAAGTCCTTCCTTTTTAAGTTTGTTGGGAGGGATTTATGTGATAAAGATATTTAAACTGTTTAGCAGAGTGTCTAACACACCAAAAAACCCTTGTTTTAAAGCTACTATTACTATTATAAGCCCATTAAAATAAATTCTCAGTGGAGTGGATAATTTTGAAACTCTGTTCCTCCCACTATCTGAGGAAGGGGGTGAGGGGCCCAAAGGAAAGAGAACTGAGTGTTTGTCTGATGTGATTATTTTAGATCTGTGTTGTCTTTTTCTAACTTGTAATCAATAGACCTTCACAATAACAGGAAATAATGATATAGCTGACTGTCATAACAAGACTCTGCCCCTCTGGTGAGGGTTGGTCTCTAAGGAAGAAGCTACACCCATTTCCATAATGATGATGTAAAACAGACCAATATTTAATTTATTAAAACAAAGAAGGAAGAGGAAGCTCGGATCCATTTTACCTTACACAAATCCAATAGGTGAGGCAGATTATTTCAGTATTTCCCTATTTTCTCTTTAATAAGGATATATTCCCACCCAGTTAAAACAGCTTCCCAAGCATAGTCCATACACTGTCACTACTGGCAATGAAAATAAGATCGACCATGGTTCCTCACTTCCCGTTCACGATTCTGCCCCCACCCCTCCCTTTCACATGTCTGCTGATGTGCACATTTATGGAGCGCTCTTGTGCCTATGACCCTCTGTTGCTTGGGAGCTACGCTTAGAGCAGCGAAGAGCAGGGAGGCAGCCACCCGGGGCAGGCAAACAGCAGAGCCTGTAGGGGAAGCCGGCTCACTCTCTCCATAGACGGACGAGGACACCACACCCCGGGGATGTATGTCAGTACATGGCTGCTCGCCCACCGGACTCCACTCTCGGCTCTTTGAACTTCGTCAAGAGCTCAGAGGTACAGTCATCTTTGGAACAAAGTACTTCCAGGCATTGCTGGAAGGCCACTCTGCTGATGAACCAGAACAATGCTCCACAGAAGAAAGGTTTACAGAAAGACAATGGGACAAATAGGAGGTATGACCCTTCACGTGTGCTCATGATTGCACCAGCTCCACCGATTCACACTCTTCTGTGTGAAGGGGTCAAAATAACAGTGCCTAATACTTAGGATCTGATGCACACAGCTAAAAGACAAATAATGCTTGGGGAAGTGTAATTTTGTAAAGAGAAAGCAATACATAGAAAAAGATGTTAAATTTGAAGCATTCTTTTTTTGGGAAACAGTTATAAGCAGGATACGATTTGAGAGAAGCTTTAAAGGCCTCCAAAAAATGAACAGCTTACCATATCCAGTAGCACTATCTAAAATGGATGTTTACCAGTCAAACACCAGCCTCCCATGACAAGGGCCCCAGACCGCCACATCAGAGATTCTCCTAAATTGCTAAGTCTCTAATTCATTATGATTGCTACTGATGACTAGACATAATTACAATTCATTCTCATGGTTAACTAGCAAAATGTTTTTCCAGAATTCCTGGGACTAAGCAGAGAACCTATTGTGGTTCAACTTTCAGATTCAAACCACTGCTATGTTAAGTTATTTTACAGCTTCCTCCGATTATAATATTTCAAAAGGAAACACATTAAGGAAACCGTGAATGCCTGATAACAGTCTTTTACATATTGTCATGGTAGCTAAGTATTATTCAATTATGGTCACTTGCATTTTAAGCATGCAGTTTCCTCCATGTATAGATAACATCTAATTTTTCTCCTCTGCCCACTTCCTCTTTTTTCCCCTTAATTGTGTGTGTGTGTGTGTGTGTGTGTTTTGGTAAGCAAGCCTTGGAACAAGACAGTATGTACATACTTAGTTAAACTTAATGCAAACTGAAGGACTAAAGGAATGCTTGCCATTATAATTTTTGAACACAGATGTAAACATAAGCTTTCAGAAGCATCTTTTGTCATATTGCCAGAGGGAGGACAGAGATGCACCATAGAAAATGCACTTAGTAAGTATCTGTTGTTGGGTATATGACAAAAATTAGGACATAATAAAACCTAGTACTATATCATCTGACATTGAATGCTGTCTGCAGTTGCACAGACATTCGTGGTTTTCCAGCTATGAACCTATTAATGCTCTGGTGACATTGGACATGGCCTGTGAGGTTTTTCTGTACCGCCTGAGCAACTTTCATGTGAAGCCTGCAGCCAGCTTCATCATCATAATCTGTTAACTGCGCCCATTTAGAAGTGATTTAGCATCTAGATGAGCTCTCTGTGGCACAACTGACTCAAGGGGGAATGCAGAGTCTTTAGAGTTACTAAATGAATGGCCTGTGAAGAGGGAGTGGTTTTGAGGTGCAGGACTGGCACCCACCTCCTGGCCTAGAAAGTACCCTCAGCCCCGGCGGGGAAGCTCAGACATCCACGACTGGCCTTTGCCTCCTCCTCTGTCTGCCCTCCCCTCCCCTTTCCGACCCCTGCTCCTGGCCCCCTGCCTGGAACAGGGCTGACACATGCTAACCAAGACCAGAGCACCCACTGGCCGCCCAAAACTACCAATTCTTTCTCTCAAAAATGAAAAGGAAGATGTACAGGTGGCAGGCATCAGGGGCTCTGGAGCTAAACCACCAAGCAGAAGCAAGAGAAAAGCAAGAGGCCAGGAGCCACACAAGAGGCCAGGAGCCACACTTAGTGCAAAGACGTGATGTCAGTGAGAGGAAGAGGCTGGTCATCGGAGGAAGGAGCAGAGGGCAGGAAGACACCTAGACAGGCAACAACATGGGGCAGAGATCGAAAGAGTCCCCACAGGGAACACCCACAGCTCAGAGAGATGCCACTGACAGCCTGTCTAGGTTCCCAGCTTCCTCATTCCCGCGTCAGCGAGGCCGGCTTGTCCGCGTTTCCTACCCACGGATGCTCCCTGTGGCTCCTCTTTACGGCCTCACTACCGCCCCTCTTCATTCAGGCGGCCTCCAGGGGCTTAAACCCACGGAGCCCCACCAGGGACAATGCGGCACACTGGGAGTTCTGCTGAGTCTGTGACCTACTTCCTCCTCCCTGCCTCCATGCTTGCCCAAGAGCTGGTGTGTGCCGACAAAGCCATCAAAACGCTCCCTTGACTGCCCAGCAGGGAAAGCCAACACCCGTCCTTTTCACCACAGACCCTTCACATACTGGCTTCAGAGTGGAAAGGTCCCATTCTCCACATCCCATTACATTGTAGCCAGATGTTCTGAAGTACACAGCACCAATACAAATGCCTTGGCATATAGTGACTAGGTTCAATCCAATTTATTTTCAAAAAAATTTTAAGTGTTTAATAAATGCAAAATTCTTCAACAGGAATTAGCAAAACCAGAGATAAGCTAGAAATGTTGTCAGCCTTTAGGAAGCTGTCAGTCCTGGGCACCAGGAGAAAGTGCTGGAAGAACACGTGGGAGGCAGTAATTTCAACCAGAGGAAGCTGAAGTCAAACTGATAAGGCAGGGTTTCTTGAGGGAGTGGAAAGCAGCAGGTTGTGGGTGCCTCCAGGCAGGGCTTAGGGAATGGGGAGCACATGGTGTCCCTGAGAGCTTGGCACCGCAGGGCCACTAGGGAGCTGGGGGACAACAAGGCAGGTGACAGGACCGAGGAAGGCCCCTGAGCAAGGAGCCACATGGTCAGGGTGCAGAGCCCAACTTCTGTGCTTTAGACGCTTGTAAAGGTACCAGCCCTGAGATCAGTACAACTCAGGGGCTGTGGCTTTGCAAACTGCTCTCTAATCATTAATTTGGATAATCTGCATACAAATGAGAACCGCCTCCTGGTCCTGTCTCCCCGTGTGAGAACAAGAGCTTTACTGCTGCTCCCACCTCTCCTAACAGACCCGTCACTCTCCCGCCATCTGGCGGGGGTGGTGCAGGACCCCTTGACCCAGTAATAGTGAGGCTCAAAGCGATGCCTCCTCAGCAAGTTAAGAAACACAGATCCTGCCAGATTGGAAATCTAGTGAAAGCTGCCTATTTGTGGCCTTCTTATCTTCATTTCTTAAGTTTTATTGGATGTAACCGCCCTTATGTAGGAAGCTCTGCTGAGCTGGTGCTCATTATCACAGGGAAAGAAGTAGGTCTGATCATTCTCACTGGAGCGTCTTGGTGTCCTAGCCCTGCCCTGGTCAGCTACAACGCTGCCTCCCGTTTGCAAAGCCCTTCTAAGGACCACGGAGAAGTGGCACTATGTACACGTACTAACTGCCCCATGGCAGGATGCATTCTGTATGCAGCTACCCAGACAGGAAAGGGACAAGGCTGTGCTCTCATGGCTGTTACACAGCCGTGCATGTCACAGGGAGGGCGGAGGACCCCGAGGCGGGAGAGGACAGCCCGTCACAGCCAGCCGGGAGAGGAGCTCAGAGAACGGAGTGCCCCTTTCAATCTGGGGCGGGCCTCGCACAGGGACAGGCTGCCAGCCCGTCTTGCAGCCCAGGGTCTGTGGCCCAAGCCAGCTTCCCTTAGCCCTGAGCGGCCCTTGCAGGGTCCCCAGCATTCTCTGGCTGTCAGTGCTCTCAGGCTGTCAGCAAACGACATTGCTAACATGCCTAAATCCTGCCAACCCACAATAAAATAACCCAAATCTCCTTTGGGCCCCATGGTCTTTGCAACTACTTGGACCACCATCTTCCCCAGGAAATTCATGGTACACAGAGCACTGGCCCATGGTGTGGGGTTGCACTCGAGGACAGACCTCAACCCACCCGGGGAACTGCAGGAAGGGAAGGCCCTCTTGGTGCTTCCCAGTCACCCTGACAGCTTGAAGCTGCACAGGGCCATCCCCCCAGAGACCAGCCGGTGGCGTCACTGTGCGGGACAGGCCAGGCCAGGCAGCGGGGCCACAGCTGTGCTGGGTGAATGACTGAAGGCTGGAACCTGGCAGAGAACATTTATTCATTCAGACTCAGACTCCCATAAGCTGAAGTACTGTTGGGTTTTTTCTTTTTTTAATTTTTAAGCTTTAACTGTTAGCACCTATTTATTTCCTACCAAAGTACTTTTTTTTCTGAGAGGGGAAAAAAATTCTCCTGCTTACCTTTCTGTTTGCCCCCAGTTTTCAGTTTTCTGTTGGCTACTCAAGAAAGCAATGTTCTTTTCATTTCAATGCCGGCAGCTCTGCCGGCTGGTTTCTGAGGCTTTGGGCCCCGGCATGGATTTTTGCAAACATGTATGCATTTTCTTTCTACTCTACAAAGCAATCTTCAATCTAAAAGCTACTAAACTCCTCCCCAGTTACTCAACCAACCTCAGAAATGGAGGAAAATGGCCAGATTCATTGAGAACTCTGCCATCTGTATGAACACATCCCAGTGCCTCCCAAAGCCCCTTATGTGCGCACTTCACCCATGACAGAACGAAAGACGGCTTGCAGATCTGCTGATGCCTACCTGCCTAGTGGCCGGGCTGGGGGGCCCCTGGGGTCCTCAGGATCTCATTAGCACACAGGGGCTAGAAGCCCTGAGCAAGTAGTGGGGCAGGCTGGGGGCCACACCGCCCCCACAGAGGGGGGCTTCCACTGACTCCCACCCTGGGACCCAACTCTGAGCTCTGATCCAGCCCTTCAAGATTGAGGGAGACCCTGCAGAGGCTACTCGGCACATCTGTAGGGATTCCATGGTCACTGTCTTTACCTCGTTAGAAATCAAGTCTGCTTCCCAACAGCTGTTGCAAGGGTGGGAGAATGAACGGCACCCATGAGCATACAGTAAACACACTGTGTGCCCAGCCCTGTAACAAGCTCTGTAGGAAATACAAGAGCCGGGGCAGACCACGTATAGTCTCCGTACCCTGAGGGGTGGAAGGTACGATACACTCAAGACAAAACTAGAAGCAACAGGAGATAAAATGAAGCACCAGTGTGTGTAGTAGCTTAAGGCTGTCCTGACTCTCAGCCAACTCATCCATGAGCGACCCCCTCCCCAAATCCAGAGTGAGCATGTGTTCCAGGGACTAGGGCTGAACAAAGACCTATGCCCAAGACAGTATTGGACACAGAATGGGTTTTGAAGGGCAAGGTCAAAAAAGGCAGCTTCAGGACCTTCTCCAGCTGGCCTGATCCAGAGCTCGCTCCATCCGTGGGAACTCTCGCCCCTCGCCAGAGAAGTGGTTCTGACTTGGCAACACAAACGTGCTCTTACTGGCTTGCACATGAAGAGGGCCTACCACCTATGCTTTTACTCAGTAACCATGGTGCTGAATGCTCTGAATTATAACAACAAAATCCCTCCCATATTTGTCAACCAGCAAGGAAGATCCTTTCAGTGTAAAGATGACTTCTAGCCACGAAAGGCCAGTGCATTCCTTTTAGACTTAATTCACTTCCTTTTTTGTTGGCTTGTTTTTGTGTGTTTTTTTTTGTTTGTTTCCCTTACAAGTAGGCCTCTGCTTCCATTTGTTTCCTTGGTCCATTTCTTGCCAGTTACAGTGGTTATGTAACCTGCCTCACACGGGCAGAGCCCTCCTTCCCTGAGCCTGCTCCTAATGCAGCACTGAAGACAAACACAGTTTATGAAGTGATGACAAAGGCTTCCTCTGGGCTGAAACTGCTTGGATTAGAGTTGCAGAGCCCCTCTCCCATGCTGGCTCTGTGGCAAGCTGCTGAAATTCCCTCTTCTTTAACCTCCCCACCACCCGTTCCCCAGCCAATGCGCCCTCCTTTTGTTGTTGTAGGAAAACACCCCCAGAGGCAGCTGTATTCAGATGGGATACCCATGTTAGGGCCAAGGTGTGTGTGAGGGCAAGATGGGTTGGAAGTCAGTGGAATTACACGAATACAGAAGAAGAAAGGTTTTCTTCTTTCAATTCTGTAATGTACAAAAATATTGAAACACATTAGGAAGAAAGCTCCATGTACTAGGAATGTGTGCCTGACATAAACTAGCGCTTACAGGGTTCTTAAATGACTCCTTTCTGAGGCAATATGAAGAAATTAGAAGGGAGAAAAGAAGCTAAGTATTAAAATGCAGTGTTTAATATGACAGACTCACTTGCCCACTACTAAGTATTGAAGGCCTAATATGGCCAGGACCTGAGCTAAGGTCCGCTTGGAACATCCCAAATACCTCCAGGAAAGAAGCATTCTTATCTCTGAACCTCTCCCTCCTGGGTCCCAGCCCAATACAATGCTTTGAAGGCTTTTATGCTTATGGACTCTCCGTCAAGCCCCTAGTCAAAAGACAATATGGGTCATGTTGAAGCTTACCCTGCCTGGGAAGTCCTGCAAGCTGGAGCGCCCTGGGACTCCCCGGAAACTCTGGGTGCACGGCGGCTGTGTGCTGGGTCGCTTGCGTGCCCTTTGCCTCCGCACGTCTCGCTGGGGGCCGAGGCTGCAGGGCCCTCCTCATACCCGTTCAGCAGGCCATGGCTGACCCTTGCTCCCGTCCTCGCTTGCCGGCACCCCTCATCATTACCTTCGCGTTGTACTGGGATATTTCTTGATAGTTTGTATCCGTGAGAGATCAGGAGGTCTTCTACACTGTACATAGTGCACTGGCCTCATCAAAGCCTTGGCGCTCGGACCGTTGTGATGGCAGAATGCACCCTGAGGGGACAAGAGAGAGCATTTGTGAGGAGCCACTGATTCTCCCTGGGCCTGTGTCTGACACCCCCTCCTCCCTTTACCCCAGTGGTGAACACAGCATAGCGCTGGCACTGAAAGTGAAGAAATGTGGGCTGCTCTGCCTGAAATGACTCTCCATCTTAGCCACACAGAGAGGGTGGATGCAGCGTGGGCCCTGCAAGATGTGGCAGTAATTCTGGGGTCCTCACCCTCTGCCTCCGGCAGGGGAGTCTGGAAGAGTGTTTAAGCAATGGAATGATTAACAGTGTCCACCATGCCCTGGCCCCAGCCATCCGAAAACATCAGACTTAAGGAGTGAGGACAAAATAAAAACAGACTCAGAAGCTACACTATTGCAAGTTTCTAAAAAGGGAAACTACCGGCATCCAGCTTCAGCTTATTACTTGTCCCTGCTTTCATTTTGTAGGCATACCTTTGCTCTAAAAGGGCAGAGTGGGATCTTCAATCATCACATGCCATGACAGACTTCATTGGAAGCAATCTAGATGTTTTGAGGGCCACATAAGAATAGGTAAAAGTGTAAATCTGACACAAACATAAGATTGTGGATTTATTATGTTACAATGGCTTCAGTTTGTCTCTGAAGGGTTACTTGCCATATGGAAAGATTTCACATTAGCTATTCATTTTCACTGTGTAGTTTAGATCATTTCCTAATTTCTTTGGTATCATTTGGGATGTAACACTTAATTCCCAAAGTCATACCTGCCTTATATCACCCAATCACCTTGTCTTTTGTGAATGGATACGTCAGTCTCCATACAAGTTGCTTAGAACAGTAAATGTTATTTTATACAGTCCCTAACATTAAAACACAATTCCTAAGTGCCTATAATGCACCAGGTACTGGAACTGTAAGACACATGCTTTGCCCTTACTGAAGGTTACTATCTTGCTGTAGACATGCCAGGCAAACAGGCAATTAACACACTGCATCTGCAGGTATCGGTGAGGGGAGCTCACCGCCACTCCACAGTGTCAGAGCACTGTGACAGGGACAAGACAGAAAGATATGGAAGGGACCCTCACCCAGTCTCAAGGTGTCCAAAAGGCTTCTGGAAGACTGCTTCTAAGCCAAACAAAACCTGTACCTCAGGTAGATCGGCACTATAAGGTCACCCTACAAATATGATTATCCAGACAGTTCATTTAAGAAATTCTTTCCTTCACTATCTTATTTGTTTCTTGTCATATCAAATACTCACAGGGGACATCTAGGAAGAGTGGTTAAGGCAGTATGGGTTGGCTTGATGCGATCTCAGCTGAGGAGGGGACTTCTGGCACTGGCTGGGCCAGGGCACAAGGACAAGAGACAAACGAGCACTTCACAAGCCCTCATCACTCTATGAATATCTGAATACCTAAGGACGCTGCCGCCAGGGTGGTTAACTAGCCACTGAAATAGTCTTTGATCACACCCCCATCACAGGACACGATCCCAAACCTCTCCTTTCCACGTGAAACTCTGAAGAATCACATGCCTCCCCAGTAAACCTTGGGGCGGTGGCTTGCATTTTGTAGCCAAGTGTGCCCACATCCAAACCCTGCCCAGTGCATGGAGTCCATGGCAGCAACTGCCGCAGGGAGAGACCTAAAGCAACAGCCTCAAAGAGCGATGGGCGGGGCCCAGCAGGGCACTTGTGCGGAAACAGGTGGGGCTGAGTAGTTATTCTACGCAGGAGAGAATCTTCTCCCCTACTCTTCCCATTGTTACTAGGGTGGAAGAGAGTTTGGTCAGACGCATCTGTCACTGCCTCCCTAAGGCTGTGGGGCTGGTTCTGGGGAGGAGCCCACAATGGCCGGGCCTGTAAGAGCTCGGCCAGCTCCCACCCTGCTTTGCTCGCGCTGGACGGAAACAGGGCTGCAAACAATGGCCAGGAAATGCCTGCTGGCCCGTGTGCAGGTGAAAGGGAGACCGTGTGCTTCCCGTCAGTGGGAATTCTTACTGGGACTTCTCACAGTTCTGCTGACTATGCGCGTCCTGCTCTCCCTCACATGCTCCATGAAGGCAGCAGAGAAGTCTCAGTATCAGCGTGGGGAATACCAAACTTCTGAAGCACCTGTAGCTTTTCAGTGGGCACCTACATTCCATGGAAGGTTGGCAAGCTCAGCAGTTACTGTGTGAGAAGAACTCTCTCCATAGCAGCCCTGACACTGCGGATACCCTTGCAGCTTGTCTTGCAGGCAGTTGGACAACTTGGCTCATTCACTTAGGCAGAAATGGAAGGCTCAGAGAGGCAAGGATTTGCTCTTTGACTAACTGAACAACTCACTGGGTTAAAGACCAGAGGAAGGGGATTCCACAAACACAGGGCTGGGGGAACACTGGCGCAAGGCTGTGAAGGATCTTTGTTTTGGTCAGTGTTCACACCTAGCACATAGTGTGCTCTCAATAAATAACCACTGAATGAATGCACAAATGAAAGGGACTTCTATGCTAGATTTTGAAGCATGATTAGGAGTTCACTAGACAAACTGGACATGCATGTGTATGAGAGGGGTAAATGGTATCTAAAATAGATTTGGGGCACAATTATCCCAGGAGTTAAGACATGACACAGCAACAGATCCTAGTGGCCCAGACCGGGGTCCCCAGACTCCCTGGCTCAGTGTCACATATCCAGTCAGCACCCGTTAGAGTTTGCATCTTAGGACACTCAGTCTTTCTCTCTCTCTCTTTAAAAGCAAAGCAAAGTGCATGGAGCTCCAACAGGACCATCCGACACACTGAGGGGCAGGCTGGTGTCCACCATGGAGCTGGCTGTGCTGCAGCCCACTGTCACAGTGGCAAGAGGAAATGGCCCTCACAGAACTGTGGGGAGTTGGTCTGTTACAGTCACATCTGCATGGTGATGACATTTAGCAAGCCCTTTACGGCAGGGCAACCCAGGCTAAGACATAGCCATCTTCCAAAAAAAAGATTCAAACTTGTAAGGCCCATTCTTTGACCTTACAGGTCTGAGGTCAAAGTGTAATGATTACCGGAAACTTCAAGCTTGTCTCATTTCACTGAGGCCAACAGCATACGGGTAGCAGGCCTAGGAAGTACACCAGCTTCTGCCCTGCAGGAGAGGTGAAGGGAGGGAGGGAGGATGACCCACAGGTCTCAAAACCCAAATGAGTGTTCCCAGGTGCCCTCCCACCCACTAGACTTCTCCCCTTAGCTGACACTACATTTCCCCCATCCCAACTCAGAGCCGGGCTTCTACCTCAATTCCACACCGATGCTAAACATCACCTACCTCCTTGTACAGACTTCTGAACAGTCACACGTTTTTTAAAATCCCTGTGGTGTTTAGCTTTCTTTCTTTAGCATTCTTACCTACTGAAGGCAGATGGGCTGCCTCAAGAGGCAGCAAGATTAACACGTCAAGTACAGCGGCCACCAGGAGGGGACACTGAGGTGCTGCTGAGGCAGAGATGGCCATCCCACGGGTGGCTGGGTGAAAAGAGGACCCTTTTAAAGTTCTTTCCAGTTCAGAGATACCAGCATTCTAAAAAAGCTATATTTATTTCCATCACCCACTCACCAACTCAAAGTGTTGCTGTAAAGGCAAATGCACACCAAAGTTTGGCATGAATGTTAAGTTACTGTAACATTAGGTCTCACAACTTGGAAAGGCATGTGTCTGGGTAACACAGCACAGCATCAGGTGGGATCCTTTTCATCCCAGCACTTTGCTGACACCCAGTTCCCAGCTTTGATCCCTACGGCAAGTCACTCCCTGCAGCAAACCTCAGTTTTCTGACCGGCACAGTGGCAATGCCACTGTCTTCCTGTTTCACCAGATTGTTTTGAGGGCCACATAAGAATAGGTAAAAGTGTAAATCCGACACAAACATAAGATTATGGACTTACTATGTTACAATGGCTCCAGTTTGTCTCTGAAGGGTTATTTGCCATATGGAAAGATTTCACATTAGCTATTCATTTTCACTGTGTAGTTTAGATCACTTCCTAATTTCTTTGGTATCATTTGGGATGTAACACTTAATTCCCAAAGTCATACCTGCCTTATATCACCCAATCACCTTGTCTTTTGTGAATGGATACTTCAGTCTCCATACAAGTTGCTTAGAACAGTAAATGTTATTTTATACAGTCCCTAACATTAAAACACAATTCCTAAGTGCCTATAATGCACCAGGTACTGGAACTGTAAGACACATGCTTTGCCCTTACTGAAGGTTACTATCTTGCTGTAGACATGCCAGGCAAACAGGCAATTAACACACTGCATCTGCAGGTATCGGTGAGGGGAGCTCACCGCCGCTCCACAGCGTCAGAGCACTGTGACAGGGACAAGACAGGAAGATATAGAAGGGACCCTCACCCAGTCTCAAGGTGTCCAAAAGGCTTCTGGAAGACTGCTTCTAAGCCAAACAAAACCTGTACCTCAGGTAGATCGGCACTGTAAGGTCACCCTACAAATATGATTATCCAGACTGTTCATTTAAGAAATTCTTTCCTTCACTATCTTATTTGTTTCTTGTCATATCAAATACTCACAGGGGACATCTAGGAAGAGTGGTTAAGGCAGTATGGGTTGGCTTGATGCGATCTCAGCTGAGGAGGGGACTTCTGGCACTGGCTGGGCCAGGGCACAAGGACAAGAGACAAACGAGCACTTCACAAGCCCTCATCACTCTGTGAATATCTGAATACCATTCATGCAGGGGAAATGCTCATCATAAGAACACCAGCTGCCCGGAACAGTCCATCAGAGCGCACTACCTCTGAAAGTGGTGGGTGCCTGGCTGGCAGGTTCTTAAGCAGAACTGGAGTAACCGATTTGTAAACGCTTTTTGTTTTACAGCAATCCACCAAAGGTGTGGGCACATACATCAGTCAAAACTTTAAAGGCAAAATATTTTCCCCCACATCCTGACAGGTACTGTATTGTTTTCTATTCTGTCTCACTTTTAAAAAATGCTGGCCACTACTCACTAAATTTCATGTGGCACCAAACAGCCACAGCCTACAGTTTGGAAAGCACTCAGGTAAAAGCCATGCCTGGGCTGGTCAGGATGCTGGACAAGTTGACCGCTGGAACTTTTTCAAGTTCAAAGATTCTATCAATCTATGAGAAATTCCTGTTCTCAACAGCAAACACACCTGTTCTAGCCTGTCAAAGATTTTCTTTCCAAAAAAACTCATGGCAACTAAGTGAAGCTATTCTTAAGAGCAAAAGATGAAAAGAAATAAATCTCCATGGGGGTAATAAGAGCTGTCTTCTGCTACCTTCCCCACTCTACCTATGACCTACTGGGGCCGCATAGCTGCAGCCTCAGAACAGAGTCGCTGGCTGACAGATAAACCCAGGGTCGCAGAAACAGGGGGAAAGCCGCTGGCCCCTCCAGAAAGTAGTGAGTTCACAGGCTGCCACTTCTACTCACTCTTTGGTTTGAGAAAGCCAAGAGGCAGCTCCTTGCTTCTTTTGATTTCACTATTGTCCTTTCCATATTTTCCTATTATTCTCTGACCAATATACTCCTAAAGTAAGTCCATCATTTCAAAGACAAAATTTATAAAAGCAGTTTAAAAACGCCACCACCACAAACATGGACAGCCTAGTAAATGCTAGAACACAGATGTGAATGATCTGTTTCCCCAGGTAATCATGTTTAGCTGATGCTTCTCACCCCAGGTGGAAGGTGCATGCAATCTTTCTCCTGTACAAGCATAGACTGAACAGGGAGCACAGAACCAAGGACACGGGTTTTGATGTCAGAAAGACCTGGTAGATGGCCTTTATAAAGCGACTTAACTTGCAAGCCTCAGTTTTCTCACATGTGAAGTAGGATGAATCTGCCATTTATGCCAAAGAAAAGTTCGTGGTTCCTAGGAACTTATAGGATGGTAGGATAAGTAATTTCTGTTGGCTTCACTGGAGAGAAATCAGGGCTAGACCCAGCCACTGGGCTCAAGAAACTTCTCACCCAGCTGTGCAACCTGGATTGAGTGAAACAAGTTCTTTTGATGAAAACAAACTTTGGAGGACAGTTTGTAGAAAGAAGGAAAACTGGATTTATAACAATTCTCTTTTTATAGAAGAGAGATTTTGTGCTAAGTGAGCAACACAGAAAAAAAAATTAAGATCAATGCAAACTTTTGTTGTCTTATCTTCTATTATTCAAATGCATACTTACAAGCTTCAAAACTTATAATTAAAGAAACAAAAAACAGGTAACCCTGAGCCAGGTGGGACGCCACGGTTCAATCCACTATTCTCTTGTTCTCCACTACAGGACAGGTTTAAATTAAATTCATGAGTTGAGACCAAAAAATAAGTGCATATTGCATGTAGTCTCTAATTTAGGTGGTTTAAATGGGGAGGGAGGGAAAGACTAACAATGCAGAACAGCCGTGTTTTCCTGGGCTAGGTTGTTTTCATTGATTCATGACACCACTAGGTTTATATTCTTTGCTTTTCCCCTACAGGATGCTTGTGGTAAGTGGTAAAATGCTCGAAAGACTCTCCAATAGATGCATAACAAATTTACTAAGAATATCTTCCACTTTGTGGCTAATTTATTCTCCCTCTGACCCAATAAACTCTACAAGCAGAAGGTAGAGCATTCTACGCTCTAGGAGCTCAGAATAACCACACACATGAAGAGTAACACCAACCATCCACTGAACACCTGCAGTGTGGATACTCTTTTAATTGCTTGGCACGCTTTGTCTCATTTTAAAATCCCAGCAAACTTCCTAATGTAGATATGAATATCTCCTTTCACAGACAAGAAAATGGAGGCTAAGAGTCAAGGTTACACAGCTTGTAAGTGCAGATCTGAGGTTCAGGCCAAGATATGCCTACCTTCAGAGCCCATGCTTCCATTCTACCCTCTACATTTCCTTCCTTAACAGCAACAAGAGTTTCTGAATTTACCAAATAATGCATAAATATAAACAAGAAAAGACAGAAGGTATGGTGGAATTAAAATGAAAAATTGTATATTTAAAAGGAAAAAAAGATCTCCTTTATTCTCCGGGATTAGAATGACTGCTCTAGATCATTCTTTCCTTTTACACACCAAGCACGCACACACATGCACACATGCACAAGGGCTGATTCTTCACTTGACTGTAGTTAGTGTCTTGATGGTAATGCTAGCATTAATTTTTAAATACCTAGGAACATGATTCATTCGCAAATATACCACACAATTGCTCATGACCTTCAGTAGACCTCTTCTACCATTTTGGGTTTCAGGGTCTACATCAATAACACAGAGCCACCGTAAAACCCGTTGTGTCAAACTGAGAAGCAGACAGACTACATCTAACATAAGTGGGAGAGGAGTCAGTAACTTTCAGAAAAATACTAAATTCTAAAAGAAAAAAAAAATCTATATAGAAATAGCAACTCTTATCTGCACCACTGATTGAATTTGGACTTTATTTGAGCAGACCAGGGGAACCCACAAAAGGGTTTGGGAAAGGCTGCTTTATAACTTATCTGGCAGGAAGGGGAGGACCCAGGAGATGACAGCAAGGACAGATGTGGGGACAAGGAGTCATGGGTCTCTTCTACTGGAATGTGCAGGGGTGGCAGTGGAGGGGAAAGGAAGAGAGAGAGAATAATTTTCAAGGGAAGAAGTACAATGGATTTTGTCTTGGTGACTGAGATAATGGTCATTTCATTAAAAGAAATGCAGACACCAAAAATAACTATTGGTTGGAGAAGATGACTGATAATTTGATTTTAATTTAGCCAACCTATACCCACAAAATTTTCTCTTCTCAAAATCATTTTCAAATGGATTTTCATTTGTGGCTTCCAAAGAACCTGAATGAGACCACTTAGGGTAATCTCATTGTGCAGTTTATTAAATACTGTTCTTTAAATACTGGCCACATCATTTCTATTCAGACTGAAGGGATCCTAAGGTTAGGCAAGTGTTGCTAGCAATCCATTAGCATTTAAGAGTTGTCTGGGGAAGAGTTGTCTACCCTCACTGCATCCTCTTGTGCTTCAGTCTTCTCGGAAAAGTAAAATAAGAAGGCTGAACTGCAGGTTCTTCGGCGTCCTTCTAGCTCTAGAATCTGCCCCTCTCTCTTACCTCTTCCCCCTTGTGATGAACAGCATGCATTTCTAAGATGATCACAGTAAAAAGAATACAGCTTGTGGCCATGACACAGAACAAAGCTAAGTAGGTCATATGAAGACAGCACCTATGACCTTGGCCCCATTAGTACCCAACCGAGGCCACCAAGACAGCAGAGCTGAATGGTCACACGCTGAGAAGAGGAGGGAGCGGGGACAAGGCGAGGGGGTATACCACCTAGTAGTCCTCCATCCAGAAGTCCCAGAGCACAGGCATTGCACACTGTTCCAACCTAAATAGGTCAAGACACTTGTTCTGCACTGGATGCACCGGACACTGGACCCCGTGCTGCAGGATGTATAGACACAGTAAGACCCAACAGTATCCCTTGTGGATGTGAGTCTAGGTGGTGGTATTTCAAAGATGGGCATGCTCATCACTAGAGTTTGAGACTCCCAGATGATTGCTATTTAACAGATACCATTTTTTCCTCCCTTTCCATTTATATGAATAAAAATATTTTCATTCTCATATTTATAGTTATAAGACTCCCCAAGACAGCGAAATGAAAGAAAATATTAATAAGCTCATTAAATCAACCAGAACTTTCCTTTTTAAAATTTTCCTAGAACATGAACTGAAAATGAATAAAGGAACAAATACTCAATTAAAAATCTGAAGCAAATGTTCATCCCCACCTGTAATCAAAGATAAAGAAATTAAACCAAACTGCCATTATTCACTTATTAAACTTTTACAAAGCAGTACTTGTTGTTGGTGAGGGCCTGGTGAGCTACAAGGGTTCCATTTGTGGGTGTATAGAATGTATGTGGGGGCCTGTGTGTAAATTGATATTTCCTTTCTTAAAAGTGATTAATATGTTATAAAATCTTTAAAAATCTGAAACCCTATGGACTAGTAAGTTCACTCCTTAGGATCCAGCCTAATGAAATAACACACAAAGTTTTATATAAGGATACTTATCCAGGTATTAATTATGATAATAAAAAGATTAGACTAAATGTCCATTTAAGGGCTGGTTAAGGTGCATCTACATGGTAGACTGTAATATGCATACACATGCACAAATTTATGTTTTGAGATGCATAACAGCATAGGGAAATGCTCATGGTACCATGTTAAGTAATAAAGACAGGATAGAAAACTCTAGATTCAGTGTAACACCAATTTCATTTATATACAGATGCACACAGCAGGGGGGGACACCAAAAGGAAACATACCAAAGTAACAACAGTGGTATTAGATTCTGGGGTATTTTTTTAGTGCCCTTATTTATACTTCACAGTATTTTATGATGTCTTGTATATTAGGTGGAACTATACTAAGTTGTCATTTTTCAGGTAAAAAAATGGTCAAATATTGGCACTTTCAAATGGTTTACCTTCAGATTATTTCATCATCAGAAAAAAACTTTCAAAAACAAAGAATTGCTTAAGTAGGATTAGGAAAATGTATCTTTAAAAATATATTGCACATTTGGAAAGCTCAGTGAGAATAAAAGAGACACCAAAGAGAAGAATAAGTGAATAGTACATTATATAAGGTTCTAAAGGTCTGTCTAGTACATGGGCCATGTGTCTTATCTACTACAGAGATTCTTAACCTGTTTCTCGTAAGCCTAAAATGACATGTTCTGTTGATAAAATCTAACCCAAGATTAACAGCATTCTAAAGGTCTTGATTGTTAGTTACTCCTCTAGAAAACCTCAAACTTCTCAGTTATATTCACTGACATTCCATACTTAAGATGTAATTAGTCTGTCAAATTGTTGGCAGTTTACTGTAAATATTTCTTCAACTGACAACTGTTCAGTCTAATGTTATGATTAATATATAACAAAGTATTCTCTTTAAATAAGAGGTAAATAGCCAAGACATAAAACAAACCAGTATGGAGCATGATGTTAACTGATACATGGATTTTTTTTTTTAATGCTGTCTACGGCTCTTTTTCCCCTAATGGTGGAACTGTGTATTGTATTATGAGCAATACGATTGTCATTTCCCTTTCCAGACTTATTAGAGAACTCAACAGTTCCAGTTTAAGTTCTGGGGCAGTAAGTTCTCACATACTGTTGGTCCCATACACACAGTGTGAGGACCAGCTCTGCCAGGGTCCTCAAGCTGTTAAAAATCTCCTAGGACATAAAAAGCATAGTTAATCTGTGAAGTAATAATTTTAGTAGGGCAACCGTCACTGAGTTAAGTTTCTTCAAGGTGACCAAAAAAATCCCCAAAACCAACAAGAGATGGGAAACTTGGGTCCAAGATCAAAAGGATCCTGGAATGCTGACCTTGCTGGTTGGGTCCCTGTGAAGACATGGATTCAGAAAGAGGGAGAAAGAAAAGAAAATAAGGTACCAAATATTATGCACTTTATTTTTTTCATAAATATTATCTAATTTTTCTTTTTTGTCTTTTCCTCCACAACGTGTGTGAACACCCCACCTCCCCCCCTACACGCACACTTGTCTTCACCTGTCTTGTCTTCACCTCTAAATTCTGTCACACAATTATTGTTTTGGTGGCTTCACTCCATTTTTATGAGACCTTAAGTAGCTCATTAACATTTCAGAAAGGTTAGCAGTCATTAAGTAAGGGACTGAAACTGGATAAGACTTTTTAAATCTTCTGGAATTTTTGGCTATGTGTGAAAACAACTATAAAACGTGTAATAGGTTAGAATTCAATTCCACCATTGTCATATGTGTCAAACTACACATGTAAAGATTTCTAAAATGGTTTATTAAACTTATAAACTTGTTTTTAAATATCTTTAGAATAGAAGAATCACAGTTTTATACAAATGTGACAGTTCAATTCCATTTTAACTAAGAAGTAGAAGTACCCAATCCCTACACTGTACCAAGAGATAGCCAGCAACAACAGTTTGGTTTCTATTTCTCCACCTACTCTCGCTGTATGTACATCCAGTTGCTTTCTCTCTCTTCCTCCCTCTCTCTCTTGATCGCTCGCCCTCATTTTTTTTCTGCTCTTTGAAATATATCTTGGTGTTTCTTCATGGCAGTGCCTAAATTCTTTCACTTACATACAGAAGAAACAAGCTTAATGAGTAAGCTATAGAGAGGTCACCAGTAACAAGGAAGCTACAAGGATATTTAGTGGTCTGTTAAGAGTCTTTGCTAGTTTTGGCCAGGCTATTCCCAACTATATTGCCTATAGAAAAGCTTTTGGAAAATAAATTTAGGTAAAGAAAGTAAAGGTAGGAATCCAAGCTTTAAACAGGATACCAAAAGTCAAATCAAGATATTTGAGGATTTAGTATCGGGGCAGTGTTTTTTAAATGACGTTTAGTATTTAAAGGATATATCAAAGTGCTGGAGACTGACCTAGTCCCCCCTGGGCTGTGCGCCTTAGCAAGTGCGTCCCTCAGCATTCCTGAAGACAGCAGGCCCTTGAAACAAAGCACAATAGCCAGGCTTTAATGACGGAGGGAACCCCTCCCATCCAAAAGGTGAAAAACAACATCTGTTAGAAAATCAAATCAACTGCAGTAATGTAATGGGTTCAGCAATAGGTCTAGAGAATTTTAGAGATAGTCTTTATCAAAATAAAAACTGGAAAAGAATAATTGCTTCAATCCAACCCTGCCTGTTCTAAACTCTCTCTACACTAATCAACGCTAACTCTGCCAAGCTCATTAGCGGAGGAACTATGGACTCTAATGACAGGGATGGTGCTCACTGCCTCCCCAACTAGAAGGTTCTCCAGCAAGGACAAGAACTTGGTGGAACTAGATTCCTGGCCTGTCTTTACTGATGGAATTTCTAGGATTTATTTTTACTGCATTTTGAAAATTAGACTCCAAGGATATTTTCAGATTTTTTTTTAACTGAAAAATTGGTCCTTATTTATTTTTCTTGCGTGCCTTCAACTTGTAGCTACACTTTACACCTACAGAACAATGCACCGCACACCTCTGGTATCTGCAACTACTCTGACCATTGTTAGATAACTGATTAGCTTGTCAAGTCCCTCAGAGCATTCGGACATTTGAGCATTTTAAGCTATGTTGTAAGGAGGTGGAAAGACAAAATCCTTTCTTTTTCTTTTCTCTGTGGCACAGGCTTCCTCCACCCACCTAATCTCCCTAAATCTCCTGGGCCTGCCAAGGGCCTGACCTTCCAGTCTCTGTTGCAGAGGATAAAATTTTGGTGGGAGGAAGTCCCAGCAGATTACGGCCTCCAGTCAACAAATATTTGTTCAATGGACTCCAGCAGGAGTGGAACAGTTTGTTTGCCACATGCTGCCTGCCCAAAGTAACACTCAAGGACCTTCAAAAAGATTGTTCAGCTGGTGGCTAAGAATTAGACACCTAGTATTAGGCAAATATAAAGTTCAAACCCACAAAACATTATGGAAAACCAAATGAATTTACCATACTCCCTATTTCACATGAAAAATCAACACAAGTTCCCTGAAACAGAATCTGTGTATGATTTACCCAAAACCTCCACACACATCTTGCTGGATGTTCTTAATCCAGTCACCTTAAATTCTAAAAGTGGCTGACACGAGGCCCAGTTTTCCTGAAGTTTTTACCTGCCACAGCCTGAGACCATTCGGTTTTGACTACTGCATCTGCCACTTTTATCAAAACATTTCTGGCTGCCTGAAGCCCCTCTCATCTGCCAACTCTCACCTCAAATCCCTGGGATGTCTATTCTTTGCAAATCTTAAAAGACAAAAAACCAGAGAAGGAAGACAGGAAGCTGTGGGGAAACTTCATAGCTGTGTGGCCCGCACCACTCCACCCCTCTCCCCAAGGGGCCGTGCAACTGGACTTAGGGAGAGGTTTGGGCCTGGGGGTCGGGGATGGTAGCGTGTGTGTGCGCTCGCGTGTCCCGGGTGAAGGGGCGGAGGGGGGTAGGGGGGACATCTGCTTAGGCGAATTCCCTGGAGAGCCTGGATGAGGAAGGACTAGGGCACGACCAGGGTGCGCTGGGGTGAAGTTCGCCTTTCCATTTTTTATTCCGTAGTTAAATCACAGCTTCTTTCCCAAACCCCCAGAAGAATCCCAGGCGCTCAGCTGCTACTGCCAGTGACAAGGAGCAGGAGCGGCGCTTTCAGCTGTAGACTTGGCCTCGCTGTGGGCAGGGCGTCTAGGAAAACCCTGGCATTCCGGGCTCCACTGATGGGATAGGGGGTGAGCGGCGCGGGGGCTGCTCACGGGGATCAGAGCTCGGAGACCCCAGACCCCATAAACGAGCTGCTCGACAAGATTTACGCACTCCCGGGCGAGGTTTTTTGCATTCCCCTACCCTTTTTTCTCTTTTCTTCTCTTTTGCTTATCCACGAGGGCCGGGGGCCGGCCGCCCAGCGCACTGGCTGGGAGGTGGCAGCGATTAGCGCCCTAATCCCCGGGCCTTGACCCAGCGGGGCGGGGGGCGCTTCGGCCGCGCGGAGGCCGGGGCGGGGCGGGGCGGGCTCCAACGTCCCGCGGGCAGGTCCGAGCCACGGGGCCACCGTGGGAACCGGGGACCTCCGCACTCGGGGCACTGCTGTCAGGTCCTGAGGGGAGATGCCCGCGAAGTCAGGGCGCGCAGGCCAGGGAGGGGCTGGCCTGACCCGGGCTGTGGCGGGGAGGACGCCGGAGGTGAGCCGCGACCGCCGCCCTCCCGGGCCCTGCGCGCGGAGGGGCCACAAGGGCACTAACGCCGGCGGGATCGACGGGCCGGTAAGGGAGCCCCGCGCCCCGGGCCGGGCACCGAGCAGCAGGGACCCCTCCCAGCAAGGCGGGTGCCCCCCACGCCGAGGCTGCGAGCGCCAGGCACCGCGCGGGGGCTCCGAGCAGGGTGCGGACATCTCCGCAGGCCGGGGAAAGATCGGACGGCAGCAACGTCCGGGATGGAGAAGTTGGGGGGCAGCTCGGGAGGCGGGGGACGAGACCCGCGTAGCGCCGTAGGAGCGGGACGAATGGACGTGGGCGTCAGCAGGGTCGAGGACTTACCGAGCAGGTCCCTCATGCTGCCCGCGCCGCCGCCGCCGCCGCCTCTTGGGCCGGCCGGGGACCAGCGCTACGCGCCCCGCTAACAGCCGCCGCGGCGGAGCATGCCCGGAGCCGCCGCGTCCGCCCCGCCCACCGCCGGGCTCGCCCCGCCCACCGCCGGGCTCGCTCCGCCCATCGCCCCTCCCGGCCGCCCGGCAGGCTGCCTTCCAGGCCTCGGACGGGAGCGGGGCAGCCAGGCCTCGAGCCTAAAGCGCAGACCTCCTCCGGTCTCCTGGGTGGCTCGCTCCCGACACGCAGGTGAGCTGTCCACCCTTACCTTTCTCTTCCTGTCACTTAGGTTTGGGAGACTTCAGCTCTGTGTGAGTGTCCACGCACACACAGATATACACAAAAATGCTTATATACAGTCACACGCAGATGCCCCCAAACACAGGCATGTACAGTCACACCAAATGAACCCAGACACTCATATACAATGACACACAAACGCATATACGCACACACACGCAAAGACACACATGAAAACCTTTACACACACACACACACTTTCACAAAAATGCAATCACACTGAAGACATGAAGAGCAGCAAACAGTGACAGTGACACAGCTTAGTGCTGGAGATTGCCTTCTTTAAAAACAGACATTTGAGAGTCTTAGCTGTAGGCAGGAGGAGACCTTAGGGGTCAGCTAGTTTGTCCTCTCTCGTGACAGATGCGGAAACTGAAGCCAGGAGTGGGATTTGCTGAGAGCCAAGACCAGGAGGTGGGGGAAAGTCGGACCAGAGTGTATACTGACCGACCCCCACCCACTCCACGTTCCCTGGCTCCAGCGATGAGCTTGCTGCCAGCTCTGTTCAGGGGCAAAGTCCTTGAACTTCGGAGGGCAGAGAAAAGACATAAAACATTCAACTCTGCTGATGAGCTGAGGAGAAGGAGAGGGTGTTGGCTAATTCAAGTCCACTGAGGGAAAAATGGATGGCAGAGCAGACTGCAGTCCCTACAAAGTTTTAGAAAACCAACTTAGCCACACCATGGATTTAGGGTTGTGTTCACTGCCATAACACCAATCATACCTAAACTTGTCTGCACTCTCACCATGGGTGGCCTACAGTCCGAGCCCTTCATATGCATTATTTTGTTTAACTCCTCACCACAGTCCTATGAAGACACATGGAAACTGGCTCAAGGGCACACAGATAGGAAGTTGCAGAATCTGGCCCTAGACCCTTGCTTTGAACCCTAGTAAAGAAGAGCATACAGTCAGTCTAAAACACCAGAAAAGCCAGACACACGAGAGCTGGAAAAGAAAAACAATGCATTCAAGTGTGCTGTGCATGATCTGTAGTGCATCCAAGGAAACCCTGTGAGGGAGACGGGAGCGGACAGCATGATCAGGCACTCAAGACGCAGATGGCCTGGGTCCCAGTCTTGGGTGCTTCTACCACTTTCTACATGTGTTACTTTACTTCTGTCAGCCTCAGTTTCCTAACAAAATGGGAATAATGATGGCGCTCACCTCATAGGAAACCCATGGGAATGAAATGACCTAATGCCTTTTCAGCACTCAGCAGAGTACTGGCACATAGTGAGGATGCAGAAAATGTTAGCTCCTCCCACAATCCTTGTACTAATAGTGCTCTGTGGGCTGGAGCCACCAGGGAAGGCTTTGTGGAAAGCACCCTGATGGACAGGTGGGCTGTGGCTAGGCAGAGACAAAGGCTAGCGTCTCCAGGCAGGGGGAAGAGGATGAGGAAAAAGAAAAGAAAATGAATTGCAGAGGATTTTCTGGGAAATCACAGTTATATACAGTGGTGACATTACTTCTTGTCACAAAAGCATCGTTCAGGGATAGATTGCTTCAGTGATATACAATGCCCATTTGTCCTCAGCTCATCAACTCAATGAAGTAACTTTTTCTTGCGGGTACCTATATGTGCCTCAAACTATGCAGACACACATGGAACCAAATGTTCCCACAAGATCATTTATCAGCCAACAAACTGAGATTAAGACACATTTCCCCTAGAACAATGTTATATTGTTGGGTTTCTGCGTCAAACCAATGGAAGTTTTATTATGTAGCTGAAATGCTATATAGTTGTAGGAGAAAACAACATTGAAGCAGTGCTGGAAACTAAGCTAAACCAACCCAAATAAAGTTTCATAAGAAACTGTGACAATTGGTACAGGCAGATGTCATTGGGGAGGTACTGAGATAGAGACACTGGAGATTCTGAGGAAGATGCCTTTGCTATGTAAAAGATTTTTGTGGTTTCTTGACACTGGCTCTTTATCAGGACGACCTCATTCCAAATGTACGGCTTCCCTCTTTCTTCAGCACGGATCTATCCCAAGTCCTGCCCTAATGCTTTCCAGCCATGACTAAGGCCATGTCAAATGAACAAGCAGAACCACAAAATGAAGACAGAGTGAGGTGGTGGGGCTGGGAGCAAGGAGAACACAGGAGATTTTTCTGAAGATTTGGGAGAAGAATCATGAAGAGGAAGGAGCGTTGGAGAGTGAAAGGACACATGAGTTTGAGTAGGTGATTGTCTGAATCATAATGCAAGAAGACAGAGGTGAAGGGGAGAGTGGTGTTTCCCCAAAGGAAGATAAAAGTTGGTGAGGAAAATCCATGGGGCCGATTTCTCACACTGATCACCAAACATAGACATGGGATGGTGGACAGGAGATGTGATCACCTGGGTATACATGTATATACACATATCCGGATATATATGCATCTACACTTACATGGATATATGTATATATGTACATACACATATGTCTGGTTTATCATATATATATGCATTTAGTCTTATGTGTTTTGTATCTACACATACATATACATGCATATACACATTATTATGCTTTTACAAAAAAGGGAATTTCTTCTTAAGTCAGGACTTTGTAACTCAGAAAACACCTGCATTAAGTTTTATTTTGACCATAAGAAGAGTCACTTTCCTTCTCTTCGTTGCAAAGTCATGTTCCTTCCCTGTTTTGTGCAACTTCAGTCCTTTTCCCCTCTACTTGATTTGGAGAGATATGAACACAGCAAAAAATATCTCCCTACTGCTTATGTGATATAAAATATAACATGATTTAAAACAACTTTTCACATGATATTATTGGAAATCTGGTGCTGCCCAGGGAACATGTGCCAGGATGCACCCTGGTGTTCCCACCTTTCTCTGAGTCCTGGAGAAGGAATTTCACAGACTCAGGAAGGAACTTGGATTATTGAGTCATCAGATCAGGACAGATGTGCAGTGACCAGAGAAAGAATGTTTAACGGCCTTCTTAAGGGAAAAAAAAAAAAAGACAAAACCCTTGTTTCTTTAATTTACTGCCTTTTCAAGGACCTAGAATAATCCTTCTCACTTTTTGCTTTAGAGATCTTCTGTGATGACCTACTATAAGGTTTCCTTTAGCTGACTTAGATATTCTTTGATATTTTTATGAGTCTGAAAAACACTACCAGTTCTGGGTTTTTTTCTTTTAAAGATTAATATTCTTGATAAAACCTTAAACTCCTTTTTGTTGGGTTGTTCTAGAAAGTCAGACAATGATTATATAAAAACAAGAGAGGGTTTTATGTCAACAGGTGTTAATAAAACTTGTGTTTAGATATCACATGCTATATATTAATTCAGAGGCTACTGCAAAATTATTTTTAACCAGGAACTAGAAATCTGTTTCTCAAAGTGTGTTCCACTACTTCAGGATCAACTGGGGAGGGTTAACTAAAAGCCAGATTTCTGGGCCTCGTCAACAGTGAATACAGTCAAAATTTCTAATTCCTACAGTTGAGAACCCAGAATCTGTACTTTAAGTTAATACCCAGATGATTCATACACACACTA
Source organism: Smutsia gigantea (assembly GCA_032199065.1). Lineage (NCBI taxonomy): Eukaryota > Metazoa > Chordata > Mammalia > Pholidota > Manidae > Smutsia > Smutsia gigantea. Next base: position 25,503 of record JAVSCE010007042.1, read on the forward strand.
AAGTTTGAGAAGCATGGATAGAGTGCAGGAAATAGAAATAATGTGCCAAGAGCCTGAAAGAATGATTAGTACATAATCAATATTTTAGAAATCATCAGCCATCAACATGATGGCATGATGATGAAGAACCGCCATGGCCCTCAGAAATAAAGAGCAGTAGGTGTTTGTTGACTGGTGACTTAGATGATGGGATGCTGACCCAAACAGAAAATTTACAACCCTGAGGATTAAGAAAAGGATAAAAAATAGTTTTCAATCATGTACCTTCACTCTAAGAATGAATCTGCATGGACATGGCATGAGAAAAATCATTTTTAATTATTTGCTATCTCTTTGTCAGCTCTTTCCTCTGTAAGACTGTACATTGATGGTAAACAGCCTGTCTGCCTCCCAAGCTCTATTGCCACTCACCCTAGCAAAGGGTAGCTGTTTACTAGGGTCTGACAGTACATTCCAAGCATCTTCCTATCTGTAGTCTACAATGCTTTGCCAAATTTATAAGGAAAATCCTGTTTTGCTGCCCTCCAGGGAATGACAGTGGCTGGCTTGGGTCTCCTTGGTACAGGGGATGAAAATATGGCTTCAGGAAGACAGTGGTGTGGTGAGAGTGGTCCAGACAGGGGTGTCCCTGGGCTGCCTCTCCCACCATTGCACATCAGCTAATCAAGAATCAACCACAATTAACTTGAGTATTTTCTCTAACCCTGTGTGACTTTTTATTTAAAAGATGGAGAATATGTGAACACCTGGGAAACAAGTTGATTATCAACAATAATTGAAAAGAAAAATACATTAGCTTCCATTTAGAGAGAGAGTGACATATCAGGCTTTTGTTAAGTGGGTGATAGCTAGCAACACAAGAATGACACCAACTTTGAAGGGAGAGGCACCAACTACCTTTCATTTAATGTTTACTGTGTGCCAGGCATACTTGGCTGGGCCTTGACTCATGTTCTTCCACATAGATAAGGGTGGCATGGATTACAAGGGTTGTATGATTTCAAAGTAGTGACTCTGAGTTTGAAGAGAATATAAATGGTCCGTGTAAGAAAGTTTTCTGTATCTTTGCTTGCGTGCCTTCCTAAAGCTCCCATGGCATTTTGTTTAAGCAGCTAGGATAGCCTTTATTATGGTAGAGCTTGGATTTGCTTTATCAGCATTTATATCTTAGTTCAGCTACTAGATTCTGAGTTCCTGGTGGAAGGAACCATTCATCTGTGTCCTATCTGTGTTTCCTTAGGATCTGTATTTGTTTATTTGGCATCCAGTAATGACACGACCAACCCAACAGCAACAGTTGTTTACAACTCCCCTGTGATCTAGAGTCTGTTCTCCGAACCAACGCCTTATCTATCTCTCACACGCCAAGCCAATATTTTCCCTGCCCTGAGCCAATCCAGACAACAAGGAGCAGCCCTGTGCCCCAAAGCCAACCAAAATTATTTAAGCCAGCCAATCTTAAGCTGTTTCCCCAGCCCTGCCTTGCCTTTACAATAGAGATCCAAGTCTGTGCTCTCTGCTCTGCCCAAGCTCCCTTCTGCCTCCTGACCGACACTGGTGCTCTGCCCTGTGGCCCTGCCTGGCAGGCCACGGCCCTTGTCCCTAGGAGGACTGGGAATAATTTTAAACTTCCCCATGTGGTCACTCAGTCACCTTTATAAATTAGGATGCAGGTTTATAAATCGGTCCCTCTGTTTACCACAGCCTGGCGCCATACCTTTGGACCAGGTAGGTGAAACAACTCTTTGTTGAGTTGAATTGTTGACTATCTCTGGAGTGTTCATTTAACTCCTATTGTGCAATCATGAGTTACAAATCCTCAGGACATGAACAGGGTCAAAGCAGTTTGCTGAAAGCCAAGGGTTACCAAAGGAAAAATGACCAGCACATTTTCAGAAAATGTCTAAGTTTTCTTGAGTCCTTTGTCTGTTTGTTTTAAGTCCATTTTGAGTTTTACTTTTGCTTTTTCTGTGTTCTGTCTTAAACCCATCTACTGTCCTCAAAGTCTGTTTATTTGCCTCTTAAGTACCTGGGTGATGGAGCTACATCAAAGAGATTGTGGGCTACTTGTTTGGTTTGATCCAACAAAAAAAAAAAATTTCCTAGAAGCAAATAATACAAAACATGCAATTAAGTGAGGCCAAAGACAGAGTAATTAGTGGTTTGTGGGAAGGCAACGAACAGACATGAAACATAAGTCTAAGGAAAGAAAATCAATCATTAGTGAAAGTTGGCCTTTCATCAATAAGAGTTAAAAAATAATAATAAAAGTCCAAACCCAGTGTCTCATTTGGTTGGAACAGTTGGTTAGTAAGCTTCTGGGCTGTTGCTGGCAATGTTTCTTTTGTCAGCCACCCTCCTCTGGTAACTTAGTCCATTTTTCCAGTCATCGCTGATAAGGCCTTGCAAGTCTCCTCATGTCCACATCCCCAGAGCCTCTGTCCCCGAGCAGGTCTCTGCAGCGCGCTGCTCTGAGGAGAGGCTGAACTGCCGGCAGTGCTCAGGTCATCGGGGAACTGAGTGTCCTGTCCCGTTTTCTCAAACTAGTGAATGTACTAATTTTTTGTCTAAACATTTTTATAGTCTCTTCTATAGTTTTTGATGCCTGGAATGTATATTAGACCTTTTGCTGAAACCACCAAATACCTGAAGGTTACCATAACTAACTAGTCACAGATGGAGCATTAAATCCACCCCTATTTTTTCCCTCTCTCTACAGCATACACTAGAGCTATAATATTATACATTCCTGGAACAGATGCTATTCATAAACACAACTAATATCTTTTCCAGGCAATATTGCCTTACTCATGGTCAGGGGCCACCTGTTTATTATATTGGGGCTACCTGTTTATCAGTAGACAGGTCTATGTACAAGGTTATGATGGGTTTTATTGTTGAAGGATTAATTGAAAATGCAGAACATTTCCTGGTTACTAATTATTTGCTGCCATCTCACAATAAATTGTGCTAATATCATTATTTTTGTTGTTTTGCTTTTCCCAGCTTTTTTAAAGAACTGCACTATAAACAGGGCATAGCCTATTAGCACATAGGGAACAGAGGTGGTAACAGAGGTGGTAACAGACTGGGGAATGTGAGGTCAAAATATTCTAATATTGAAGCAATTGCAGGATGGTAAATCCAGTTTCAGCCATATGATGTAAAATGTCAAGGTCTTATTTAATAACTATGTTTAAGCAAATATATTTTAAAGGTCAAGACAGGTTTATTTTCTTAGATGTAGATTTAAAAATACTAATATAAAGACAATAAGAAGGAACCCACAGATGCCAATACATCATTGCTTTGGGAAAACAAAATACTCTTCCTCATAAAAGCAGATGATGGGGGGTTCATGTCATAAAAACTCACCTGGCATTTAAATTAAAGGCCATGAAACATCTTTAGTTCACAATTAACTCCCACTGCTATTCAGTAAAGTAAATTTATTTAGCATTCACATTTTTCAGGTTATGTGCTACAGCTGTGTTTCACACTGTAGTAGACACTATTTCTACTAATATCTCAAAATAAGTGCATGCCTTCCTGCGGCATCCCTGTATACAGCAGCCTCATTCATCACACCACATTGTAGGCTTCTTCATGGCAGGATACCTGGTGACAACCACCATTTACAAGGTAAACCCTTAAGACAAGAAATGTCACCATCTCAAGCTGCTAAGGATGAATCGGCCATTTGAAAAAAATGAGTGGTTTGCTGTCAGTGGTGAGAAACCTAGAGGTGGGGTACAGGAATCTGCATTTTAAATAAGCTCCCTGGTTCTAATGAGCACCAAGGTTTGAGAGCTACAGCTTGTGGCTCATCCTAATACTAACTTGCTAGTAACAGGTTCTCTTGGTAAGACCTCTTTGCTCACTCTGTAGATCTCATTAATGACAAAGCAACTGGCTGCCCCTTTTAGGGAGCTGAATACATTAGCAGTTAAGGGCCTCTCAATTCCCCTGGTTGTCAGGAGGGAATAACCTGAAGGAAGGAACATTTAGGCTCTTGTGTCAGACAGATTTGCATCAGATCTTCACAGAACTGTTTATTAATTGCTTGTCTTTAGGCAAATCACTTCAGTTCTCTGAGCTTCAGTTTCCTTATGTGATAACAAACCACAGTCTCCTTATGAGGATTAGATGAGATGTTTTGTGAAAGCCTTCCATACAGTCAACATTGCATAAGTGTTAGCTGTTCTCATGTTGCACTCTTCGTGGGTTCAGTGAGAATGAATGAGGGAGATGCAAAGCGCCTGGCACTTCAGAACACTCTGCAAGTGGGAGCTATTAGTATCTTCCATTTCTGGGAACTAAATATAACTTATGAGCACAGTTCCCTCATCTATTGAGCACCAAGGGGGGAATCTATTTCTATATTCATTTGCCTTTAGTAGGAAAAATGTTACTGAGATACTAGATGATTAACAAATTTTTAAGAAGGATATTCCACTTAGCCTTTTAGTTGGAAAACAAGATTGTGTTTCCTTCCTCCCTCCCTCACATTCTTCCTTCCTTCCTCCTTCCCTCCCTTCCTTCCACAGAATGGTAGTGCAAAAAGCATGTGCATTTTCAAGTTAAAGTGTTAGAGCTCCTTAAAGTTATTGCAACATAAAGAGTTATGATAAGGCAGCAGGATATTTAGAGACACCTTCATTTTCCAAGGGAGACCAGGTATCATATGATTCTAAGAGAATACTTTAATGAGCGACCTCTTATTTAATGAGAAATCTGAAGTCTCAGTGCTTAATCTGAGCATATGGCTGTGTGTGTGTGTGTGTGTGTGTGTGTGTGTGTGTGTGTGTAGAGGGCAGCCAAAGAACTAAGGGCAGCTTTCAGGATTTAGCAGAGTCGTTTTGGCCCAGTGATGAGAGGATGAATAAATGTGCTAGAAATCTTTACAAAAGTTCTATAGATAAAATAGCCATCTGACACTAAATCAAGTATATTCTTTGAAGCATACATAAGAGGAATCGATTTGCAAGATTCTTCCTTTGGATATCGACACATTATCCTGGTGGCTAGGACCTTACTACATTGCCCTTCACTCTCTTCTTCCAAATTTAAATGGGGGGCAGGGGTGGGATGCACCAAGCAGGCAACTGGCCAAGATGAAAGTAATGTGACCATGTTACAAACTCACTGAAAGTTTCGGTGATTTCAAGTTTAAGTACTCTGTCTGGAGCCAGATTCTCCAGACATTCAGAAGAGCCAGCCCGGTGATCTACATTTCCAAGCAGATAATAACTCACCTCACATACAAGTGGGTCAAAACAGGGGTGGTGCTGACACGCACCCATCACATGCCAGCACATGATACTTTCTCATATACGAAGCTATACTTGCTGATGCTGAGAGGGCAGACCCAATCCTTTCCACTTCCCACGTCAAACTAGTATTTAAAGGCTTTAATTATTTTATTTAACTTTTGTGATTATACAAATAGGAAATCTACATAGACTTCTAAGGACCATCTCATTCTTTCACAGGGATAAAAAGCCAAGGAACCAGACTGGAATGGGCCAGACTGGTTGTAAGCTCTAAAGGGAATATATGTGCTTTGGTAATAGGGGATACGATGCAATCATAGTTCCCCTCTGGTACCATGAAAAAGCCTATGTAACAGATTCTGTTACATGTTACTTTCAATATGTTTTTAGTAGGATTCTTTAGGAACAACACGCTCTTCTCATTAAACCTGTTAGTCTGGCGACATTTCACACAGCTTTATCCCAACTCCACAGAATGGCCTAATTGATTTAACATTCCTCTTGGTACCAGTGGCACTAGGTGATTGTAGGGTAATAAGTGAGCTAATGGGCCAACTAAGGAGACAGAGTGTCCCAGGTTTGCTCTGACTTAGTTGGACTTTGAAGCAATGCCATACCCTTAACCCACTCTAGGAACTTACACTCATTCTGGCTAAAAACTCTTCCATAAAAAAAAAATGAAGCCAGTGTCACATCAGAAATGCCAAACGGCAAACACCAGCAGATGCCAACCTGTCAGAATCATGCCATCAGATTATGGAGCAGCACAGTGGAAAAAAAAAAATCTGCAGCAATTAGTAAGGAGAAAAAGGCACTCAAAATTAGGCCAGTTTGTTTTTGTTTTGCTAATATCTGCTAGTGCCAGAAGAAGTCCCTGGGAAGAATTAGGGTAAATGGCTAAGGAGCTGCCATGCCTCCGCATCTGCTCTGTTCTCCACAGCCTGCCGCTACTGTATCCTCATTATACTAGAACACTTACTTCCAAGAGCGTCATTTGTTCTGAATCTTCTCGAGTAAGATGACAAATGGGTTTAGCCTGATGCTTCTTGCGGCATACGTGTTTTCACTTCTAATTTACAAATACAGTTCAAACAGGGACTTTTGGGGCATTTGGTGCCTACCCAGAAATCTGACAGAGTTCTTTCTTTCTAGAGTTTATCAAAATAGTTACACTGTGCAGGTTGATTGCAGAAGCCACAGCTGGAGCTGAGTTTTAGAGTCATAATCCTCCAAGACCGTGGGTCTCACTCAGCCAGGCACAGGAACAGGGCTTCCCGTTTCTGCAAAGGATGGCCTCCCAGCACTGTCTGGTTCTCCCTTTTCTCATCTTGTGGTGAAGTTGGAAAGGGCTCTCTATATGCTGTTAGGACACTACAAGGACACACGTGTAGCCCTGGGTAGCATGGCATTGCTAATCACTACAGTCTACACTGAATTCTGGTGTGATGGGACCAACAGCCTGTTATCCTCAACTTCACAGGAATAAAAATCAGCATGAGAGCAAAGCCACCATGCATGTCAAGGGTAAAAGGAAACAAAAGACATACTATAAGCTGGTAAGAACCAGCTGCGAAGGCTGAATTGCTCAGGCCCGTGTTTTATTCATTTTAAAAGGGTTTCTCTGTAAGAAATGGCACATTCTCCAACAGAAGTCACTTGCCCAGAATGGCAGGCAGATAAACGGACATGTATTTGACTGAACCTCACAAAATATAAGAAGACATTTGGAATTGCAAAGAATATTAACAATGCTGCTGCAAGCCAGCTGAATGGTCCAGTAAAACCCGCCTCACAGAGTCTGTTTCCATTCTTTGTGACAAGGTGACACATGGGGTGTGGACATCCCTTACAACCCTGGGCAGAAGATAGTACATGGAACTGAGCTACCTATGCCCTTGGAAAGGTACTGAACAAAAGAAATCTTACTTTCCCATGTGTCTTTAACCCTTTTCACCATTTTTAAGTGCACCATTCAGTAGCATTAAGGACACTCACAATGTGTACAACCACCGCCCCTATCCATTGGCTGCCCTATTTTACATTCTCACCAGCAATAAGTGGAGGCTCTGATTTCCCCACATCCTTGCCATCACTGTTACTTTCAATTTTCTTTTTTAAAATAGCTGTCCTAATGGGTGCAGAGTAGTATCTCATTGTGGGTTTGACTGACATTCCATATTCTTAATAATTTAGTCACAAAGGAAAGGTACGGCTTTTCCTTTGAAATTCCAGTTGTTCACTTGGGGCCACTAAACAGTGTGTGTGTGTGTGTGTGTGTGTGAAGCCTATTTCCTGACAGACCTCAGAGCCCCTCTGCAGAGATCTCACCTTCTAACTCTCACAGCCACACAGCACACAGAGTCTGATTGCCAGTGTAGAAAGGCAAGCATCTGAATCCAGAAGGGCACTTTGCACTCCCAGTGGGCTGCATGAAGGATTTCTTCCTTTTCTTTTAATACAGCCACATCACAGAGCTGACATTTAGTGCAAACCAGGCAATTCATCCATCAAGCCTGTGAAAATGGCTGGAATAGATGCTCTAAATGGCTGAGAGGCTAGACAAAAGTAACCATTGCGGGGCTTGATGCTTTGGAGGGAACAGCTGATTGCTCTGACCCAGTGCAGGACAAGTAAATGATATCTGCAATGGTTGGAAAGAGCTGGATCTGGAATGATCAATCAGAGAAGCTGCTGCTCTGGCGATTGGCTGACAGCGGTGTCCCCACTTTATACTCATAAAATGGCCATGGGACAATAGTGCTTTATTCTTTAGAACTAGATGTATCAGCTGCAGCAGGCATTTCTCCCTTGAAGCCATTCAGGAGGGTGGTGCCCAGGCCGACGGGCTGATGCCAGCAACATTCAGGCGAGAAGGGGGTAGCCGCCCTGGTAATGGATGATCAGATGCCACAGCCATCGTCTTTCGGGTGCCCTTGGTGTTGTGGGGCTCAGGGCTCCACAAATGTGGCTCTGGGCTACAGTTGCCGGGCTCCGGGGAGACTTCCAGTCAACACCAGGGCAGCTCATTATTGCTGGGGAGGCGGCTCTAGGGATCTGACTTACTTGGTTAGTATGTCAAGAATACCACTGCACAGTGGCCCCTGGAACAACACGGATTTGAACTGTGTGGTCTACTTGCATGCAGATTTTTTTTCAATAAATCATTGGAAAATATTTTGGAGAATTGCAACAACTTGAGAAAACATTTTCTTTCCTCTAGCGCACTTTATTGTGAGAATACAGAAAATAACACACAGAACATACAACATTCATGTATATCGGCTTTGTATGTTCCTGGCAAGGCTTCTGGTCAATAGCAGCCTGTTAGCACTGAAGTTCTGGGGGCTCAAAAGGTGTACGTGGATTTCCCAGTGTGGGGAGGCAGCTCCTAACCCAGCATCGGTCAATGCTCAGCTGTAATTACAGGACCTTCTGGCTGCTGGGCAGCAGAGTTCCAGAGATGCCGGTGAACTCGGAGTGACAGAGACGCTGTTCTAGACGGGCCCTTCGAGCTTCTAAGAAGTAGCTTCCAAGAGAAAGACTCTGATTAGTCTGTTTAATCCCCACCATCTCTGCAGAGCTCGTCGTTGTTGGGCCAGATGCACGGAATCCTCCGGGGCTTCTGGCCGCGGATCGGCATTAACGAGCTCCAATCAGCTGTGGCCGGACTGGGTCGCATGATACCCGACATGGCCGCTCCTATTCAAATACTATGCGGCAGCAGGCAAGGTAGTCAGGCCCGTGTGCGTGGCACCTTGGTTGGCGGATCTAATACGTTCGTAACAATGTACTTATGAAAACCAGACCCTAGGACTTCACATTTGTCTCCTCTGCTTAACACTTGGACCAGTGTCTGCAGATTATGAGTATGGGCTATAAAAAATAATTCAGCTCAAGTTTTACTTCCACAGTTACTCCTAATCATTATTCATCACTTCCTTAATTTTTCAAACTATCCCTCCCTCCCAAAGAGAGAACAGGAATGAAAACGAATATCCATATAAATCTCTTAGCAGGAAAATCTGTAAGAGAGTTTCCTCAGTGAATTGTCTAGGTTGAGTTAGATGTTTCCTAGAGTAAGTCCAGATGGTACTAATTCTTTCACTGTCCAGTGGTTTGGTCTAGTAGTCATTAAGAGAAAGAAAAAAAAACATTTCTCTTCCTTCTTTTGGGATTCTCGTCTCAGAGGAACCATCGAGTTCCACATCATCACTTGCATCTTTCTTCTTAAAGATTCAGTGCCGCTTTCTCCTCCCTCCTTCCCTCCTTCCCACCTCCAAACAGCTGCATTAACGGCACTTTCCTCCCAGCTCTGGAGCCTGGCAGCTTTGAGTCAACTTCAGTCCCTCCCTTCCCTTCTCTGCTTCCTCAGCAGTAAGTCGCTCCTGAGTCCTGCTCTGTGTCCTCTCAGCCCATCCCTTCCAATACATTCCTGCAATTTGGCAACAGTGTCTGGGGCTCTGCCACCGGCCCTCCTGTATGCTCTTGGATTCCCCACGTGGAGCCTGGAGGACAGTCTGACATTCTGACACAATCTCATTTGGATCACCCCGCTCCTCGGTTAGGAAACCTATGGTAAAGCCCCTGTCAAATTCAAATCCTACATCACATATTTCCTAAGCACAGGCTTCATGGATTATCAGTCCTCCACATCACCGCCCGTCCCCTCAGTAGGACAGCCCCCTCTGTCCATCACCGCAGTCCGCTATGTGAGACCTGCTCCCTCTCTCCGTTCTTACAGGCCACTGCCTCCTCTGGAATGCTACCCTCATCATCCCCCCCCAGGGAGCTCATTCAGTTCCAGTGCCAGAGCAATCCCCAGCACCACACCAATGGCCTGAACACTCAGCTTCCCTCTAACTGCCTCCCTATGGCTCAACCCCCAGCTCGCTGTCCGTGACGCCTGCTGCCAGGGTGGCTCCCAGGAGCCCGACAGCGAGGAACACAAATCTCCCTGCCTGTGCTATTGTCTGTATGACATATTCACTGAAGAACAATGGAACATATACTTACCCTGGCCAAAATCTTCTTACTGTCGACCATCCATGGTTCCCCAGTTGAAGGCAGATGTTTCCTGAGGTCAAGTTTAAGAGGCATCTATGTTACCTGGGAGAGGTAAGACATTACTGGCACCTAATGCACTCATATCATGGACTGGTTTATCAGATTAGCTAGAGAATAAGGAGTAAAGGACTAGGGTATAGGGCCCTGATATTTGATATTTTATATATCAATCAGGGATTTCTGTGGTTGAAATGACAAAAACCCAGTTTGAAATGGGTTGGTCACATAGGGAGATTTAATTGGATTGTGGAATTGGAGAAAGGGATGGACAAACATGTCAGGTAACTGAAGTCATGGAATTGAATCAGAACCTGGAATTCAAATGCCAGCAGGTACCACTAGAAAAGAAACCAGTGTGGCTGAGACACACCCCTGAAGAGATAGTGCATCTACAAAGATGCTTGTTTGGAAGCTGTCTGTACCACTGTTGTCACCAGCACTGTCTGTAATTCAGTTGCAGTAAAACGTTCCGTTAGTGCTTAGAGATACCAAGTGTGTATATAACTAGAAGGCCAGTGGATATATCAATTTATTTATTTGCTGCAATTTCAACTTAGCTGCATTTGTTTACATATGAAGTCTTTGAAGTCTAAGTGTAATTGTGTTTTTACCTTTTTCTTAGAAATGAATAATTATGAATATATATTTATACATCTCACACATAATGGTGATGATAGAAACCTTTAAAAGTGCCTTGGAACAGATGGTAGTTTTAGAACAAAACAGATCCATTAGCTGTCAAATCCAGCTTCCTGCAGGATGAAAAACAGTTTTCAGGTAGTGCTAAGAAAAGCTCGCACTTATCCTAATACCTTAGGATGTGGATTCTTTTGTGAAAACTTTGCCACGGGAAGACGATGGCAACTCACTACCAATGAATGTCCAAACGGCAAAAAATAAGAAGTGAAAAAGGCTTCTCTGATCAAGTGATATGACACCAAATGATATGAATTCAAAATGTCTTTTAAAAGATGATGCAACTGATTGCAGACCAAATGGTGCAAATTTCCAGTGTTTTCCAGACACGCCTACCCTTCCCATTCCCATTTTAGAAACATTTTATCTCATATTAACCGTAAGAAGGAGGAAGAGGTCATCTCCTATTTTTACAAAGGTAGAGTGTTTTAGAACTGCAGAAACCCTAGAAGTCATTACAGATGAAGCAAATGACTTATTCAAGGTCACACATGGCTTAGTGCTTGAGCAGCCACTGGAAATCAAGCATCCTGCCCAGCATCTCTCCACCACTTCCATTGAATGTTCAGTAGTCATTTCCTTAAGGACTATATCCACACAGAGTCACTCATATGAGATTTTCTATATATGCCTACTCACGTGAATCTACTACATGATTTCATAAAAGATCGTTAAACAATGTTTTACATGACCACAGTTTTCAAGACAAAGATATTTATGGTATCTTGCTCTACTCAATAGAAGTAGCAGAGATTTTTTTGCATACCCCAGAGTACAGGATCTACAGACAACTACGAGAACTTAATTTAATAGTTAGAGCTTAAATGCCTATTTACTAAGCCACCAAATCTGTGTTTAAATAACTCAACCCATAATTTTACATGTGAATGAAATGGAACTTCTATCAGCCCAAACCCAAGTCATGAATCAGAAAGATACAGCATTTAAACCATAGGAAAGAATATATGCAAATGGGCAAAATGGTTTTCAAGACCAAAAATGTCTATTATTTATGAGGTAGGACAGTAAATTAAATTAACTTGAAATGAAATTCAGCAATTATTTGCACTCTGGATATCATCACAGTCCCCCAGTCCACGTCCATTCTGTTTTCTACTTTCACACACTTTTCAGATTGGTTTGCCCTCCTGCCTCCTCCAACAAAAATAAAGTAATATCCTGATACTGGCCCCACAGAGTGTCTGAGTCCTGATACTAGAATATGAGCAGATACTCTGCTATTCACTGGTGTCTTTTCTTTCAGTCATATAAATTTTTTGCTTTAGCCTTTCAGTTTCTTTATGAATTCAAGCTCTCTTCTTAGATTTTCACTGTTTCAGAGGAGTTTTTGATCGTCCCTGGTATGACCTGTATACTTGATGTAAAAGGAGACATTCCCTCAAGTTGTGAAATCAGGGGACAGGCTTAAATAAAGTCACCCACTATAAAAAGAGCATATATTGTGGTCCTATGCTGTGTGGATCATCTGCTTTATTCGCCACTACTTTTAGGTGATCTGGTATGGGTCTTTACATTTCAGTAGCATGACTGCATCTGTCTCTGAATCTTTCCCATAAGATCCTTCCAGCTCACAAGTTCTTTAATGAATTAAAAAGTCAGAGTTCTTGCTTTCAATAAATTTTCCATGAAGTTAGAAGATGCACTGGATTGTAACATGGGACCCAGGTTTTGCAGGAACTATTAAGATAGAGGCCAGTGACACCAGTGTGATCACAAAAGGCTACTTGAAGGGAATGAAGTGCCCTGGAAGGATGGAAGAAGGAAGGGCTTCCAGGTGAGGGACAATATGAGTTATGAGCCAAAGAAGCAAGAACTAGTTTCAAAAACCAAAGATATATGTTGGAAATTGTGTGTGTGAGTGGGAAATGGTGGGTTAACCTTGAAGGTTAGGCCAATAGCCCTAATCTCTAGCATCTCTAAACTGCTGACTCAGTTTATCTGTTCTACTTAATGGTGCCCATGGATTTCAGGTGATGTTGTCCAACCCACGGGATTCTAATCACATGCCCTGTTCACGTGCATGGCAGGAATTTATGGCAGCAGAGAGAGTTTTGTTTGGCCAAATTCTAACAACAACTTCATCTTCTCTCCAGAAGGTCTATTTGTTTAAATGAACTCCTTTGAAATGTTAAAAATTGACATTACATGGCAAATTGGATGGGATTTTATAGACAAGATTTATAAAACTCTGTATACAGTCTTTTGAAAGATGGGAAATTTGGAATTTTGTAGTATTAAACTATCACCCAAAAATAAAACAGTACATTATATTTTTTAAAAGGCTTTTTCAAGGAAAAATGAGCATGTACAAAGCACACTAAAGATTAACTGCCCAGAAAAACACCTACAAACAAAGTCTACTCATTGTCTGCCCCTTTTTTGGATATTGAATTTTTCTCCTCCACAAAGGGGGGGTTTGTCCTTCAGCAGACAGATCAGTGTAAACAGTGCCTCAGTTATGTGGGTCATTAACCAAAGGTTTTACTGATAGGGCAGAAAATAGAGTCCACTGCTGAGTTTGAAATGAGCTGCATTAGGCAATCCAGTCAAGAGCTCATTTCTTTTTGTTGGCCTGCAGATGATGTCAGTAGGCCCAAGGTGGGAAGTTCTGTCTGTTCTTGGACTACACCAGTTATCTTAGCTTTGCACTTCCAAGAGTGAATTGTATGTGCTGAGAGCCACGTCACAAATCCAGATCATTAATTACTACATAGCCTGGGTGGAAATCCCATCCAATTATTGACAAAAGTTATTCAATGCTTTGTTCCAAGAGACAAAAGGCATCCTCATTTTTGTAAGCATGGAGCTTCCCACAGCTCAAACACTGGATGAAGAGATGGAGGGATGTCCACCTAGCTTTTTCCCACCAGTAGATCTGAACACTTTCCAATCTGAGGCATGTGGTTTGCAAATGTTGGTATACTTCTTATAAACAAAGAAATTGAATCAACTTGGTAAGTCCAAAATAGTTTTCTGAAAGGTAATTAATATATTTCTCTCTTTTTGTTTTGGCAGATTTTTATTTCTTGCTAAAGAGCTCCTGCTGTTACCTCTCAGAATAGCAGAATAGGTATAATGGACTACGCCCCAGATTTGGGGTCTGGAGGCCTGGGTGGGAATCTTGGCTCTTCTGAATTAGTGACACCCATATGATGGAGGCAGCCTTATTCCCCACTGGTGACACAGAGTCGCTATCCACGCTCTCCACTTCTTCAGACAGTGCACCCCAGGCACAAGGCAGAGCGGTGTCTTCTTGTCAGCTGTGGGCAGAGCTGAACACACTCAGCCCAGCATCTTCCTTCTTCCTCCCCCTGAATCTACCAATCAGCACACACTCTCAGTCAGTCCTCAAGGGCAGCAACCTGTCGGGATTCAGCAGCGACACTGTTCAGGGTTGGGAACGTAGATCTAATTCAGGGGCATGGTATTAGGCCCACATAGCCAAACCATATTCACCAATAGCATTTATTCAGTAATAAAACTGCCTGACTCAACTGGTTCTGAATGTGGAAAGGAAAGGCAGGGCCGGGTGGGGGAGTGTTAGGTATGTGTCCTTATTCAAAAAGACCTAGGATGGTACCTAGAGTCCCACTGGACTCTAGCAAATTTTTGCTTAAAATGAATGAAGATAGAGAGAGTAGATCTGGTGGAAAAAAGCAAAGTGGGCTGAGTGTGAACAGTTTGAAACAGTTGATGCAGCTTCAAACTCCCAAAATAGGCCATTAGCATCAGAACAGAAAATGGCAGTATTTCTCCCCATGGGAAGTTCAGGACAAAACGGTCACCCTCAGGAAGGAGGGCCAGAACACACCACCGTTCTCAGGGGCTGTTGGTCTCAGCCAAAGCTGAGGAATCCTCACTGCAGGCCTCCTGGACCATTTGTTTACTTAGAGCAAGTGGAGAGATGTGCCAGCTCAGCATTCAGGTTTTAAATCAAATGATTTGGGAGATAGCAAGATAAAAGCCCTGATTCAATTTCAGTTTCTTTCTCTTTTAAAAATAATAGGGTTCAGAAACATAGTGACCCAAAAGCAAAAGCTTGATGAAGGCCATTTGCCTTCTAGGCCTTGTTCTGAGAAGAACAGAAGACACAGCACACACACTGATCTCTGTCCCAAGAGGAAGGCAATGTACAAAAATAATGCTCATCAACCATGAGGGGGACTTTTTTACCCCCTTCAGGGCAAATTTTAGAAGGCACTGATGACTGAAAGGCTCATGGCCCCTGAACCGCCTTTCAGAGTCTATGATGGAGACAATGCATTGAGGTGTAACACTCTGACCTCTAGGCTGGTTGTCCAAAGGCTGAGATTCTCGCACAGTCCATTCCATGTCCTTGATAAGTCACTCTGTTCATCTGGGTTTCCCCATCTGTGAGATGAAGGGCTGGGTGGCTTTCTTCCACTGGTGGTGGGGCTGGGCTGCCTGCGTCCAGTTACGCGCTCTGGCGGGTGGAACTGACCTGCTGTGGTGCGGGTGAATGGCCGCCTGAGAGGAAGCGGGCTCAGAGAGGAGCCCCCACCTCTGAGCATCTTGAACAGCATCCCTTTCCTCCCTGCCTCGTCTGGCTGCCCAATCTGGCAGCCACTTGCAAAATGACTGCTGTGCTTCCATCTGCTGAATCTCAGTGGAACATCAGGAGTGAAGGGGTGTGAAATGTGGACGCTCTTTCCTTACTTTTTTTAGTTGCTGCTAATGGTTGTCTAGGGACAGAAATGTTGGAAGACCTTTTTGGAAGTCCCTTCTGAAATACATTAAAAAATCTAGAGCTCACTGGATAATTGACACAGAATATAGGATGGCTGCCATCACTTTTGTAGCCTGTGATGCTCTGATTTATCCAAAGGGGTGAGAAGTCATGGTAGATGAGTTAGTCACTTGGAATAGAGCAGCAGATGCCAGCTGTCTAGCAAACAGCAAGGCTTTTCTGTATTTTTGAGGCTTTTAAAGTACACACACACATACATACCCCAACTCTGCTGTATAAAAGTTATTCACAATACATGAAAACATAATTGTTTTAAAATAAATTCAAAATGACTGGTTTGTTTTGTTCCCAATTATGTTTATGAAAATGGCCGAAAGAATGTCTAAGTCCCAGTAGTTAACCATCAAAAAATCTACAACCTCGTTACCTTTCACCAACAGCTACAAAATGCGTTGACATTTTCCTTCCCAACCCAATGGGTCCTTATTTAACTACATGTTGTCATCTTTAATTTAGGGTTTCTCACCCAAAAAGTTGCTAGCCCAGCAATGTGATGAATGGTATTCTGTGTATTCCTTTGTTTCCAAAGCTAATGACACCAAAACCACTCTCAGAGTACAGCAAGGTCCAGGCTCATCCTGGACACTCTCTGCTTCCTCGCTGGTTGTTTGAGGAACTTTTTAGGAGAAATATTTATACAAGTGATGGGCAGCCACTGGGTGGGGGCGGTAGGGGTGTAAAGAGGGAGTTAAGAGAAGAAAAGTGTGAACATTTTAGATCTTATCCTCGTCTACCCCTAAATCCCTTTCCATACTCATTCAAAGGGCCTATCAGACCATGGGACTGAAAAGCAAATCACCATAGGGGGTGTGGTTTGTCCAGGCCTCTGGGACACGGCTGTCCCCACAAGGCAGTGTCTCATTGTCTGTTAGCTTCTGCTCTAATTCACGTGCCGTTGATAAATAAGATTGAGGGGAAAGGTGGAACTGGAGTCAAACCCCAAGGCAAGATTAGAAGTGGCAGCCTGACACAGAAATGGCCTTATGAAACACAGGCCCAGGGTCTGGGCTATCCCACCAGGCCAGGCCACACTGATTAATTTCCTGGGCACACTGACTTACTCAGACCACAGGGGCAGAGGCTGGCTTTCGTCCTCATGGCCAAACAAAACCTTACAGCTCTCAAGGAGGAACAATATGGTGACTTAAATACAGCTAGTACATTTGTGAGAAGCTCAGCAATATGATTTTTGACAGTTGTTTGGCATAATTAAAAGATCACTAAACAGAGCTAAGAAAAAGCTTTTCAAAAATAGATGTGGTTCTGGATGAGATTCTAATGGCATAATGGAATTTCTGCTTAAATTTATCTTTAAAGTTCCTGTCAAAAGTAGGGGGTACTAACATGGGAACTGACGTCAGATTTTTTTCGGCAGGGTGTAGGAGTTAAGGAGGTGGAAAGACGTGGAAAGATGACTATCAACGATTTGAATTTCCTCATGATGGCAATGGCTATATTTTAAACTCTATTCAAGTGATTTAACATCAATCTACTTAAAGTCTAAAATCAAAGGTACCTTTTCACAACACATAGAATCCTCTCCAAGGAGAAAGGAGAGTGGAGAATGGAAACAGGGTCTGGGCAGGGGTGTGCAATGGACTGTAGTTGCCTGTGGGGATCGCAGTAGGGCCAGAGCAGCAGGGAGGGCCGAGGACCTACATTTGCTCGGCACTGCCAAGCCACAGCTCCCAGCATATGGCTGTAGGCAAAGCAGAGCAGCTGGGAGTTTCCAAAGTTGTCCAAATCCCCACAACCATCCGTTCCGCCCCATGCTGCAAACAGGAACCAGCAGACCCCTCAGAGATACCTACACTTGTGGCCAAGATCCTGGGCAAAAGCCTCCCCTCTGGGCACCAAGCCTGGTGTTGGGTGTCACACAGCCCCCACGGCGAACAGCCAGCAGCCTCCCCTTTCTGGGGGCAGGGTTCAGAGCAGCACAGGATCCAGTGTGCTGCAGTGGCCTCAGCCGCTGGAGTATTTTTGGTTTGGGAGGTTTGTGAATAAGCCTGTGACACAAAAGAATTTGCTTCTCCTCTGAGGCACAGACTAGAATGGCCTGAGGGCGGTGCTCAGGGCGAGGGTGAGCCATTTAGCAGGCTTAGCTTACTGCTTAGCATCTACATTTCAACTCAGCTTTTGCCATTTTTCTGCTTAGCGACTCTTGTGATGGGCTACTGGAAAATAAAGTGTTCTGTTGTGGAGGAAGGCCCGTAAAGAAAGCCAACTATGGATGCTGAGTTGGAAAGTGAGAAGAATGCAAAATATCCTCAGTCAGTCAAGGGTTTTAACCCAGAAAATAGACTTTTTTGATAAATTAAAAAATAATGGAATAATTCAGGCCTTAACCCCAGCGGCATCACAGAAGACCAGGGAACCGAAGGGTAGAGAATAGCGTAGAGATTCAACAAGCATTTAGAGGTCAGCGGCTCCCTGATATGCATCTCCAAAGCAAACTGTAAACCCTTTGGTTGTGTAGAACTCTGACTTGCTGACTATCCCCTGCAATAACAGGCCCTCACGGGAGAGCCTGGGCGTCTGCTTACAGAGCTGGGACCTCCTAGGACTCTGTCTGTCTTGCACAGCACTTTGCTAGGCCCACAAGGGCTTCCTGAGTACAAGACGGCCGCTCCCACATGAAAGGAAGGCATGTATTGCTCCTTGTTTGCTCTAAGACATCATCAGGACCTTGCCTGCCTGTCTTCTCATTGTCGTACTGAGGTCAAGATGCAAATTTAGGGACTGTGTACTGGAGAGCTACTGTGATCAATATGGGAGATGCCGAGGAAGTATCAGACCCTCCTGGCCCCTTGGGGTCACTCTCACTGGCCGAGGGGCTGCATGGAAATTCATCTCCTTGCTGAAGGCAGAGGAGCTCTGTCCCTTGTACAGTCTTGAGGGAGATGGATGGGGGTCTACTAGAGAGAAATCGGTTTTCCTACTGCCCTAAATGACGGCACATTCCTGCCTTTGTAAAGACCAGGCACCCACTCCTACCTTATTTTCTCCTTGCCCACAGACCTCCCAGAGTTAGCCTACGGGTTCTCTGTCGGGCCTCCTGCTGGAATTTCCCTGCCCCTCCTCTTACTGCTGCGTGGGGCAGCTCCCCACCTTTCCTCCTCACACACTCTTGGGGACAAGCACACGAAGTCACCCATCCAGGGGCAACGGGGAACACCTGCTTCTAACCGAAGGCTGGCTCCGTTTAAATTGCCTGAGCAGGGGGTTGGACCCAGCCATTCCCATTCAGCCTGGGTGGTTCAGGCTGCCGCACATGAGTAGGGGGTAGTTCTGAGCCCCTTTCAGCATGCCATCCTTTTCTCTAGTATTCCCTGTGGCCCAGGGACAACCTTCATGTCCATTCTCTGTGCCCTAGGACTCCAGGTCTTTCTGTGGTCCATGTCCCCATTTTTCTCTCCTGCCTTGAACCTGCAGCTCCCAGTTGTGTGCCTGACCCATGAGTCCCTGGCTCTCATCTCTAAAGTGATTTTCTGATCCCTGACCCATTTCTTCACTCCTAGTTTAGTATTGCTGATAGATATTTACCAGTCAGTTATTAAAGCTGATTCTGTCCCTGGGGGAATCATGGCTTTTAAGACTCATGTCCTAAATTAAGTCCTGGGCCAGCCTTACCAGTGGCCCTGTGGCCCCCATAATGGGCACCAGCGTCCCAGGTGCCTTGGCAGGAGTGCCTCACCTCTGGCACAGCCTATGGCTACATGCTCCCCCTCTCATCCTGTCTCTAAGCCTGCGTCCCCATCTCACCTGCTCTGGCTTAGAACTGGGCCTTGGAATGTGCATTTACTTCTCTGCTCATTGGCACTTCACACGCCCTTGTATCACAGCATTTCTCCTGCTGCATCTTAATTATCTGCTTACCTGTTGGTCTCCCAGGTCAGACTGCAAACTCCGCTGGGGCAAGGACTTCATATCACTCACCTTTGGATCACGAATGCCTGGCAAAAGATAGGTGCTCAGAAGATATTTACAAGCCATTCAGGCTACAGCTATTTTCCAGGGCCAAGGTCTTACAGAATCCACAAGCCCAGCCTTGCCATGGACTTGGTCCCGCAAGCAGTGGTAATAACAAATGACCAAAGAAGCAAGAGACAGGCTCTTCCCATTCATCCTGGGGACGTTTTGCAGGTTTCATTTGTCTGTTTGTTTCCATGTGCTTATTTGCTCATTTTCAAATAAGGTGGGACTTCTCTCTGAAACTCATGTTGAGTCAGCTGACCCCAACAGTCAAGAAAAAATGCTGTGTTCCACATTTTTTTTCACTGTCAGTAAAAGGCAAGGTTCAGTGCACATAAGCCACACTGTCACCAGAGAAGCTACAATGTGGAGAAGCTTCCAGAGAGACATGATTAGCCTGGACACAAATCCCTCCTCTCCCTGTCACTCTGCCTTGCTGTGTCTTCCTAACCCACCTCCTGGTCCCACCCCTCCAGCCCCCAGGCCCCCAGCTCCCGCACCTCCAGGCCTTTCCACTCCAGCAGTGCTGGAGAAAAGAGGAGTGTGTCTGAGTGAAGAGCATGAGGGGCTGGCCCTGGGGGCATGCAAAGTCACATCAGCATAGAACTGGACTCTGTGTGCCCCTAACCCTATCTCCCTACGCCCCAGTTTCCTCGTCCCACCTTTCTTACAGAGTTGTTACAGGGATTACCGATCATGTACACCTGGCATTATTATTGTGCTTAGTATGGAAACCTCTACGGAGAGGCCAGAGTCGCAAGCTGGCACGTAATGAAAATCAAGGAATCCATAATACATTAGTCATCACACCTGGACATGACTTTTATATAACATTCAGCCGGAATATCTTCAAACTGTTTCTTCTTCATTTGCTATTCTGAGCTGATTTTCTTTGTTTTTTGTTTTGTTTTGTTTTTGCAATTCAATGAGCTGATTTTTTTTTTTTAATGTGCCTCTGTTTGTGCCAAGGTCCCAGGTTCCTGAATGTGCCTGGTTTTCTGAGGTTTAGGTATGAGTTGATGAAGGCTCAAGGTGGTGTCATGGAATTCCTCAAACAGATTATTAAAGCTGCATGACATGCATGCACCACGAATCTATTTGCAGACACTGAGAAGGTGAATCAAACAAGGGCTCAGATTTTCCAGGGAGCAACTGTAGAATTTCAATTAGCTTTGAGTCCATTTCTCTGCTGGAAATAGCAAATCTCTAAGCATTTCTTCAATAGCATTACAGTGATTATAACAATTCTGGAAAGAATCACTAACAGGGTGTATCCTGTAAGCTTGAGGAAAAAGAAAGGCCATGACCCATTCTGCACATGGTATGTGCCTTACTGTCAGGTAGACACAATATTAATGACAGTGGTGCAGATCACTTGGTTGATGCTGTCCACCAATACCTGAAGACAACTGAACTTTCCAATTGAACTTTCTGCAATAATAGAAGGGTTCTGATTTGTGCTGTCTTATATGGTGGCCACTGGCCAGGAGGGTCATCAAGCACTTGAAATGTTGCTAGTGAGGCTAAGGACTGAATTTTAAACTTTATTCAGTGTTAACTACCATGTGCTATGTGGCTAGTGGCTACTGTATTGGACAGCACAGCTCTAAGATACCAACTGGAACCACTCCAGCCACCCTGCCATTTGGAGCACCAGTGGGGCACCGGAGGAAGCCCAAAAGGCACCCAGGGAGCTGCCACGCCTGTGTACTTAGGCTCACCTGCAGCTTCCAGATTTGGTTCTCTGATTTCCCATTGCCCAGCAGATTAGAAGCACCCAACTACAGAGAGAGGCAGACACCATGCAGCAACTGGAAATGAAGACGGTTAAAGCAGACCAGAGCTCAGAAGACAACATCCTTCTAGGAGTACTGAGCATAAGGACAAGCAGCCTTTACATCTCAAAAAGTTAGGATTTGATGGCTTGGACCATGGAAAATATGTTAAGAGTTCAGGGACATAAGCTTCAAGAAGGGTAGAGGGAAAATGAGCAATCTTCATCCAACCAAAGATAGAAAAAGATAGACCATTTTGACACACAGCTGGGTTAGTTTTGGTTATCTGGAGAGTCCAGCTACTGGGCACATCTCCTTCCTCCCATAAGCAAGAAAGTGTACTTCCCTGTGACATCCTACTGCTCTTGGGATGAAAGCCCAAATCATTACCATGATCCCCTGCGCTGCCTGATGTAGCTTTGTCCACCATGCTTGGGTCAGTGCACCCCACATCCCTTGACTCTCTGGTCTCCTGCTATGGTGGTCTTCCTTCTGTTTCTTGAAGGAGCCATGAGCCTTCTCCCTAGGACTCTGCATGTGCCATTTCCTCTATCCAGAAGGACTCTTCCAGCCAATCGCCATCCCTCTCCCTCTCTAGATCCCTGTAGAAATGGCACTTCTGGGAAAGCCAGCCTACACCTCCCCCCCACCCCCATCTGGCTGGCCCCTTTGTTGTTCACGCTTTCTTCAGAACACCTACTTGAACACATACACCCATCAGTGAGATGATCTGGTTTATTCACTTGTAAAACTCCAAGAAAGCAGGGACTGTCTTTGGCCCTCTCGTATGTCCAGTAGTGAAAGAATGAATGAATTCTGGTTTGTTTCTAAGATTTTCTGTATGACAAGTGTCCTCCAACTCCTAACGCTTTCACATCTTTTTATAAAGTCTTTTTAGTCTCTGAGATGACTCATCTTCTCTTTACTGCCATTCCAAAGTTCTTACTGCCCAATAACTTTTGTCATGAAATCTTCAACCTTAAAATTCCACCCACCTCTCCCTTATTTGCTCTACTTACCACCTTCGCCCCCAAAACTTCCTTTTCCTTTAAACAGTTGGAGCTCATGTTGGCAAGCTGAATTGCATCTGTACTTCTTTTCTTAGTGATGCAATTTTCTTGATTTTTTTTTTCTGGTTCCTTCACTTGATTTCATTGATAGCCTATGAACATGTTGCTTACATTCTCTCTGCCAAGGTAGCTGCATTGTCTTTTGAGACTTTTAGATTATCCTCCACCAGGCTTTTTCTACAGACTTCCTCTAAGTTTTTATTCTATTTCTCATTCTTTCTAAAAAGTGGGGGAAATGAAGCCTATACTTCTTCCCACCTGTTCTTACCCCCTACCTTTGAAACATAAAACAACATTACAAAAGAAAGAAGGTCTTCAAAACCTTCAGGGAATTCCTAACTTCCAATTTTCTGCTTCATTCTAGTTTTTTCTAAACAAATCAGGGGGAAAACTGATTAGTAGCTCCTCCCAAACCCAATCAAGTCGTTAAGCTTCAGGCTTCATTCTTTCTTTTAGAATGAGCTTTCTTCACCAGGTAAATGATTTTCTTTTCTTGGTAGACCTTATTTAGGACTAAATTCTTGATATAAATGACAGTTCTCTTTAGCAAGTATTCTCAGTAGAGCACCCACTATGTGCCGGGCACTGTGCTAGGGAAACAGCAAGGAGTAAGATGAAAACAAAAAATTTCTGTACTGATGGAGATTACATTTTATGGGGTGGGGAGAGGTCTAATAAATAGATGAATGTATATAATGTAATTCTAGATAGTGATAAGCTCTACAAATAATGTTCTATGATAAATGCTGCATACAATGAAAAAAATACCTGAATCTAGCTTCTAGCCCACAGGAATGTTGTGACAATTAAGTGAGCTAATGTATACATAATCTGTAGAGAAGGGTTCATTAATTACTCTTGGTGGAAATTGTGACTTTGCTTTTTGAGCATAGGGTCCTGTCATAAATGTATTTAAAATACTGTTTTTTTTTTGTCACCATTATTTTTATGAAAGGGAAGAGTATCCACTCATTCACTCAAGAGATGTCTACAAGGAGTCTACTGTGAGCAAGGTACTAACATACATGCAAAGTATTGCAATGAACATAAAATCTGAGATATTCTGACCTCACGAGCAAGACAGAAATAATGAGCTGACCGCTGTGGGAATGGCCAGTCTGCCAGTGTGAGCTAGTACACTACCCTTTAGCCCACTGTTGCTGACTCACCACTAACCTAGTTGACTTCCCAGGGCTCTAGATGGCAGAGCCCTGGTTATTCTTTTGCAGTAATTTTTAAATGGGCCCTGTACGCATAGAAAGGCCAGCAACTCAGATTCATAGACTTAGAGCTGGAAAGAGCTTAATGTGTTCTATGTCTGGTTCATAGATGAGGAAATATATATATATATATATATATATATATATGTAAATATGTTGTATATGTGTTATGTATTCACACCTATTACACACACATACACATTTACATAAATATCCAGTTCTTTTGATCCTAAACAAGCCCTTTCTCTATTGTTACTGCAATGACCTACTGACAATAAACATTTAGAGAGTTGACTTTCCACCTCAATGCAACCAACCTTTTCTGCTGTTTGGTTATGTGCAAAATAGCTTGCAAAGTACTATAGGAGGCATAAAAATGAACAAGATCTTGTTCCAGTTTTCAAGGAGTTTGCTATATAACACAGGAAAGGTGATTCAAAGCGAGGGTGCTAAGTGCTAAGTAAAGTCACAAAGTATTATGGAAATGCACCAAAAGAGATTGAACTCCAGCTTGAGTAGTTCTGATAGGAGCTAGCCCACAGGCAGATGGGGAGGAGAGGGCATTAGGAGTGATGGTACCAGAAGCTAATTCACAGAGGACTTGGGGCACAGGGCTCATTCCAGAAAAGGGAAATAACTCTAGGCAGTTGTAGGTGGACAGGAGAGCAAACTCCTTCATTCGGGACTTCACATGCATTGCTAAAGGGGTTTGGTCCTGGTTCAGTCACGTCTAAGGAGAGGAGTAACTTTTTCAGAACTGTGCTGTATGACTAAACTCACAGAAGGGAGAAGTGAGGCAGGTTGGTGGTTGGCGGAAAAATGGCAGCTCAGTTTTGTTATTCACATGTTACCTGTGATAATAATAGTTAACTGGTTGATGTGCTAAGAGCTTTGCATACATTAACTCACTTAATTGTCACAATGCTCTATTGGGCTAGAAGCCTTTATTATTTTGATTTTACAGATCAGGAAACTGAAACTCAGAGAAATTACATGCTAGAAACAGGCAAATTGGAGAACCAGCCAGGCCAGTTGTATTCCTAAATCCACCCTCTTAACTGTGATGCTGGCAATGATTTTGTTAAGAGGGCTACACAGGGGAAAGCTGAAAATAATTTTTAGACACCCCAGTTATGGCTGGTATTGAAAAGGATGATAAGACAAAAACCGAGCTTGAGCATGTTTGTC
Organism: Smutsia gigantea; assembly: GCA_032199065.1. Taxonomy (NCBI): domain Eukaryota; kingdom Metazoa; phylum Chordata; class Mammalia; order Pholidota; family Manidae; genus Smutsia; species Smutsia gigantea. Next base: position 50,550 of record JAVSCE010007042.1, read on the forward strand.
GCCAGCCCTGCAGTGGTGGGTGACATTTAACCCCTGAGGGGCTCCTCCTGCCAGTTTTCTGGCCCAATTCCTCACCTTCAGTTTGTAAGTGCTGAAACCATAAAATATAATTTTAATATCGACTTAAGAAAATTAAGAATCAGGAAGGTAAGGCTATTATAAAAGCCACAGAATATTTTCCAAAACATAAAGCCAGTGGGGTAGTTGGCATATTGTAGCCACCTGCCGTCGTAAATTCACATTGGCGTTAATTTGACATTACTGCTTTTGATAAAAATAGAAGATCAAAAGCTGATTTTACAAATTATGTGCGAAAATCCAGAATGGAGGTTTTACCTCCTCTATCCTGAAATGGTTCAGACCCCGCATTCACCTAATTATGCTGACTCTTCCAACCCTGATTTCCTAGTGACAACACCTAGGAAGAAACACATCACTCCCTCCAGGACAAAGCATCCTATGGCCCTGAGCCCCCAACCAGTATTTCTGTTCCAACCCAAGTCCAGTAGCACCGTTACTATAGATGATGCTTTAAACACTATCTGTCATTTTAAAAAGATGTTTTGCAATAGGGAAGGGTGCACCGTGAAAAATCAAATGCACTGTCCCTAGGCTTTCATCACTGTGAAGCCTGCAGGAGCACAAGGGATGATCTGGATGAACATAGTGGCTGCAGACCTACAAGCTTGAACACCTGCAAGGTGCCCGTTCTCCCATTTGACTTCTTGGCTGTTATCCTCCTGGGCTAAAGCTCAGATGTAGGGAGGCCATGGCTGTGCGCAAGGAGCCCTCTGCACCTGGATTCTGTAGGCTTCTCTTCTGTGATCACTTTTCATCCCCATGGCTGTCACGATACTTTATTAAGACTGGAGAAGAGGTACAGGGTCCTAGTCTCCCAGTGGGACTTCAAAAAATTTCAGTCATACTGCTTAATAAAATAGGCACCCTATCCTAGGATGCCCTTTTTCTGCCGAGCACACTGCAGGCAGTATGTTGTGTTCCAGAATCGTGTCAACAGCCCTCTCTGTGGTAAGGGTGGCCACACTGGGATGGCTGTTGTGAAGCATCAGCGCAGTGTACATGGCTCTCAGATGTGCTCCCTTTGTTCAGGCTCAGAGCTGGAGATGTATAGAAATCCGGCCTTAGGACTGGCGAACACTGCTTTGCGTTCATGGGGAGACGTACATTTTATCAGAGAATAAGACTCCAGGCATGGGAAGTAAGAGGCTCACAAGGAGAAGATACCCCATGATCCCCAGCATTCATCTCCTCACAGAGGACCCTACTTGGGGTCCTCAGCTGGAAGGGATGGATGGCAGGGGTCATCCCCTCACCAGACTGTCCATAGAGTCCCTGGGAGGAGATCTCCACTGCTATATACTCTTCCACAGGACAAAGTTTTCCACCCTAGGTAAGCAGCACCTTCTCCATAACAAACATTTCAGCCTACATTTCAGTGGAAGAAAAATTCCCAGTGAGGTATAAGGGCTCCATCCCTGTACTCCACATCTTTCAAAAGTAACTCCTGTGATTTTAGCAAGCCCCCATAAATAAGTTCCACATTGAACATTTTGGGAGTAGGTGTCTTTCCACCCTGGATCTTGATGCAGCTGAGCTGGGAATCCTTGGCCCAACTTGTCAGGTGGAAATCCAGGAGCTAGAGCCATAGACCAGCCCCACTGCTGCCCCAGGGCCAAGCATCTTCCCTGTTCCTCATGCTGTCTCTCTCGTACACCCTGCACTCAGGTCGGTACGCCTTGCATCCTGTTCACCAAGGGCGTTCCCCACCACCGCTCCACAGAGTGGGGCAATGCCCACGGGCAGAGCGAAACTTCTCTCAGTGGACAAAGAAGCCAGATGAGGCTGCACAGGCTGCTTGTGTCAGGAACACGACCACTCTCCCCAAAGTTCGACTCCATTAACGGCCTTCTACTTGGAAGGTCCTGGGCTGCAGGAAGTAAGGGTGAGACTAGTTTTATAATGTTTAAGGAAACTGCAGGGGCAGAGGGGAAGAGAGAGAAGGTAGACCAGTAAGTCCATTGCCAAATGTCTGTCTGTCTCTCTCTCTCTCTCTCTCTCTTTCTTGCTTCTGAGCAGGTGGAAAGTATTTTGACTGCTGTCCCTCCTCCTGCCCCTTCTCTTGGTTCCCTTTTCCTCTCCCTTCTTGGTTCTCTGTCCTGCCATGTCCTGCCTCACCTCCTGACCCCTCGGGCTCCGACTTCTCCCTAGGCTGGGTTTCTCCCTACACCCTTTTCCACGTGTTTCCTTCACTTACTCCTCCTCCCACCCACCCCTCACCGTAAAGGTGTTTCTGTGTTCAGCCTCGCGCTCTCCCCGCTCTCATCAGAGACTTTGTCCATCCTCTGAATTTCCCCAATCTCCTTGCCTCACTGCCCCTGCCGAGCCAGGATCTCCTTCTGGTTCCCCAAGTCCCCCTCTCCCCTCCAGCTCAGGGCCATACCTGCCAGCCCCGCTGGGTGTATATACTTGGATCTCTTGTCTTCCAACATCAATAGAAAACAAGCCTCCCCTTTCCCCAGCTTCCAGATACATTCTTCCTCCCAGCTTCCTTTTATACTTAATGGTGCCACCACTTTCCCAGCCTTCCAGGTTCAAAATGTGAAGTTACTCTGATTGACACCTCAGCCAGTCACCTAGTCTTACGGATTTTTCCTTAAATATCTCCCTCATAGCGATTCCTCCCACTCTGCTCCCCTTGCTGCTGCTGCTTAGCTCCAGCTCTCATTACCTCAAACCTTGATTAGCTCTATAAGTGCTTTGCTGCTCCAAGCTCTCTCTTCTTCAATCCAAGGGGTGGGTGCTGGCAGCTGTACCCTACAAGGCATTTGCCTTAGCAGCATGGCCGGGGGCAGGGAGGGCGAGGAATGAAGTTGGGGCTGATAAATGAACTAGCTTTGTCTCTCCCCTCACTGTGCTGCCCCTCTGTTGATCTCCTTGCAGGGAGGAGAGGCCCTAAGCCCAGGGCTGGGGGGATAACCATGATTTGATTTCAATTATCCTGCAAATATACTGAGAACCTACAATACTAAAACCCTGTCCTAGGTACTGAAATACAATAATGAACTAAACAGAGTCCCTGTCCTCAGCGAGCTTACTTAGTCATAGGAGAGATGGCTAGAAAATAAATAAAGATGCAATGTGACAGGAAGTGGCAAATTACAAGACTTCTGTATAAAGAAAAATAGAGCCAAATAGAATAAAAAATGAATGAGACAAATGGTCAACGAACACATTAAAAAGCACTCAATATCAGTAGGGAAATGCAAATCAAAACCAAAGTGACATACCGCTTCACACCCACTCGTTTGGCTATAATAAAAAAATAGAGAATCACAAATGTTCCTGAGGATGTAGAGAAACTGAAACTCTCGTACATTGCTGATGGGAGTATAAAATGGTGCAGCTGCTGTGGAAAACAGTTTGGCAGTTCCTCAAAAAGTGAAACGGAGTTACCATGTGACCCAGCAATTCCACTCCTGCATATTCACCCAAGAGAACTGATAAGTGTTCAAACAAAAATGTGTCCATGGATGTTCGTACCAGCACTATTCACAACAGTCAAAAGGTGGGACAAACTCAAATGTCCATCATGTGATGAATGGATAAACAAAATGTGGTGTACACACACAATGGAATATCATTCAGCCATAAAAAGGAGTGAAGTACTGCTTCATGTTACATCATGGATGAACCTTAAAAGCATGCTAAGTAAAAGAAGCCAGATACAAAAGGCCATATATTGTATGATTCCATTTGTATGAAATGTCCAGAACAGGCAAATCCATAGAGATAAAAAGCAGATCAGTGGTTGCCAGGGGCTGGGGGAATGGAGAATGACTACTTAATGGGTACAGGATTTCCTACGGAGCTGATGAAAACGTTCTGGAACTAGACTGTGGAGACGGTTACACAGCATTGTGAATGTACTAAATACCACTTAAATGTACACTTCAAAATGGTTAAAAAGGTAAATTTACCACAACAAAAAATAAAGTGAATGTGGGTGTTCAGAGGGTGCTTCCTCGAATAGGAGGTTCAAGGAAGCCTCTCAGATGAAAGGAGATTTCACAGAGACCTGAGACAGGAGGGTTTGAGCCTTGTCGTCACCCAGGCTGAAGGCCTGCTAAGCCACAAAGCCTGCAGACTGCTCTGAGCAGCATTCTTCAAGATATGACTCTCTGTTTCTTGATTTGCTCCTCATCCAGAAGCACAAATGCTCCTCGTATGTCTAATACCTCTGCTCCCCTGGACCCCGCACATCTCTTCCTGCCTCTCATCAGGGCATGCATCCCTGCCTCATTCCCCGACATACTGACCCCTTCTACCCAGCCCCTCACCCACAGGACTGCTCCTTCTGGCCACTTGGATTCTGGACAGCCCTTCAGGTCCCCGCCCAGGGACCACTTCCTCTGGACACGCTCTCGGCTGCCTGCCAGGTCATGGGCACTGGCCTGCAACTAAGGGTTGGAGCCTTGAGTCCACCACTCATCAGCTGTGAGTGACACTGGGCACTCAGCTTCTATGTCCTTCTTTGTGAAAAACGAGCATAGTTGACAGAATAAAATGAGAGGCTTGCAAAGTGCCGAGCTTGGTCCCTGACAGTGGGCGCTCAAGGACAGTAGTCGTATCATCACTTCCGCCTTCCTGAAGCTTGAAATCTAGCAGTTCATTTTGTAATATCTGATGATATTTGGTAATTATTTAATGTTTTTAGGTTGGAGTCAAAATACATGGTAAGCACTAATGATGGTATTTATATTCTTTGGGACATCTTCCCCCAACCCTGGTGGCTATTCCAACACATAGGCATAAACAATGCACTAGAATAAATGTTTGACTGACCAGTGATTGATTGATTTGGCTCTAGCATCAAATAGGAATGAAATTTTCTTCAAATTAAAACTTTAAAGGAAGCATAAGGCTATCTGGGTAGAAAGGCTAAGGAGGGAAAACAGAGAAAGAGAAAAAAAAAGAGAAAAAGAGAGGTAGGTAGGCTAGGAGGGAAGGAGAGAGCAGGAGAGAGGATAGAATTGGCAAAGAAACACCTGGTGTAGCCAGTGAGATACGGTGAAAGATTTCATAGGTATAAATGTTTGGGGGGGGGGAAAGCACAATTGAAGAAAGACACAGAGGGGTGGTGGCAAGTTTCTTCAAAAAATGGCTCACTCTGCAAATGAGCTGCTCTTTTATTTCAAGAAGCCATAGCTATTGGTGTTCAGAGAAAATGTTAACACATTTTAGGAACAGCTGTAAGACAACTGGAATCCAAATTTTAAAATATAAAAATACGAGACAGTAGAGTTACAGTTCACAATAATTCAGCAGTGCGATACAGGTAGATAGATGGGTAGGTACATACATACATTCATACATATAGTGGCACCCAACGACTTGAGGAAAAAGCAGAGAGGGAAAGAAAACCCATTTATGCATAGATAGGATGTCAGGATAAGGCTGCGAACAGCTCCTCTGAGAGCTGGTCACGTGACCAGCCTCCAAAACCTGCCCCCGAGAGTTATAAGACCAATCTGGCTATTGTTTCCTACCTTTATGACCTGCATGCATATACACCCAAATGCAGTGTGGCCGCTCCACCGAGGCATACCTACTCCTCAGAACCCCAGCCCTCTCCCCACCAGCCGAGAAATGCCCCTGCGGCTTTCTCCCCAAGAGATTCTTATTTCACCACTTATTTCCTCCTTCAGAGAAACAAACACAAGCTCTGTTCAACAGTCAGAAAAAGCTAGGAAGCAGCTGGCTTCTTCCAATGCCTTCTGACCCGATTTTCTTAATCATCTTTCCAACAAAACAATGAAAAAGGAAAGAAAATGTTTTACCTGTCGAGAACCCTGATTTCTCTGTGAGGGTCTAAGATTGAATATTTAAAAGGCAACTCGAACGCATCTTCTGAGAGTTCCTTAAATCCCAAACCTGCCCCCAGTGGCAGCTCTAAGTCTGAGCTCTGAATGGAGGCTGTGTGTGTTCTTTTAACCACAAGGTTTCTAGTCAGGAGGGAGGGGAGATGGGAATGAGGGAGGCCGGCAAGCACCGGCACCACCCACCTCAGGGAAAGGAGCTCGCAGATCTGATGGAAGGGCTCCCAGGCATTTGAAGAACCCTCAGACCCACTTTCCTAAACTGGAGGTTAAAGAACTATGGAACATTCCAAAGGAGTAAGATAAGACACTTACGGTCATTTCTAAAAACGGCGTATTGGCACGGGCGGCCTGATGTTGGCTACAGGGAGCGCAGCCCAGAGCTGGCCGGTGGCGCCCTGGGCCCAGGCGAGGGCAGTTACGCCTGGACAGAGCACGGCTCCACAAACGAAGAGCCCTCCCGGGGGCTGAAAGCACAGAACGACGAGGAGCCTGCCTGAGTCTCACCTCTTGTGTGACAACAAACCAGCGTCAGGAGAATCCACAAGCAGGTACAGGGTAAGGTGCAGCTACTGCGGAACCTGTTACGGAAGATTAAGGTGTGTGAGTGTGTGTGAATGTGCGACAGTGTAAGTATATGTGTGTGAGTGTGTGAGAGTGAAAGTGTGTGTGTGTGAGAGAGCGTGTGTGCTCCTCACTTCCCAAACAACGTGAAAAGCAGAGCCCCAGTCTCTGCTTGGACCAGTTGGAGATCCTCCTCCTCGCGTTTTGGCAAATGCAAACACCGCCCTTGGACTTGGAGGAGGAATGATTCATGGCACACAGATCAACAGCAAAATCTGGAGCAGCTGAAATGGCCAAGGGTCCTTTACAGCCAGCCTTTCACAGATGCCAGAGGGTTTTAACTCCACCTTTGGAAAAACTCAGCAGGGCTCCCATTAAGCCGGGTCATAACTCAGTTTTATATAGAACCTTTCATCTCACAGGAGCTCAAGGTGGGTTTACACCAAAATATAAATCACCCTGAGCCCAGTCACCCAGTGGACGGGATGCAGCTTCTGCTTAGCAGCAGCCAGCCAGGCGCAGGCAGGCGGTGGGAGCCGCGGCCAGACTGCACGCCTGGGCCACGAAGGACTCTTGCGAGAGGAGCCAGCGGGACTGCCCTGCCCACTTGGCCCCTCCTCCCCGGAGCTGTACTGACTGACTGGCAGCTCCTTCGCCTCCCGAGTTCCCTGGGCCGTCCCCAGTGACTTCTTCCCCCAGTCCTCCCTACATTCGCAGTCTCAAAATGGACCTCAAATCACAAACTGGGAGGAAACGCTGACTGCATTTTCAGATTTGATCCTGTAGCAGGGGGTTGGCAAAGCATGGCCCTCGGGCCCAATGCAGACCACTGCCTGTTTTTGTAAATAAAGTTTTATTGGAACACAGTCACACCCACTCATTTGTGGATTGTCTATGGCCCTTTGTGCTACACCAGCGCAGAGGAGATGTGGCAGAGCAGATATTGGGTGTTTTGTTTTGCGTTGCATTGTTTTATGTTTTAAAAGTGGAACAAAGAACAAGGAGGCTCTTTCAGTAATCTCTGCAGATCCCACTTCAGAAGAAACACCAACCTCATATTGGGGCCTGAGTCTTCAATTCCGTTATTCCTTCATTAGAGAAACTCTGCCTGCCTAGCCACACGGCCCCAGCTTCCCTCGCTTCATCACCAAGAAATTATGGTGGCTGCATCCAGATGGTTTCTCTAATATAAGCCTTGGAAGTGCCCTCAAGGCCCTCTCCATGTCCTCCCCAAACGTAACTGTCTTTGAAGCCCTCTCAGGATCTGTCCACAGAGTTACTTGTTCCCTTCTCCAGGCTCTCCTCATCATCATTTGTTCATTCTTCTCTTGTATTTCTTGTCACTGCAGCCCCATGATCTCTTGCTATGTTTGCCTTTCTTACTAGACTATGAGTTTCCTGAGAGTAAGAATAATATCGTATTCAACTTTTTATCCCCAGAACCTAATACTGTAAAAGACACATATGGGAACATTACATTAGTGGTTATTACAAAAACAACTCAGTCTTATTCCACTAGAACATAATCTCAAAGGAAATGAATGAGAGTATTGTCTGATATTCCCTGAGGACTAGACATTCTTAAAACCGTCTTTCCCAGGGATGACCCTGCCCTGTTTCTTGAGGCCTTGCCCTGAGCAGGGCAGACTCTTACACATTTGCCAGTAGCTAGTCATTTAAATCTGAATTTATGGAAGAACCTCAATGCAAAAATATCAACAGCAGTTAGGAAAAGATCATCTTCGTAACAACGAGAGCTGTCAGAAGACTCAGAAACGTGTGGCACTGGGTGGAAAGGAGGCTGAGTGTTCTCTATGTTCCTTTCTCATGCCAAAGCTTGGTAACAGGCTCATTTCTGTGGTGTGACCCCATCCGAAGGAAGACAGAGCTAACACATGGCCAAGGGATACAGATGCACCACTATCAGGTCTGGAGCATAAAAGGAGCCAGTCTTCTCAGTGGCTGGGGCACTGGCATTGTACCATTTCAGCAGCGGGTGCCATCACTCCCTTTACTTGTGTCCTTTTTAATGATCTCAAGTGTGGGATAACCTGACAACACTTTGTACTGAACAGAAGCAATGTGGATGTCACAGACATGTATCCCATGTGTGCCCACTCAGCATCTCGTGATCAGTCTTCCTTGGGTGAACTTGGACTTCCCACCTTGAGTCCTTGTCTTAGTCTGCTTGGGCTGCCATAACAAAATACCATAGGCTGGGTGGCTTAAACAACAGAAATCTATTTTCTCATGATTCTGGAGGTTAGAAGTCCAAAATCAAAGCCAACATGACCAAGTTCTGGTGAGAGCCCTCCGTGTGGCCTGGCCACCTTCTCACTGTGTGCTCAGGTGGCCTCTCCTTGGTGTGTCGGCGGAGAGATCTCTCTCTCCCTCTCTCACTCTCCACCTCTCTCTCTTTCTCCCTCTCTCCCTCTCTTCCTTCCGTTCTCTCTCTCTTGCCCCCTTCTCTTTCTGTCCCTTTCTCTCGCTCTCTCATCCTTTTCTTATAAGGCCAGCAATACTATCAGATCAGGACCCCAGCCTTAGGACCTCACTTAACTTTGCTTGCTGAAAACTCAGTCACAGTGGGGCGTTAGACTTCAACATATGCATCTTCTTTCATTTCAGTCCATGGCAGCTGCCCTTCCCCAAAGTAGAAGCCAGACTCTCTTCCAGCCTTTTGGGTAGCTGGGGTGCAGGCATGTCACAGGCTGTGCGGTCAGCTGCCTTCAACCCATTACTAGACCAGGAGGAGGCAGGAAAGGGGTCGAATCCACTGCACAGGAGCCACGTGGCAGGAAGACATCAGCTCTGAGGCAGCGCCAGGGAAGGACCAGTCTCTGCCCTGGTACAGATGGTCTGCAGGGTGAGGCCAGGGGCCCGGCCCACACTCTGCAATGATAGCGCCTGCCTCCCACCATGTAACCTCTGCTCCTGGGCAGCTTCCACACCTGACCCTGATTCTATGACCGGATCATCTTCAGGGAATCATTTGTTGGCTCAAAGGAGCGAGAGGTACCACTTGCAACTAAGAACGCAGATGTCTATGGCCAATACCGGTACATGAAACGAAACCATTAAGTTTGCTTTCAGTTTCTTGGAAGCAAATCCACCCTCCAGAGGCTTCTTCCTTCCTGCGCCAAGGCCACTGTGAATGAATATTTGACAATATGTTTGTCCCGGTTTCTCGGCATGTTTGCCCTTGGGGCCATTCCTCCTCTTTTCCCTGCCTCGCTTTGCTTCAAGGGAGGGGGATGCTCACCCACAAAACGGGTGTCACGGACTCTCGTGGTGCTGGGTTTCAGCTGGGGTCGCCCGAGGGGAGGCAGTGGTGGGAGTGGAAGGCCGGGATTTGGGAGAAGCCAAGGTCTGTCTCCACCACGCTGCCCGATCTTGGAGCGTGTCCCCAGCAGGGCTGCATCTCCTCTGTGACTTCAGCTCCGCCAGGCCCGTCTCCCTGGGTCCCGCTTCTGGCAGGTGACCCAGCTCTAGTGGCCTGCCGCTTCTCCTGATCACTCTCCTGCCTCACCTCCCCAGTCTGGCTCCTCGGCTCTTCCAACATCGGTGTCACCACCTAGCTGTATCAACTGTCCTCAGTTTTAAATGCTTAGGTTGTTCTCATTTTCCTGGTCAGGCCCCGATGAATGCAGCTGTGCACACCACCTGCTTGTAGGTCAGAGGACCGCCCCCTGCCTTGAACTCTGCATGCCACCTGCGCCCTGTTGGGTGGAATCCCTGTTGCTGTTTTGCAAAGATGACATCTCTACAGTTGATGACCACGAGGCAAGTGTTATCAGGCCCTCTCTGTGACTCTTCTGGCCTTTTCGGAGAACAAGCAATGGTGTTCAAAAAGACTTGTTGATGAAAAAAGTCATGATTAGAAACAGTAGCTGAATCCTCGCCTCATGGACCAGAAGATCCCTGGAAGATAAAGCAAGCTAAAGCAGGGATGGGTCAGCAAAAGCTGATAAATACTCATCTTGTGGGGAATTTAGAAAATTTTGCCTGGCTTTCAGGAAAAAAAAGAACTATAAACACTTTTCCCTCTAATTCATGAGGGGAAAAAAACTATATATTCAAGGTATTCATTCCAGCATTATTTATTAAAATAAATTTTAATGTCTAATGGTAATAAAATTATTTTCATCATGAGACTTCTACCTCCGGAACACTTTATAAACAGTAGCAAAAATAATTATGAAGGTGATGTAGCGACTTGGGTGCTATGTCAAGGTGGGAGGGTGACAGGTGGATTATTTTTTATATATTTGCCTTTTTAAAAAATAAGAATGTTTGATGACAGTAAGTATTCTTCCCCTCCTTCTTCTCTTCCTTCCCATTTCTTTTGTATCTAAGGTTGTGAAATACTTAGTGATGACAGGAAAACGATACGGAGGGCTGCAAGGCAGCCACTTACCAGAACTTGGGGCATGTTAAAGGGGACACGGAGGTGGTAAAGAGTATTAAACAGCATAAAATAAGAAATGCTGAGGAACCAGATAATACAGAATTGTAGTGATTCTTGGGACTTACACAAAAACAAGAGCATGTAGGATTTTAACTTGGGGCTGAATAATATATTGTAGCTTCCATTTTCAATATTTTACACACACTTTCACGTCCTCTCCCACGGAATGAGCATAGGAGATGGGAGAGTGATGTCCTGACACTATTAACAGATGGAGAAACTGGAGCTAAGAGCTGCAAAGTGACCTGCTGAAATTTACACTAGAAACCGTCACTTTACAGCTGGAGACGTCTTCTCTGAGTCCAGTACATTGTTGGACTCCAAACATGGTCGCTTCTGAGCAACTAAGATGTTGAGCAAACCAGTGTCCCCAGTGACCAGAGATGGGCACTCCCTTGCTCAGCCTGAGACCCCCTGCCCCACGTCTCCTGGAGCTGCTTTGACAGCACAAAGCCCTGCGCGCCTGGTCTTCTCTAGATCAAAGTTGCCTCTGCGGTGGGACCTTCTTATCTCCCATTGGGCAGGCTTCCTGTTGACGCGGTGTGCTCGCTCTGCATGTTGATTCCCATGGAGAGCATCTACCTGCTTTTAGGAAGGGCCGCACATACCGAAGGACTGCCTGCAAGAGGGGGTGAATTATAGGATCTACTACCAGCTTAGTTGTAGGATGAAATTTTCAAAAATACATGTCTGGGATTTAGCACATAAATCCCAACATTTTAATACCAGGCACATAAAATGTTGGCTAGCTAGCACATAGTAAGAGTCTCAGTAGTAGTAAAAATAGGAATAGCAGCAATTAACTAAGGGGTTAAGGTTAGAAAAAGCCTCACGAAGAAGTTTTCCTTAGAAATTAGGAGCAAATACAGGTTTCTTCCTTCTTCCATAAACGTAATTCATAGTAACTGATGTGCTGTGTTCTTAGCCAAAGCTGCAAGAAGACGTCATTAGTCCAGCTCATTTTAGGTTTTTTTTCTGCGCCATTCCTCACCCTCTTGATATCTTGCTTCCTATCTTGGGTCTTATAAATTGTATTATATCAAATTTATTTTAGAAGATGGTAGAATATAAATTAGTGATAACAAAATAAATCAGGTGGTTTCTGTAGTATCTCAGCACGATGAATAAGCATTTCCCTTCTCTCCATCTGACACTTGTGAAGCAATGAGTTAACAGAGCACATGCTTATTCTATGTAATGAAAATAAACAACCCTTCTAAGTGCTACTAATTTAGTTACCGTGCAATAAATGATTGTCACCCAGAGTACAAAGATTAACCTTGATGAGAGGTAGGTTTTCCTAAATTTCTCACTCATGGTTCATACTTCATTGTGTGTGTGTGCATTTATTTTCTTGAGTATTTTATAACTGTTTTCCAAGGCACTGTTCATATATTACCATCACCTAGTCATTCACTTACTCATTCGGCAGGTATTTATTGAGCATCTGCCATTTGCCAGGCCCTGCATTACAGGAGGCTCTCCATGAAGCTTTTAAGTAGTCCAAGGTCAAGCGTTCCTCCAAATCCTGAAGGTGGTTAGTGCCTGGGCCACTCATTTGATACTTGATATCTGTTTTCTGGCTTTGTAAATTGCTTTTTTATAAATTAAGTTCTGTATCTCGTGTCAGAGCGTGGTCCTCTCTAGAGCAAGGGCCTTATCTTATAAATCTCTGAAGCCCCACTACCTGCCCAGTTCATTGCCCTACATGTATTCAGTTCTCAATTAATGGTTTTATTTATATTGATCACATGTCACTGTGGTAATTGAAAATAAAGTAAGTGGATATAACATGGGAAGTGAAACTTGAGGCCTCCAGATTCAGAAACATTTGTCGTGTCAACATATTAAAAGTATCCAAGGCCCAAGATTAGAGGCTTATAGGATAGTCCAAACCACAGATTAGTAAGGCAGCAGGCAAATATCTGAGCAAAGCTGGCTGGTTGAGTGAGTCTAAGGGTTAAAGCCTGCAGCCTAAACTGTGCCTGAATAAATAAATGGACCCCAAGCCCCTCACCACATTTAAATAGGCACTGCCTAAAAAAGTGTGATGAATGTGGTAATGATAGTGGTTGGGAGATACCTTCTGGGAATGGACAGGCACGTCATAAACAAAACCATTCCCAAGCACTAAACTGAATAGAATTTATCCTGTATGTCGGCCAAGGAAGAGCCTCTTCCAAAGTAGGAGGGATGGAAAATGATAGTCGCCAAGCAAAGCTTTGTTCATTTCAGTGCAAAACTGATTGATAAGAACAGTGGTATTTAGCCTGGAGTAGATGTGATGCAGGACATAAACATGAGCAAATACCTAAATAACTCTGGGAACAAAAAGCCAATACCTCGATGTATACAGTGTCAAGCAGCCAAATGTTCCCACGGACTCCAGGGATAAGGATCCCGGAGCACCTCTTAGGAAGAAGCCTTTTTGGCTTTGTGGGACCAAACCCAAGGCCCTGCAGCTCTGCCAGCTCAGCCCCAAAGACTCGACATGAATTCCTCTTATGTCATGGCAGTTCTTAAACTTGTCCTATCATCAAACTTAGCTCCTGCAACCTTTAAAAAAAAACACAGATTCTTGGGCCTCAGCTCTCGATATTCTGTTTCAGTAGGTAGTTTAAAGAACTTCCCAGGTGATTCTGGAAATCAGCTAAGTTTGGGGTCCACTGAGCTAGGTGTCTCTTCTGCATTACACTTTGCTGGGAACTAAGGGTTGGAAAAGAAGTGTAGCCTTGGGCCACTTCAAAGGTGAGTAACTGAGAAGACAAAACCTGCACATACGAATGAGGAGAGAATAATGACCGAGAGAAAAAGGGCTCAAGGTGAATTTGGATTTAAATGCTACATAAGATGCCCATAGACTGGAGAAGGGGCAGGGCAGCTTGGGCAAAGCAAACTGACAGCATTAACAAAGCCACAGGAATGAAGCTAAGCAAGGAGGAGGGAGTGGGGCCAGCTGACTGGGGAGAGGAGCACATTTTGAAGTAGATGAAAATAAATCTAATTTCTGGATATTTAACGATATGGCTGTGTTCATTCTCTTTGTACATACAAGCACAAACAAGTGAGTGTGTAATTCTCTTTGTACATACAAGCACAAACAAGTGAGTGTGTAATTCTCTTTGCGCATACAAGCACAAACAAGTGAGTGTGTAATTCTCTTTGCACATACAAGCACAAACAAGTGAGTGTGTAATTCTCTTTGCACATACAAGCACAAACAAGTGAGTGTGTAATTCTCTTTGCACATACAAGCACAAACAAGTGAGTGTGTAATTCTCTTTGCACATACAAGCACAAACAAGTGAGTGTGTAATTCTCTTTGCACATACAAGCACAAACAAGTGAGTGTGTAATTCTCTTTGCACATACAAGCACAAACAAGTGAGTGTGTAATTCTCTTTGAAGAAAACTATTCAGACACAGTGACCCGGTGGGAAGTGTGACTGGAACCACTAGTTTCCAACCAAGTTGGAGTTACAAGGCATCGTGGTTGTTGGTTTGATTTCACAATGCCCCACTTTTTCCCTCCATATCTCTCCAAAGAGCTCATCAGAATGGCATCCAGGCCCCAAGCACACCAAATTTTCCCCATTAGGAGGCTTTGCAAAATGCTTCCTGAGAATTTCCAGCTCTAAGATAAAATAACACTTGGGTAAAAAAAAAACAAAAAAACAACCTAAGAACCACATTTCCCTGAGGACATACACTGCTTGAGAGAAGTCACATCTATATACCCACTTCCCAGCCACGCCTGGGGAAAGGATATGGCAGAAAGGACTTCTCTAAGGGAAGGTTATATTAGTCCTCAGGGGCTGCCTTGGTCCTAACACGACCTGTCACCTCACATTGCTATCACACTGCTGGCAGTGGCTGGGGAAATTCATGCAGCAATGTTTTCTGAAGATCTGCTGTGAGCCACATGTCAAAATGAGTCCCTGCACATAGTGTCAAATGGTCCACCTCACGGAGATCACCTCCTTGGTCAGTAAATGTAAGGGTGAATCCAACTTCGGATGAGTCTAGCACCTCAAACAGGAGCTAAAAGATCCTAACAGCTGAAAATGATGAAGGACAAGTAGAAGAAAGTTGGCGAGACCCTGAGGAGGTCAAGAGGGGTTCCCTGAGTGGCAGTGTGGGAGCCACTCACTGGCATCTTTGATTGTGGCCAGGAAAGCAAGTGTGGTACCAAGACCGACTAGGAATAGAACGGGCAGGAGGCATGACACCATCTCTCTCTCCTCTGTGGCCCCGTCAGGAATTGTTGTCATTTACTCATTGCAGTCGTGGCTTTTGTTCTTAAGGGTGACATGCAGACAACAAGAAGGCAAGTCCAGGAACAACTCAAGTAGGTAACAGAAAGTTAGATGATTTGAATTCTGCTGAGGAGAAGAAAAGCCAGAAAGGGGGCTTCACAGAGTATTTAAATATAGGAGAGTTATTTTAAGGAGAAAAGCACTTCTCCACCTTTAAGTGGCTTCATTGAGAGGAAATGGCTTTAGTTTCAAGAAGAGAGGTTCATTTACCTAAAAGGAAAGCTTTCTGACTAGAAGGATTGGGACAGATCAGACAACAGAAATTGGTGGGCTCTCCTTTCTTAGAGACCTTTGAGATGAGGAGGCACAGACTTTTGTCTGGACTGGTACAATTCTGGCAGGAGAAAGAAGAGGTGGGGTGGATTGCACCCTTAGAAATCCAGCAATTCAGACTCTGACATCCTACAGAATGAAGAAGTTGATTTTTATGATAACAGCAGTAGCTGCAGCAATCCTAGCCAGCTTTCAGCCAGTGTTTCCCAAGGGCCAGTTCCCACTCTATCTGGTATATGTATTATCTCCTTTCATCCTCAACACAACCCCACGAGGCAGTTACTATCTGCACATCACGGAGAAGCAAACAGGCACATGCGGTCAAGTTACTTGTTCAAGGTCACACATGGGGAAGGGCAGAGCCGCTCTGGGCCTGGCAGTCAGTTTCCCAATGTCCTCTGCTGACCCACCGAGAGAGAACCTGTGTCTGCTGGTGGTCCCACAGAGGCAGAGTCCTTTCCTATCTCTGACTCACAGTCCTAAGAGGCAAGAATAAGAGGTGCTTTATTTGAACTATATTCTATTCTTTATACATTTTAAAACTCATGATCAAGGGAAGGAATACTTTTAAGACCAGACCTTTTCCCAGGGTCTTTCTCTTCTATCAAATAGGCAACAACAAACAGTGTGCCCCAGGACACTTGGCCCACCTCCTGGCCCCAGCTCAGGATCCACTTCCAGTTATCAAACAGGGTTGAAATCCTTTTTTAATTTACCTCCACTATGCCTTATTCCAAAAGTGATTTAAGGCAACTCGAGACTAAAATCAATTTTTACTTTCAAGCAACCAATACTCCTACTCCAGTCAACCAAAGGACTTTTGGATATTTACTCGTTGTTAACCGGATTCTGTGGAAAACAGCTTTTATCCAGTTTCAGGTACAATCAGACAAGTTAAAGAAAAAAACATAATACCCCTATTTTGGCAGTTTTTGAGAGATGGGAAAGGTGACCATACTCGACCAAACAAAGGCAACGTTCAGGTTGGGGATGGGATGGGAAAGAAAGGAAGATGCGATCACAAAGACCTTTGTTCCCCACCTATTCAGGACCATGATGTGGCTTCCAACAGGCAGCCATAAAGAGGCTGAAGTGGAGACAGCTCAACTGAAGTCCCTGGACGCCTAAGAAAAGGAGTAAACACTCAGGCCAGGAAGAAGGTGGGGCTTGTCATTCTGGTGCTCAGGAAAGGCTGCTTTGCTTTGAAGCAAGGAATGCAGCTGGCATCTTCCCATCTTGGGGTAAAGTCTTCTCTCCAAGACGCTGGTCTAAGATCCAAAAGACACAGGTGCCAGGGCTGAAACATTTAGCAAGCCTGGCTGGATGCCTACGTGGGGCAAGTGTCGTATACACGCCCATGTTAATGAGCTCAGGAAATGCCCCTTCTTTACAAAGCACAGAGCATTGCATACACACAGATACATACACACAGACCCCACACCCACATCATGTGCACACCACACCACAGACACACGAGGCACACCACACACTGATCCTGTGACCACTGGTGACTGGGAGCTACCATCTTTAATCTGTAGATGTAGACCCAGGCTGCGGTGAGGTAAGACGTGACACCTACAGTAAAAGCAGGACTTGAACCAATCTGCCCAACTCCAGAGCCCAGGTCTCTACCTCTGAATTATACTTTTGTGTTGGGAGGTTTTGATTGCCCTTGAGAAAAAGATCTATGACAAAATGTACCAGTGGAGTCTAGGCGGTGAGATCAAGCAGATGAATGTGGTATAAAATTTGTCTCTAAGTAAATCTGAAACAAAATTTTAAAATATATTATCATATATGGAGGTGCAAAACAAAAAAGATTCCAGAATGTTGGCCACCACCACCAATTTGCCAGAGCCTTATAACATCAAGCTGCCTTCGTAGAGTTCTAAATGCAGAAACCCAACTGCAGAACTGAATTAGCCCTGGGACTCCTCCTCGTGCTGCTTTCATGAGGAACTAGGAAGAGCTCGCCCTCCCCTTGTGCAGGTTACTTGTCTGAAAAATATCTATTTGTGTTGGAGGATCAACTGAATGGTTCTCAAGTCTTAAAAACTTAAAACTTAAAATTTAAAACCAGTGGGAGTCAGAAAGCTTCCCATGAACTCTCGTGCCCTTAAACTGATACCCTTTTGATGAGTGTGGTCGCCCAGGGATATTGAGTCAACAGTGTGCACTTGTATGACATGTTTCCAAAGCGGCTGTAGTCATCAGCTCTTGCGACTTGGGTGGCACCATCTCCTCCACCCCCATCCTGAGACTGCTGATCTAGTGGGGACAACCTTGCAACTTACTGCAGGCAGGTGTTAAAGTAGGTTAATGCCACGCACATGTTTTCTAAGATACTACCTTCCACAGGTCCTCAGTTCATGCTAAGCTGTAGAAAGTGACAGAGCAGGGCAAAGCTCTGACTTTCTTTTTTTAAAAAAAGATGACTCAGTGACGTAAGAATCTTCGAGGAAGGACTGCTGGGTCCTTAGAATCCTGACACCTGCCTACCTGGAAACCATCTTCATGTTAGGGCTTTTTTTGGCCAGCCTACAGGCCTTGCTCTTCTTTAAAGCTTTGACCCAAATGTGGACACAAACCCCTTCTATTTACTCCCTACAACAAAATTGCAATAGTGCTGGAACATTGATCTAAAGGAGTATGAGAACAGAAGAGAGACAAAGAAACTAATATACTGGCTTCCAAGTGCTATCATCTCATCCTTCCTAGGAGCCTCCTTCTTCGTCCTGTTCCTGCCCGTCTCCAGAGGGCCAAGGCCATCTTCACTGCCTGGAAGCACCAGCGATCTTGTTCAGGTACCTCAAAATCCAAACTCATGGGAAGAAGATGTAGAGACACAGGAGTTCTCTTTCCCTCCTATCCAAGGCCTCCCTGCTGTAGTCCAGACGACCACCAACCCATTCCTTTACTGATCAGATCTTTACTGAGCACTTACTATGTGCTGGACATTTGCATGGGCTCTGAAAATGAAGTGGTAGACAAACATCTCTGCCCCATGGGGCTGCCTTGAGTGATCTTTGGCATTCCTTCACAAGTCACCGGAGAATCATGTTTCTGTCGTGAATAATTCTGATGTTTCTATAAAGGTTTCCCTTGGTTACTGACTCATTCATTTCTGCTCACTTCAGTCTTTGTTTGAAAGGTCAAATTCTGAGTTTAACCCTCAAAAAGAGTCCCAATGGTCACTTCTGTTTTGACTCGGGTAGGGTTGATAGGCAACTGGAAGGCCTAAGTTTCCTTGTTCTACATTCCAATAGCACAGAGAGTACTGACACAGCTCTGAGGCTTTTTAAACATACGTTTTGTGATCTCTCATTGCACTGCTTTAAGTATCATGGCCATGCCTGCACGACAAACTTGCTCTCTGGGTATCTTGAGGCTCCAGAGGAATCTTGCTGGCCCTGGAATGTTGTCGTTGGGTGTATTCTGTCCTGTGATATTGACAGGACATTTGTACCAACACACCGCATTGTCCAGGGGGTCTGGTGGGGGCCACGATCCAGGAAGCACTGGGTCTCAGTTCACCTCTGAGTCCAAGGACTAGGCTTATGTGGCAAGAGGGGTGAGAAAAGAGGCTGGAAGCCAGAAGAGCCAAGTCAAACCCGACGGATACTTTACATGAAGCCACATAGTCAAGGGCAAGTTGGAGATCTGCAGGAAAGGAGTCAAGACGAGGGCTTCCCAGCCTCTGTGTCGGGGGAAGACGAGGTTCTAGGATGGTGTAGGAGGTAGAGCTGAAGTGGCTGCCCCCCCAGAACCACGGGAGTGTGACTCCTGGGCTACACTCTAATGCTCTTTTATGGCTCATGAGTCTGGAGTGGCCAGACCCAGCTCCACAGGTGGCCAGAGAAGCACACACACAGCTCAGGGTCAGGAGTGGCTAGGCTCAGGGTCAGGGCCATCCTTACACCCACCTCTTCCCTAGACATCTTCTGCAAACCAAGAGCTCTGTATGTGGCCTTCCACTGCCTCAACTTCCCAGCTCCATGGGGTTTTCAGAGGTTCCAGTCCTGCCCATGACTTCCACCAAACAGAAAAAACAAAAAAATAACAGACACCATTGCATTCCATTTTTTAAAGTGTTTCATGAGTTTCCTATAAATTTGCAGCAGTGCAAGCTTATATATTCCTGTGTACTTTAGAGCGTACTGTATTTCATGATCTGACTGCCAGGAAGGTAACTCCCCATTGGGTTACTAATTACTATTTCTATCACATTCAAGAGACTTTGCAATTTTTTGTGTGTGATTTGTTTTGCCTTGTAATTCAATGTTGTGAATAAATTAGAAGAGTCTTAATGTGATCTTGGGATTTTCTTTACCAATCACACAGAAAGATGAAAGTGTCAAAGAGCCAGTAAGATAAAAATGTAGGATATATTGACACCTCATTCTCCTGACATAGTGGTTCTCACAGTGTGGGCCACGAACCTCTAGGACTCACTGAGACCTTTCCAGGGAGTCCATGGAGCCAAAACTATTTTCTTAATGATGCTAAAATGTCATTTACCTTTTCCACTATCTTGACACTCACATGGAAACCATGGTGGATAAGACTATTGCTATTTTAGCACAAACCAGGGAAGTGGTGGCAAAATCTACCAGAAGTCATTATGCCATCAGCACCTCAAACTCAGAGGGGAAAAAATGGTCTCAGGTAAAGACACTCTAGTTGAAGCAGTAAATATGATGAAACTTATTACATTTCAAACATTGAGTATGAGGAAAGAGTCATTCAAAGTGAAAGAAAGCCCAGTGGATTTTAATGTAGAAAGTATTGTTCATTGATAGGATTTTGGGTTCTACATTCCAACTAACCTTTAAGAAACTGCCACTTGTTGAGTTTTGGTGTAGTAACAAGAAGAATATCCACAATTATTTGAAAAGGCTGGTAAACATTCTTCCCTTTTCAAGCTACCAGCAGATATTCAATGTTTTCTAATAAGCCAGGCATCAGAGAGTTCACAAAAATGTAAATGAACACCACTCTTCTCCTAATTATTTTTGTTTTAGAAAATAGAGCACTTTTAAAATTAAAAAATGAAATGTTAATGTGCATCATAGTTATTTTTAAATGAAGTAGTAACTAGTTTTTATATGTCTGTTTTAACTTCTAATATGATAAATATTGATAGATATAACCTATTTAAACCAAACCTCTTTCGGGTACTCACTGATATTTTTAGAGTATAGAGGGGTCCTTAGAATAGAATAGTTGAAAACTGATGTCCTAGAATGTACCCACAAACACATTCCTCTATTCTTCCAGGACAGAAATCTCACCTGACTCACTAAGAAGCAGAAGTCTCTGGACTGTTCATAACAATAATTTGCCTAAGTTAGTGAGAGCCAGAATGACACCCATGTCTCCACAATGGCCCCCAGCAGCCTGCCTGGCCGCCGAGAGGAGCATGTCAGAAATCTGAGATTCAGAGGCTGGACATTGCCAGCACCTTGACAATACCAAAATTGCTCTGAATTATAGCAATTGTTCTACCATCTCTGTTCTTAAAGTCACATTTCTTCATTTCTAAATAATACCAAGGACATCTGGGCCTTGCTTGTTATTCTTTAGTCTCTAGGAGAAAAGTTCTACTAATGTCTCCTATATGCAGAAATATTGTCTGAGGCAGGGAATAAGTTCTAGAGCATTTTAGAGAGTCAAAAAAGAAGATACTTAACTTTCCTCCAAGATTTACCCCTTGAGACTTTAACCAGTGCCTATAATATAGGTTGGGGCCAAGTGTGGACTTAAATAGGTTTGCAAACCAGGTGCTCCAAGAGCCACAGGTGTTAGCAAACAATAAGTATCTTGAGGCTCCCTATTTCACCTCATATCCACCTTAACACAAGTTTCTGCATCAGGGCTTCTCCAGTGTGGTCCTGGGCCAGTAGCATCCCTCATCTGAGAATGTGTTAGACCACGACTCCTGGTCACCCAGACCCGCTGAGTCAGATACTCCGGGTGGTCTCCAGCAGCGTGTGTTGTAAGAAGCCCCCATGTAACAATAATGCACAGCAAATCTGAGGGCCAGTGTTCTAGATGGACAGGTGAAGGGTGTCATGCTTGTCTCAGATGCCTCCCACCACCACTTCAGGGTGCCCCATTCCTTTCCCAATCAGGCTCTTTCTCATCCTTCACACTGTGACAGGAGCTCATTTTTTATCTCCCTGCCAATCCTTCCCAAATGGAAATGCGATCAAATAGGGCTTAACTTATCAAATTTGGTTTCAAGAGAAATCCCTAAATGTGAAACTCGGAAGTGCCACCCCGAGACTGACACCTTCACCTTGCTCTTTATCTACGATGCTTACTATTAAATCCCAGTTCTTTGATGGCTTTTCTCCCTCTGGAAGTGTTCATCTCTAATCTCCCTAATTGAAATATTCATGACTGAGTAAGTGAACCTTGCACTTTTGCCCGATTTCTCCTGCCAATTTTAGATCAAGAGTTACTGGAAAGATCCCTATACATTCATTTTTTGTAACACTGAGGTAAAGGAGGAGGAGCGTAATGGCTGCATGTGGGACTCCCTTGGCCAAAACCACGTTGTGAACACCTGCTACTGCTTCTAAGGCTAATCCAGCAACCAACCTAGAATTGCTAAGCCTGGCGAGCTGCAGAAAAAGCATGCCCGGCCAGTCAAGTGCATTACCTCCACTGAAAGAATAATTGACCTTTTGGGTCCTCCTGTTGGAAAAGTCTAATTCCCCTGGGAAGCACAGCACCGACTTAGAGAGTCAGGTGGGTTGGGACTCAAGAAGCCATGGCACCCATCCGTCGCCCCACCCCACAGCACCCAGAGGCGAGCAAGCGCACTGGTGCTGAGCGCCCGCAAACAGCCTCAGATGTGGGCAGTTCTGAACCTTCCTGCACCGATGGACATTCTTAGTAGAATTCGCCAGGGCCACCAAGCAAGCCTCAACTTTGGAGACAGGCATATTCTCATCTTTCTTCTAAGATGTGCCATTGGTGATTGCCACCTCTGTTTTGTTCGTTTCCATTAAGTGTGTAATGAAATGTCCAGGATAATTTTATCAGCAAAGGAACCATTTTTCAATGCCAAATAAATGCATACACACCCCACCACCTTCTTCCAGGATGCGTGTCTGCCTGTCACCATAATTGCTGCCAAAATATATAAATACATTTATTCATGTGATTTTGTTGAGAAGGATGGTTCTTGGTGTGGAAAGGCTAGGATATATGCAGAACCTTGAAAGGAAGCTTCATTTTAAAATACTAAACAAATCTGGCTCTTTCTCCTTTGGCTTCTGTGACCTTAGCCTGAGCTGTATTGATGCACTTGAT
Organism: Smutsia gigantea; assembly: GCA_032199065.1. Taxonomy (NCBI): domain Eukaryota; kingdom Metazoa; phylum Chordata; class Mammalia; order Pholidota; family Manidae; genus Smutsia; species Smutsia gigantea. Next base: position 73,388 of record JAVSCE010007042.1, read on the forward strand.
GCAGCACACCCAAGTCACCTAATCTTGGAAAGAAGAAACCGTAGAAGGTCCTACCATCCTTTTGCCAGGAGCACCCTATGTCAGATGCAACATCACTGCATCCTTAAAGATATCCATAGGAAGTTTCTAGTCTTTCATCTCTTTCTTTCAGTGGCACAAAAGAGGACACTGGGGACATTCTGCATGCCCTCTGCTCCTGTGGTGTCACTTATTTCATATGAGATGCTGCTGAATCAGTCGGAGTTCTTGGTAGTAAGTAACAGAAACTGGCTCTGGATCTCTGAAACAGTAAGGGATTAAGGTGATATTATTTGGGGTTCTCAGAATTGGTAGGAAGCTGAAAGAAGGCTTAGGACAGCAGGAACCCTGAAAGACCTGGAGAAAAGGGTCATAAAGTATAAAACAAGGCAACAGTATTGTAGGTGCAGTGGGATCAAGACATCACTGTGACAAGGACTGGAACACTGTGATGCATCTGACCTCCAAAGCCTCTGCTTCCTTATGTCACATGCTCAGAGTCTAAAGTCCCAGAGTAAGCATTTGACTGGTAAATCTTGGGACAATGCCCAACCTGGCTGTGTAGCAAGAGACAGATGAAGCAAGTATTTGGCACCTGTGCCCCCCATAGTAGAGAGAGACAGAGAGAGGCAAGAACCAAGACAGCCTTCTGGCCACAAAATGCTCAACAAGAGGATATAATTCCCAGTAAGGAAACTAGGTGGTTATATGGAAGGAAACTGTATATACTATAGCCCACAACAGTTAGATAGTCTTTTCCCCAAAGGCATGTATTAATGTGGTGGTTGCCATCATATCCTGGCATGGACACTGTGAACTCATGAAGGGTAGCCAAGGTCCCACTAAGTGTGATGTCCATGAACTCTGGTTGCAACATGTCCTCATCGCACACTTTTCCTGCATATCTCAAGGCTGCTGGCTGAGCAATGAACTGTTTGGCATGGCTCCTTGGAAACTTGAGGCTGCACCACGAACATGGGCAGACGTTCTGTACTTTGACATATTTTTCACTATTCCATCTTTGAGCTTGGCTTCTTACAAGGCACAGTGATTCTAAGAGTATTTATCTACCTAGATCTTGGTGTAGCTGTGAGTGTCTTGAAATGGAGCAGTAAGGAATGTTCTGTGGTCACATTGAATCCATCCACCAGAACAGAAGGAAACTGACGCATCCCCATTGAATCCTACCAGCTGCCAACATTGTAGTGGATATGATCCACGCCACCTCAAAGGGAGGACGAGGGAGTCACACCAAAGGACAAAGTGTCTTCTGCTTCTCAGTGGCACACATCTCTTGTGACCTGAGAGCCACTGCCCAGGAGATGCACTGTTTCTAAGAAAGACAAGACACTGCCGAACTGTGAGACAATGTGTCATTATCATGGAGGATTTTTATCTTATGTGTATTGAAAGAACTATTTTAGGCCTATGTAGACATAGGTTTTACAAATACATATGCATATATAAAAAGGCAAACACAAGAGAAATAAATCAGAAACATCTTCACATTCATACTCTACCTCTTCCAAATTGCTTTTAGACTCAGAGTCACTGAAAGAGAGTTTTTCTGGATAAATTGTCTTCTGTACCATGAAGGGTTTTAATGCTATAGCACTTCTTAAAGAAACCCATCAAAGAGCTAAAAGTCAAGGGTGCTAATCTCCTAAACTGGCTCTGCCATGATTTAGTTTGCCCTCCTTTGACCTCCTCTTTAAGAATTGTCAGACCCATCTGATTCCATCTTTCCCTCCCTCCTCCCCAGCCAGAGGGTTAGGCCCCCAGGTGTTACAGATGATCATCCCTGGGACTTTCTAGGCTGCTGCCACCCTAGCTGGAGACTTTGAAGCTGGTATTTTTAAAGCTCAGGCAATGACAATGAGATGACAAATGACACCTGCCTACGGTGATTGTAAAACACTGTGAGTTGCATACAGATTTCAGAAATGTTAATATATATATTAAAAAAATGTGTCTTACAATTTTAGAATCAATTAAATATGGGATATAAAGGTGCTTTTTAAAGTAGGCAACACTATCAGATGAGAGTTACTGGTGTTGTGTCGTAACACTTGCTATGCAGGAGGTGGACAGCAGGAGTATGTATTTGGATGGTGCCACTTTGATGAGTTTGTTTGGCATCGATACTTATCTTTTAGGCGTAGTCACACCACTAAACATCCAGCTTTGAGTGTTACCAGGAAATGTAGACGACAGATGCCTTTACCTTCCCCTCTAATTGCTCATCTGCTTCTGGAGTCTGACCATATCCTTCACCTACTCCTTTCCAGAGCTTGAACTTCCTCCTGAGCAAGACGGAGAGGAGTCAAGGATGGGATAAAGGGGCCTTGATTTGAAAAGCTGACATCAGTGAGCAGGTGGGCTTTGGGGGTCACTGGGGTCTGGGATTGGGAGAGGACCACAGTTTGGGCTCAAAAAGGCAAATTTTAGGGTTAGGAAGAGTGTGACCACCACAGTTCTAATCACAGGCTAGGGTACAGGTGGCTGAAACAAGATCTAGATCATGAGAGTAGAGGCCACCTTGAGTCCAGTTGACCAAAAGAGTCAACTGTTGACTACTGACCCAAAACCAGGGATGAGGCAGGCAGCACTGGCTGAGAACACATGGGGAGTTCCAAGGGTAAGCAGATGAAGGCACGAGCATCACCAGGTATCTGAGCACAAAGGACTAGCAGCTCTTGGTTACAGCCTTCATCTGTACTTCCTGCCAGAGCAGATGTGGGGCTGGGCCCAGGTCTAAGGAGATGAACCAAAACTGGATGAGATGAGGAGAACTTGGACCAGGGCCCAGCCCGAACACTCCCAGGGCACGTCGGGGATCGATGCGGGATCTGCTATTCTTGGAGCATCTTGGCACAATGAAGGGTTCCTTCTCCAGCTCTCAGAATGATTTCCTGATGGTTCCCCATGGTTATCCTCTGGAGTCCCCCCCGACTATCCTCGGAGGGATGGCTGCATTCCAGCTGTGGAAACATCCCTGCATATGTTTTCATCTAATGTTGTTGAGCCCAGTGGAAGATTATGACAACTTGAAACAAAAATGAAACTTTCTTAAGGCGCAACCGCCCCACCTCTGCACACGCAGCTGGAGTTTCCTGCTAACGTGATCCTTGAGAATCTGGAGGTCCCGGCCAACTGACAAAACAATTTGCTCATGATGGTGGCTTAATGACAAAGAGGAAATCTCTTATGGACTGCTGGGGCAGCAAAGAGTGTCCAAAGAACACAGCCTTGTGTTATCATAGCCACAGTGAACAACAGGATACCTTTATTTTCCACTGCGACTGTTCCAAAAATGATAAGCTCTGCAGAAAATCCAGGGTCCTTTATGTATATATTATTTCTACTGCTGGTCCTGTTGAGTCCTAATCAAGTCCTACATCATCAATGAGCTTATCCACAATGGAAAAGAAGGAAAACAAAGCCCAGGTTGCAAAGCCCTGCACACAACTTGCCTTTGACAGCATTTCCCAGTGCTCTCCGGGAGATAGGAAACTACAGAAATGTTTGCACAGCGGAGGCAGGGCAAAGAGCTAGCAGGGAGCTTAGTGCTTCAGGATTGTTTTCTTCATAGCTTAGTTCAGTTCATTTTAGCTACCCCTTGGGGCTGATCAGAAGGTAAAGTTTTTGGTCTATAAGTCAATCTTTTTCAAAGTTAAAGGATACAGTGTACTGACACCACACAATTGAGTCTTTTCTGATCACCTATGAAATGAAACTAAATTAATAAGCAAAAAATCATCAGAGGCTTCGCACCAGACCAGAATCACTTCCATGACTTTACCAATAATTTGTTTGGTGTTACCCACGTTTGCCTGAAGGGGATATTCACTCTCTCGAACACATCACACAGTAGAAGACTCCATCTGAGCAGATTCTCCTGGAGAGGATTCTCTTGCTGGCCTTGAAGAAGAATGCCATTCCTGCTGCCATGTTGTGAGATGGTCATGCAGCAAGGGATTTCCAGAACTGAGAGCAGCCCCCCGCTGGCAGCCAACAAGGAACAGCAGCCTCAGTCCTACAATCTCAAGGAACTGAATTCTATGTGGGCTTGGAGGAGGAGGAAGCGCTCCAGAAAGGAAGGCAGGCAGCTGATGCCTTGATTACCTACACAGCAATGACCCACCATCTACACACGTGCAGGTGTTTCTGGAGGGCATATTACAAAAAGTGGATTTTGTTAATAAATAATACCAAATCACCCACCATGGCTGTACCAATTTACACCCCCACCATGACAAGCCATGTTGGAGATGCCCAATCTCCAGCCTCCACGTGAGCCTTGATGTGAACATGTGTCTGAATACCAACGAAATTGAGTGTCTTTTCATACATATGTTGGCGACTTGTTTTCCTCTTTTGTCAAATGCCTTTTTGTATCTTTTGCCCATTTTTCTATTGGATTATTTTATCCTTTTTGATTGATTCATAGAAATTCTTCATGAATTTTGGATATGAATCCTTTTTCCATTGTTTATGTTGCAAATAAATATCTGCATATCAAAATCTAGAGCTCATTTCTTTCCTAAAATTTGTGTATGCTCTTTTTTTTTTCTCTCAGCAAAGCTGGGAGAACACTGGGATATGGTTTTTTTTTTGACCTGAATCTTTATTTCACCTTTATTTATTTATTTTTAAATATATTTCCACATTTATTGTTTTCAAATATAATCAATTATACTCTTTATAAATCTAATATATCAGTTTTACAATATCTTAAGTATAGAAAAGGCAACGAGTAAAAAACTTATCAGTAAGCTACCACTGAAACAGACTATGAGGATTCTAACACCATGGATTATTTTTCCTTCACTTTCTTTAGTCTTATTCTTTTTTTTTAATATAATTTATTTTATTATCATTAATCTACAATTACATGTGCAATATTATGGTTATTAAACTATTTTAATCATTAGTTTTTCATTACTGATGTGTAGTCAAATGTATTTTTTTTGTCTTTTGATTTTGTTTCTTTATGCCTTCCGACCCCCAAGACTATAAAAAAAATTCTCCTATTTTCTCTTATAATATCTTGTAGTTTTTGTCATATGTTTTTGCTTTTATTCCATCTGGAATCTATTTTGAGCCATCCACCCTTCTACCCATCCGTCAGGTGTCCACTCCCACCATCCACCTGCTACTGCTTTGGGCAAGGTATTTAGTGACGTCTATGTTTCTGAATCAAAGAGACAGTTCTGTGGTCTTCCTTGATTTGACTTCTCAGCAGCTTTGAAGCAGTTAAGGAAACTTAAAAAAAAAAAACACTTCCCTCTCTTGTCCTCTGGGACTGCAACCTTTCCTAGCTTTCCCTAATCTCAGCGGCCTCCCTTGGCCTCCTTGACTGGATCATCTTCCTCTTCCCAATCTGTAAATGTTCGTATTTCTCAAGGTTTAGCTCTGAGCTGTCATCTCTGTCTCTCACTTAGGGACCCACGCTTTATGTCATCTCTATAATGATTTCTTAGTTCTAACTCTTGCCTAAATGTCTTTCCTGGGCTGCAGATTTTGTATATTCAGATACTCACTTGACTTTTCTCTTGGGATAATCCACAGCCATCTCAAATGTCACATGTTAGGACTGAATTTTTGATTCTCATCCCCTGTTCCAAACCCGTTTTCTCTCCAGGCTTCATCACCATCCACAGCCTGGGCTACCACTAGACACCTAGGCAACATCCTTGCCTTTTCTTTTCTTCTACGGCCTTAGCTAATTTGACAGCAAGTCCTACCAATTCCATCTACCAGATGCATCTTGACTTGATGTGCTACCCTTCATCTTTTCTACCACCAGCCTCACCTGTGATCCCTCACTCATGCTCCTGTATCAGCATCCCTGCTCCTGTTTGCTCTCCACACAGGACTGGTCCTCTTTTAAAAAGTAGGTCATTTAAACTTTACAGAGGCTTCTTATTGTACTTAGAAGCACCCCAATTTATTCCCAGGATCTCCAAGACCTCAGGTGGTCTGGACCGTGACTCTCCCCTGACATCCCAGGCTGCCCTTCACCTTGCTCCTGCGCCCTCCTTCACAATCTTTGAGCAAACCCAGATCTTTACCTGTTCAGGGCTGTATTGGTTTCCTTGCACTGCTATAACAAATTATCACAAGTTTGACAGCTTAAAAACAACAGAAATTTATTCTCACACAGTTTGGAGGCCAAAAATCTGAAATCAAGCATTACACAGATAAGCGAATGAGGTTTAGAAAAGCTTATAACTTCAAGAGCCATTCCGTTTCCTGCCCACAACACCAGCGATCTACATTAAGATAAAAACTGCTTTTCAAGGACAAAGACCAGAGAAAATATTTGTGTCTTGCAAATGAGTTTCAGCTCCAGGCAAGTTTGCTATAGATTCACTGTGACCAAAGAAATTTACAGCAAAGGGTTCTTGGGGTGAAAAGGTTATACCCAACTTTATTTCCAGGTGGCAGGTCAGTCCCTCGGTGCTACCACCACTCCAGCCTCCGTTCTGCTCCCCTACAGCCTTCCAGCCCCGCCACCCAGTCTCCTGCCGAGCCCTGGGCGGAACTCCTTACATTAACACAATAATGTCTTATTGCCTAAAGGTATGGAAGCGGTAGCATAGCAACAGGCCAGTTACATTTAAGTTCAGTGAGGATTCTGGCCCTAAGAACCCCACTTAACCCACAATTCTGTCATACAGAGTCATTCGGTGAAGCAACTACACTATGACTGGATCAAAAAGTTCTATTACTGTGGATCAGGTTGTGGAAATAACTCCAACGCAGTGTCTGTGAATTTGTTACACTCATATTTCCACAAAAGGAGAATTTGAGATCTAGAAGACAGCCATGATCCATATGTGTTGTCTCATATGAGGAGGATTTCCTTAAACAGGTTCCAACATCCAGTTCTGTGTTTCACTTTGAGTTCTGTCTGTCCCCAAAGCTTTGAAATCCACCCAAAAGGGGGATTATAACTATTTATGACTCTGCCTACCAAATGGCCCCAGGGCTTGACCTCCTGCAGACGAAGTGCCTCTGCATTTGCATTTCAGTCTCCCAGCTGTTTGGAAAGGGCCTGCTTTTCTTCTCGGGGGGCTTTGGCATCTGGGCAGACACACACTCTGGAGTTATCTCCTCTTACGCAGACAATTCAAGGATTAACTTATCTTAGTAAACACAGTGACCCTAGAAGGACAGCTAATCACCTCCCAGGAGAATTGAAGAACCTCAAGGGGGAAAGAGAAGCCAGGAGGGAGCTCATCCACACAGCAGACAGCACACAGCTGGCCCCTCCCGGGGAGACCCTGGGTCACGTGCCGCTGCCCAGTGCTGCATGCATGTGGTGGCATTGCGCAGGGAGGCCGGCCAGGGGCCGTTTCTGCTTTCCCTTGCAGCACAAGAATTGGAGCTGGCAGCAAGTTCACCACGTGTACCTGGAGGACGTGAGTCCCCAGTTTCCTACAGCTGCTGCCCACCCTTCCAGGGGAAAAGTGACTCAGCCAGCTGCGGCTGGCATTTCCAGGAGCCAAGCAGAGGTTCCTGTCCCCATGCCAGTCTTCCAAATGATTTGTGAGCAGCTGGCGGCCAACATTTTTATCTGCTTTTCAGATCTTTAGCCTTCAAACTTCCATCTCATCCTACCTTCCACCTGCATTCTGGCCCTAAAGACTAGATCAAGGAGTCCTACTGGCTCAGTGGTGATGCTCACACATAGGGAAAGGGTTCAGTGTCTGGGGGAGTTTTAGTTAAACAAAATTAAACTTTGCTTTATGATAGTGCTTCCCCAAGCCTCCAACAGGCTAACTTAAATTTTAAGTCACCAAGAGAAGGGTAAGGTGCATATGGTTACTCAAACGTGTGCTTACGACACACTCATTACCTTGCAGTCAGCTAGAGATGCACAGAATAAACTTTGGGAAACTCTGCTCTGGGCCGCATCTCCTCCTGGGGAGCAGGGAGAGAGAGAGAACAGTATCTACGGCACGTCTGTGTGTGCTGAGAGCTATGCAAGCCTTTTGCAGGCATTGTCATTTGTATGTAGTCTCTCAACAAGTCGGCAAGGTGGGTATCGTCCACGCCCCTCCTTAGATGTGAGGGGGTGTCATTGGCAGTCATATGAAGGCCCAAACACTAAAAGTATCCAAATAATAAAACTGTCCCAAAAGGATATTTTTGTGATCATCTGTTTAAAAAATCAGGCCATTGTACTGGGCGAGGAACAATGTGCCATGGCGTGCGGTGTGTGGCAGTGGTGTGTGGCAGTGGTGTGCTCTGCCTGCTGGGCCACGGACAACTGGTCAGCGAGCCATGGGGGCCTGGGCCATGAGATGAGGATACAGTGGGGCAGGGGCACCCATGGATGCATCACAAATGACTCAGTCAGGAGACATGTTGTGTTGTGAAAATTGCAGAAATTTATGGAAGCAAAGATCATTTATGCTTGAACAGGAGCTGCTGCAGACTCACAGACTAAAGGAGAAATTTTGGGAAAAAAGGAATGGCCGTAGTCAACCTTAGGGGCCATGACCCTGTTTGCAATGTTCAAGGAAAGGGGCATGCAGATGTATTTCTGGATTTTGAAAAGAGAACTGATACCCCGTACTATTGCTTTCTTTAAAAAAACAAGCTTTCATGTTTGAATAGTTTTAGATTTCCAGAAAAGTTGCAAAGATAGGACACAGCCCCACATGCCCACATCCAGTTACCCATTTCACATCTGTGACAATTAACCAGTCAGTATTGCTACATCATTCACTAAAGCCCACATTTAGTCAGATTTCTTCAATTTGCACCCAAGGTCCTCCTTCTGCTCCAGGATCACCACCCAGGACACCAGGTCACACTTAGTTGTTATGTCTCCTTAGGCTCCTCTTGACAGTTTCTCAGACTTTCCTTGATTTTGATCATTGTGACAGTTTTGAGGAGTACATGGCAAGTATTTTAAACAATGTTCTTCCACGGGTTCGTCTGGTGCTTTTCTCGTGGATAGACTGGGGTTATGGGTATTGGGAAGAAGACCATGGAGACAAAGCTCTCACACACCATCAACGTCATTTATGTTGATGTTGACCTTGGTCACCTGGCTGAGGGGTGATTATCAGATTTCTCCATTGTAATGCTGCTCTTCCTGCCTCCCCATTTTCATACCATCCTCTTGGAAGGAAGTCATAGGCACAACCCACCCCAAGGGGACAGGAGTTCCGCTTCACCTCCTTGAGAAGGGAGTATCCCGGTAAGTTATTTGGAACTTCTGAATTGGAAATATGTCTATTGTTCTCTATTTAAATAATTGTATTCAATCATTAATTTATATCAGGGTGGACTCATGGGTATTTATATTATACTTTGTACAGGTATGTATAAATAACACTATATTATGTCTCTTTTTGCTCAGATTATTCCAGCTCTGGTCACTGGGAGCTTTCAATTGGCTGCTGTGTCCCTCAGACATTTGTTTGTTTGGGCCCGTCCTTGCCTTTCAGCACTACAAAATGCTCTACCCTCATCTTGCTGCCCAGCCCTTTCTAGGAACAGCCATTTGTCCAAGAAACCCTGCTCCCTTCTATCAGAAACCAAGACCAGACCTTGGCTGAGTGTGCTCGTTGTTACTAGGGAGTCACTCCTTCCAGAGCCTCCTGGGAAACAGAGCAAACAAGTATCTGTGTGCATATCAAGCCCTGTATGCAACCACCAATATCTAAAGTAAGCTAAACCTGAGTCCCCAACAATGTCCCCACCTCTGACACTGGCCTATACACAGGAGCACCCTAGCTCTTTCTCCCAGCCTGTGACTTTGCAATCCAGCAGTGAGAATCGCGGCTCCCACCAACTGCCGTACATTGTTCAGTTCTCGTTTACAGCCTAGCGGTTTCAGAATTCTTAACCCATGGCCCCGGGGAGACAGCTTCGCCAACAATGTACAATGCTGATAAGCAGTTCCTTCAGCCTTTGGCCTTAGAGTACCCACTCTTCCCCAAAGTTACTTCATCTGTACCTTTTCTCCTCTCCCCTCCAGTGAGGGTATGGTCCTACATTTGTAGTAGTTGGATTATTTTTGTTACAGTATGAATTGCATCCTGGGATCCTCTGACCTCTTAAATGATTTTTTAAAGCTTGCCTATAGTTGGGTTAACTCTGTGCTGTAAAGTTATATAGGTTTTGACAGATGCATGTTGTCATGTATCCACCGTTATAGAATTGTTTCACTGCCCTGAGTAATTTCTGTGCTTCATCTGCTCCACCTTCCTCTGTGTTTTGGAGTTTTTTCCCCATTTTCAAGTAAGCAGATATTTTAGATGACTACCAAATAAGGACTTATATCTAAAGTAATCTTTCATTGTTTTCCATAATATAGTTAGAATAAATAAAAGTTTCTTTCAGAGTGTATTATTACCAAAAAGGTTTACATTGTACCATATCTCACATAACATATTAGTTACAAGAAGTTGCAACCTAAAACTCTTTCCTTTATTGTGCTCTTGCAGAATACAGAAAGCTAAGTTCCAGAAACTTCACTACTCTCTAAGAGATGAGGGTCTGGCCAGGCCCAGTAAACAACCAACACTGTAGCAAACGGCAGAGTCAGTGTCTGAACACGCATCCGGCTTTCACTGGTACCAAGTGGCCCTTCAGAGTTTTCATCACTACGGGGGCTTAAACCTCAGCAAGGACCTTCCTTTTGCCCTACAAACCAACCCTTGGCCCACCCCATTTGTTTAAATAAATAATGTTTATTTACAAACTCCAGGTTTTACAACCAAAGCAGTACTAGGCCCACTCTGCAGCCAAGATTAGAGTGAAACACAAAGGGGAAGTTTCTGACCCTGTGCTTGTATTCAATGGCTATTTTTCGTTGACTACAGCTTTATCATCTCAGGAGCAGATCTCATGGAGGTAAAACTTTTATGACTTACATTAATTCAGTGTCCTCAGCTGTCATGATCCTCAACTTGCTGTCAAGCCACAGAATTATATTTTTAGGATATTTCTAGGCAAAGCAGTGTGAGTACTAATCTGACAAAATTTATAGCAAGACTTCCTGAGAAAGTAGAGCAGGTGGATTCTGACACAGGCACACACACACACGCACACAGGCACACGCACACACACACACAGGCACATGCATACACGCACACAGGCACACGCACACACAGGCACACGCTCACACACACACAGGCGCACACACACAGGCACACACACACGCACACACACAGGCACATGCATACACGCACACAGGCACACGCACACACACACACACATGCACACAGGCACACAGGCACACACACAGGCACATGCATACACGCACACAGGCACACGCACACACACACACAGGCGCACACACACATGCACACACACGCACACACACACGCACACGCACACACACAGGCACATACATACACGCACACAGGCACACGCACACACAGGCACACGCTCACACACACACACGCGCACACACACACAGGCACACGCACACACCCACACAGGCACATGCATACACCCACACAGGCACACACACACACAGGCACACACACACATGCACACAGGCACACGCACACACACACACACAGGCACACGCATACACGCACACAGGCACACGCACACACAGGCACACGCACACACACACACAGGCACATGCATACATGCACACAGGCACACGCACACACAGGCACACGCTCACACACACACGCGCACACACACACAGGCACACAGGCACGCACACACACAGGCACATGCATACACGCACACAGGCACACGCACACACAGGCACACGCTCACACACACACAGGCACACACACACATGCACACACACAGGCACACACCCACACAGGCACATGCATACACGCACACACAGGCACACGCACACACCCACACAGGCACACACACACATGCACACAGGCACACGCACACACACACACAGGCACACGCACACATGCACACAGGCACACGCACACACGCACACAGGCACACGCATACACACACACACACACAGGCACGCGACCTTGTGTGGAGGGCGGGAGACAAGCTCTTTGGGAATCAGCCACTTCACACCACTTCACAAGAACATCCATTCGCGGGTATCTGATGATGCACAGGCCTCAGTTTCCTCTTTTGGTGTCACTTTGGGCCCCACTGGTCACAGCACAAGGGAGAGCATGGTATGTCAGCAAGGAGAAAGGGAAGCCAAGAGGTAGGGAAGGGGAAATGAACAGGAAGAGGGGAGGAAATGAGGCAAAACAGTGAATGGGAAGGAGGAAGAACGGGAAGAGAGAAAGGATGAGGGAGACGGGGAGAGAGGAAAGACATCTCTTAAGTACTTTGTCTCAGGTAATGGGCCATGTTTTGCCTACATTTTCTCATATATTTCTTGCCATCATGACTAAGAGGATGACCAACATGACATCAGTGATGCCAAACAAAAGGGCAGGGAGGAACTGATGGGAAAAAAATCAGGAAACAAAGTTTCCCTTACGTGAAGAAGCCAGAAGTGAGACCCTCAGCAGGCGCCAAATCGTTTTTCCTGATGTGCCTTTTTGTAAAATATAACCTGTTTAAAATCTTCTGGCTCTAACATATCCTCTGCTGGTCATAAATAATAAATGTATTAGTAGTCACTAACCCTGAACATGCCTACAGCCCTGGGCTCTTTGCCTTCAAAGGCTCTTACTCCGTTAAAAAAATATATTTTTATGACTACATTGGTATAAAGATAAACATGTTAATATTATCTATTTAAACATCTTCTTTGAACTGAAAGTTCATTTTTTCCCCCTCTGGTATTAAAAGATATGAAGATGTTCTCATGGGTCCCTGGAAGTAAAAACAGCCGACAGCATTGGCCCCATTGTGTCCAAAGAGTGTGGGGCCCTGACAAATGTCGTTGGGTTGACTGGGGGAGCTCGCGTGTCACCACAGAGCTCCTCAGTACTGACTGGGGGAGAGAGTCAATGCTGAGTGTGACCAGGCTGTGATTTTGTATTGCTGAGTGCCAGTGACTCGTCATTCAGCAGGTCTTTTCTTAAATATCAGCTGAAAATCTGCACATATCTCGTAAGACTTACAAACAGCACTTTTGTGACTGCGTGGGGGTGGGGGCAAGTTTACTCAGAAGGACAGTTTTGGGAATGGATGTAGTCCAGCTCCATCCTCTGCATACCCTGCCCCCAGCAGCAGCTGCCTAGAGCAAAGTGACCTAAGAAAGATAAGGTATCTGGAGCCAGACTTGTCATTCTTTCCTCCCTGAAGATTCTAAGGGCATGGCCATTTTTTAAAAAAAAGGAAAAGATAAGGTAAGATAAGATAAAAGAAAAGGCAAATTCCAAACACTCTCCTCTTGAGATTTAGACACTGCCCCAGAGTCTCTCACAATTCTGAGTGTTTCTTATTAGGACAGTCATCAGAGTAAAATAAGGTATTTACCAAACTGATCCATCATTAAAACACAGTGATAATTTTTGCAATTCAAATCACTTGAGAAGGTCACAGAGGAACCTTAGGATGAATTGTTTTTTAAAGGAATAAGCATCCTCTAATGTAGCCCTCCTGGAGCCTGTGGCAGCAGACTGAAGTGTACGGTGAGTTCCCTTTGAAGTGGACACGCCAGGGACATAGACAGAAAATCCTTTATTTTGCATCTCCGTTGCATTTTTCTAGACCACTTCTCTGAGATCTTTGCAGCATGACCCATGCCTCATCTTTGAGATCTCAGCTAAACTATTCTCCCCTAGAAAGAGAACTCTCCTGGCCACCCTACTGTACTTTATGCCACTTCCCTATTTTATTTTCCTGATAGTACATGTGATCATTGGAAATTCTTTAGGTATCTGTCGAGTGGTGGTTGGTTCACTTGTTTTGAAGTCTATCTCCCATTACTAGAATTAAAGCTCCCTGAGAGCAGACACTTCTGTGTTTCATTCACTGCTGAATTTCCAGTGTGTAGACTAGTGCCTGGAACTTATTTCTTGAAGGAAGGGAGGAATGAACGAATGAATGAATGGATGAATTTAAAGTGCCCCACAGAGACCACTGGAAACAGACCTCTGAATATTTCTGGGAGGTAACAAGGAGCATTTACCAGATGACAGCGTGTTAGAGCCAGAGGTCCTGGGCAGTCCTCTGACCTCAGACCACATTTTACACAGGAGGACGATGCAGTGACCCAGAGAGGTAAGAATGGCTGGTACAGAACCACTCAGAGGTTCAGAGGGCCGCAGCTGTTTCCAATTGGAGACAGGCCTCAAACCACAATTTTAAAATAAAGGAACATGAAAATCAAACACAGTACCAAGCAAAGTCATCTTCCTTAAGATAAACAACAGGCTGTCTGCACTCACACAGCTGATACTCATCAAGGCAAGACCATCGGAACACCAAAACAAACAAGCATGGCTCCTTTGGAGCCTTCCGCCCAAGCCAGCAATCTCCCCCTCCTGCCCCCACCATCCTCGCTCAAGGTTGGTAAAAATGAAAAGAGCTAAAACTTACTGAGAACTCACCCTGTCTTGGGATTATGCTAAATGTTTTACATTCTTCATCTCAGGAGGGAGATACTGTTATCCCCATTTTATTGGAGAATTTAGACTTAAAGATATTAAATAGTTGCCTGAGGTCACACAGCTGATAATAATGGAGTTTGGGTACCATCTCAGGCTCTCGGGCACCAAAACTTGGATTAGAAGATTGTTTTTTAACTTAATTTTTCCAATAGGTAATACATCCACAGTGTCCAAAATTCAAAAACTACATATAGATTGACTAAAATAAAGCCAAACTACTTCCTACCTTAGCCATCAAGTCTCCCTTCCCCTCCGTGATGGATATAATAAAGCTTCTTGAGGATCCTTCTAGAGATATTTTATGCATAGACAAGTCAGTAAGGGTGTGTGTCTGTGTGTGTGTATGCTCTTCTGTAAACTTTTTGCTGTGGAAAATGTTGAACATGTATGGAGTAGATGAAGTTCTGTACCAGAGCCCCTATGCTCCCACCACCCTGCTTCCTTTCAGTAGCACCGACTCAAGAGTATTCTTGTGTCACCCACACCTTCCCAGGCCCCTCGCTGACATCACAGCATCTCATCTATAAATATTGCTGTGTATATATCTAGAAGAAGATGTTTAAAACATAACCAAAATACAATAATCAAACCTGAAGGCTAACAATAATTCTTTAATATCATAAATTCTCCAGCCACTGTTCAAAGTTCCGACTGCTTCATGAATGCCGTAATTCTTTCCCAGTTTGTTTATTTGAATCAAGAACCAAATAAGGTCCCCGTATTGCCACAGCTGATAGGTCTTTCGAGGTCGTTTTATCTACAGATTCTCTCTTGCCTTTTCTTTCACACATCTTGCAATTTACTTGCTGACGAAATCAATTGTTTGTTGCATTGTTTCCAACAGTCTGGATTGAGTAAAAGGGGGAAACAATCCCTTTTCCCTAAATGGTAGTGTAAAATTCATATGATTTTGCCCTTCCTTCACTTAAAAGACTCCATTAATTCATTCAACAAACACTTAAGGGGTGCTGGCCACTTCTCTAGTACTGGAGACACAACAGGAAGCAAAACACACACAAAGGAAATGTCCCCATCCTCACAGAGCTTAGGTTCTAGTGGAAGAGACAGGGAAAGATAAATAGACAACACACAAACACGACATGGGACAAGTGTGCTATCAGAAGGTGAAGCAGAGAAAAGGGTAGAGGCTGTGTGAGGACCACAGTATTAAATAGTGTGATGAAGGAAAGCCTCCCGAGAAGATGGCATGTGAGCAAACTCTTAAAGCAGGGGAGAGGGTGGGTGTTGAGTCCATCTGGGGAAGAGTATTTTAAGTACAAGGACAGCAAGTGCAAAGCTACATACACACTGAGAGACAAGCCTACAGCCCATGAGTTGCAAATATTTTTCCCTCAGTCAAGCTTTTCCTTTTTGCTTTGTGTCCATTCTTATCATTTAGAAAGTGTTGACTTTGAAAAATGTAGTTTTATTTTAAATCTCCCCTTTTATGGCTCCTGGGTTTTGTGTCAGTTAGAAAGAACTTGGGTTTTTAGTCACCAGGTTATCTCACTGGCCAAGCTCGCCTGGGCTTAAGTACAGTCATAAATAATCACAGGATCCCAGCGGCCTAACATAACAACACCGATTTCTTGCTCACACCATGTGTCCAGTGCAGACCAGCTCAGCCTGCCCTCCCTCAGGGTCCCAAGCTTCGGGTGTCCCCAGGATTGCTGGGTCACGAGTTGCTGTAGCAAATGACTCCCCAGCACTTGCAGGATTTTGCTCACATTCCATTGGCCAAAGCGAGTCGTATGAGCCCCCCGAGCTCGAGGTGGGGCAGTGCAATTCCTGGCGTGCTCAGGAGGAGAAGGGAACGTGCATGGGGGCCCCAGGCGACCAGTTCTCATGTGAGTCGGGTGAAGACTGCTCTCCTATTAACCCTCATCCTGTGACCTTCCTTAACACCTTCACATGCAAAGCAATGCGATCCAGACATACCACTAGGTGGATCTGACTGGCTGGTGTGGCCAACTGCCGATCTGTTCAGGAAGGATGTTCAGAGAGGCAGCACTTACCGACCCACAAAGCTCATGGCCTCCAAACTTCTCTGGCATGAGCAGGCTCTAACCTTCTCACCTGAGGGACCAAGACAACACTGCTTCCACTGGCCAGGTCAGCCTTTTTGTGTGCACCATCTGGAACAAATGCACAAATTAATGCTGGTCACTTTCAGTTTAAAAAAAAGAATAGTGTGGGTTCTACAGACCCAGAGAAAGGTGCTGGTTTGTTTAGATAGTGGATTTTTTGCAGATCTAGCAAAGCCAGTGGATCTTGGAACTTTCAACATAAACAGTGAGGAAACTAAAATAAACCCGTATGGTGCACAAGAGATAGGAACACTTTCTTCAGCATGAATCATAAGCTAATGATTGTTCCTAAAAACATAAACTAATTTATGTTCAGTCAGCAGCTAGAGAACAGGAGGCATCCAGTACCTGCCTTGCCTTCAAATATAGAATATTTGGAGACAAAGAGTTTGTTTGATTTTTCTGCTTGCTAGAATACCATCAATCTCAGGTTACTGCAATAAGGGCTTCTTTGGAGGACATACTTGGATAATAAGAGAAAGAGGGACCTCGTGGGAAGCTGAGACTGTAAACAAGTGTACACCTGCCTAGACTTTGACGGAAACGAGTCCGCATCCAAAGGGGGCAGGATCTGACCCAGCAGCAGGGATGGGTTCTACATAACAGCGCCCTGGGGAGTCTGAGAGCCAGTGCTAGCGCCTTGCTGGCCAGGAAGCAGTGGGAATCTCCTTCATATCCCAGGATCAATGCTAACAGCTGGTGATGGGTAGTGGCACAGGAGCTGAGCAAAGTGCCAGTTGTGAGGACGTAGGTTGCATGCTCACTGATGGAAAAGGCGCATGAGAACAAAGCCATCAGATGGCAACTTCTTACCTTATTAGAACCTTAGAGCATGAAAAAGACAAATCCCAGTTTTGTATTTAAAGATTAAAAATAATAAAAAGAACTGTGTCAGGTTGTATTAGTGTATTATTTATGCCAAATATTTGCTCTTCCTCCCCAGTAGGCTGACCTCTAGAGAGCCATGCCCTAGACCCCGCCTGATGGGAGAAGTTATGTGTCAGCCATGGAGGTCAAGGTTTACCCTGTGAGTTTCTTGTCTAATGGAATTTATGCCAGGTTGAAGGGCCCTTGCACGGTTCTGCCATCGCTGTGCTCCCTTTGCCTCAAGACTGAGACAGGGGCTCCTCCTTCAGCCTCTATTTTGAACAAAGGACACAGAGTGAACGCCCAGGCACTGTTAATATGTATATGAGCAAGAAAGAAATATTTGATGTTGTAAGGCACTAGGATTTTGGAAGCCATTTATTATTGGAACATAACTCAGCTTAAGCTGATGGACACAGATATCTGGACCAGAACTGTGGTGCTGATCTAGCAAAAACCCTGAAATATATAGCATGTCGCCTGAAACAAGTTGTTGCTTGCAATAAGAAAAACGGACCAAATGTCCTTGTGGTTTTAGTTAAGAAGTGGGAAAACAGAACTCAGTGCCATGAGTTTGCTTTTATTGCCTGCGTTTGGCAAGGGACTGCAAGAAAGATAAGCTCCAAAATGGTTTCCAGTTTGAAAGCTTGAGTTGAAAGAGATTGAAATAAATATGGGCATCCAGAATACCCCCAAGTGAACAGAGTCAGGATCGGGGTAGGAGGAAGAGGAGCTAAGGACTGGGTACCGCTGCCTCCCAAGTAATCCATCACATAATCCCTGTTCTCTCCCTAACACTGGCCATGCCTTCCTTGCCTCCCTGGAGAGGGGAAAGCACGAAGGCATGGGACTGAAGGATGTCCGTCAGTTGCTGGTGCAGGCACACTGTGCCTACAGACTGCTTAAGGCTCAGGCATCCCAGGCCTCTTCTCCCAACTCAACTCCCAGAACACTGGTGGCGAGACCCTTCCTCTCCAGCGAGGAGATTAGAAGACTCTCAGTGGAGAATCTTATAGCCAGAGAGGAAGGAGCTTAAGATACTGATGGCAGGGGGTCCCCCAACAAATGGTCCACCTAGGTCACGCTGTAGTGTGAAAATCAACAAGTCCCAATCATGAACTCAGAGCTTCTAATCAGTCTTCTATTCTTCATCTTCTTAAACTGCGTGAGCCACGATTCACACACAAACGCAATTAATATCTTCGGAGACAGAGAAGTGTTTCATCCACAACACAAGAATGTTTTTGTTTTCTTTTTAAATAGGGATCATTCAGACATTCAGAGATCTTGGAAATTCAAAATACAACTGCAAAACAACAAACTTGATGATAGTTAAATCTGAGAGTAGTCAAAGACATAAAAAGATGAAAAAGAGAGTGAAGTAGTAAAATGAGAGGACCAATCCAAGTGGTCCAACATGAAGATTTACTAGGAATTCCAGAAAGATACGGAAGTAAATAAATGCAGAAATCATCAATGAAATGATTCAAGAACATTCTGAGAACTGATGAACACGTGGGACCAAACCATGAGAGCGCACTGAGATTCCTACTAAAGCACGTCAGGTGAGATTCCAGTTCCAGGAACCATCAGAAGATCCTGAGAGCTTCCAGAGAGAGCAGACAGGTCGCACAAAGGATCAGTATTCACAACTTTAGACTTTTTGAGAGAGATACTGGGAGCAAGAAGACATTCTAAAGAAAAAATGGTATCTGACCTATTATTCTATATCCAGCAAAAAATCTGTTAAGTATGAGGATAAAACAAAGACATTTTAAGATACACATTTCCTCAAAAAAAATTATCTCCTATGTATCATTCCTCAGCTCCTAGAGGAAGCACTCCACCAAACCGAGAGAGTAAGCCAAGGAAGAGGAGGAGTGGGAGATAGAGGAAATCCAGCCCAGAGAGGGCACCGGGCCTCCCTTGGAGGAGGACGAAGGGAGGTCCTGAGATGAGCAGACGGAGGCGGCACGTCCAGTGCGAGAACGCGCCTCCAGAGGTGCGCCAGCAGGCCATCGACTACTTCCCCACTGCCATCTTTTAAAACCAAGTGCTCCACTGAGTGTCCAGTTGAGCTCATTTGACTTATCCTGCCCATGTTCATGCTTCCTCCTCTAGGACCTACTGCTTGGATCAGCTGAAGTTCCTCATTGCACGCCCCGGAAATAGTCCCCCTTGACGTTCCCCTGGGAGCTGGAGGTAGGCTGTGGTGAGTTTAGACCCAGGGAGTTCTGAGCGGCCTACTCACCCAACCACATCGCTGCTGGGACCTGTTGCACAACCTGCTTCAACAGCACGAACCCAGTTTCCCAGGTCTCCTTGTGGCCTTGCTCCCTGACCTTTCCCATGGGGCTCTTTCTACACCTTCAAGAAATTGAAACCCAGAGAGTCTGTTGAACTTATCTTCTCCTGGGAACCTAGGGGCAGTTTTACTCTTTTATTCTAGTTAAATTTGTGTTTGTCAAAACTGAGCAATGAATCCTTTGGGGGTACATACACAGGAAATAATTCTCTAGAGAAAAGCAAAGCGGTCGTTAACGTGGGTTTGGAGAGGGATCTCGGAGCGAGGCAGCTGCCACTGGCAATGATGCTGACACCATTCTCCTTCTGAGCCTCAGAGAAGAGTGCACAGAGGTGCATTTTCTTCTTCTTCTGATTATACATAAGTTTTTATATTTGATTATGTATGATACATTTCACCAAAAAAAATTATTTTAATTTAAAAAAGAGTCAAGTAGCAGAGAATGATTTGAAGGACAAAAGAGAATGCAGAAGCTCTGTCTGCTGATGAGAAATGATCTCTAAAGTATTTTGTCAGGTGAAAGGAAGAGGAGCAGAAAAGGATGTTTATGATACAAAGATTGGGCAGAGAAGTCTAAACAAGGATGTGCTCACAAACATGTCTTTGCCTGTGCAAACACAGGAATGTCCCTGGAAGGACACACTAAGAAGAGTTAACCCTGCACTGGACACTGGGTGCTGGGGAATCAGGGACACAGAATCCTCACCGGCTACCCTTTCATAGCTCTGAATTTTGAGGCACTTGAAAGCTTTGCTTGCTCAAAGTACTTTGTTGTTTCTAAGGAGATGTTGACTGTCCCAAACCAAATGTTACTGAGGACACGGGAGCCTGTATGGCTGGTAGGAGGGCAAATTGGCAAACCGAGGAGCGTGATTTGGAACGAGCTCATGAAGAGTGGGGCAGCACTGACACTCCTAGAGAAACGGCTTCCACATGTGTTCAGGAAACATACACATGAATGTTCAGAATAGCCTGTGTATAGTCATTTTAAAATGAAGAAACAAAGATAAAAAGAGAGGGAGGGAGGGAAAAAGGAAGGAAGGAGGGAGAAAAAAGGGAGAGAGGGATGGAGGGAAAGGGGAGTGACCTAAAATTTCTACAAGAGAACAATGTATTAAAAGAAATTCTGATTGATTCATACAATAGACTATCAGACAGTAGAAATGAATCAACACAGATGAAAATGACAAAATGTGGAAAGGAAGCAAGTAAGAGAATGAAATACATTCCATGATACTGTCTGTTGATGTTCACACACCAGCCAGTGCTGTAATGTGTGCATATAGAAAAGTCTGCATGCATGACAGTGACAAGGATGGCATTCAGGATGGTGGTCACTTCTGGGAGGGAGTGGGAAATAAGCTATGTGAAAGGTATATGGGGCCTCACCCATGTGGGCCTCGCTTTATTTTCTGAAGCTGCATAGTGGGCACATAGTAGTTGCCCTGACTTCCTGATTAATAAGTTTCATACTTCATTTAGTAAGTAAAAATTGCCACCGAAGTCATCTGGAATACAGCATCTTACTCATTATAAATTGAATTACAATAACAAAAGATTAACAGAGAAGATAGATTCCAGCAAGTCTGACCTTGTACTTCACATTCCACATCTCAGGGGGTGTTTTTACTATGTTGTGTCTAGCCAGATTCACTTGACCAGGAAAAAAATGTAGGAATAAAAATGCCCTAGAGTTTTGAGAAAGTTGTGAAACTTTCAGAGTTGTGAGGAATTTTTCCAAATGCAGAGTCCAAGCCGTTCACGTATAGAGGGTAAACTGAGGCATAGATAGGCAAGAGACCTGTGCAGGGGCATCGGACCTGCAGACCAGGCCTCCCGGCTCTGGCTTATGCTTCGTCGTGGCCACTATCCTTATCAGGGAAGGAGCCGTGATTTCTCAAGAAGGTGTGCAGTTCTTGGACCAAAACGTCAGCCAGGCTCGAATTTGGGCACGACGCCAAGTGAGCTTCTGCCTGGAACCGTGCTCACAGGATCTCCTAGATGGAGCGGAGCAGACAGCAGGACGTGTGACTCAGACTGGAGCACAGTTGCGCCCAGAGGAGGGACTCGGTTAATGGCCTGCTGGCTTTCCCTCCACTCCGCACCAGAGTGAGGCTCTCAGAGTCCCGGGAGAGGCAGGAAGTGCTGTGGCACACAGGGATCCGGGCACAGCTCCCACAGGGTCTCCGACCCAGGAAGTGCTGTGGCACACGGGGATCCGGGCACAGCTCCCACAGGGTCTCCGACCCAGGAAGTGCTGTGGCACACGGGGATCCGGGCACAGCTCCCACAGGGTCTCCGACCCAGGAAGTGCTGTGGCACACGGGGATCCGGGCACAGCTCCCACAGGGTCTCCGACCCAGGAAGTGCTGTGGCACACGGGGATCCGGGCACAGCTCCCACAGGGTCTCCGACCCAGGAAGTGCTGTGGCACACGGGGATCCGGGCACAGCTCCCACAGGGTCTCCAAGCCAGGAAGTGCTGTGGCACACGGGGATCCGGGCACAGCTCCCACACGGACTCCAAGCCTGTGCCAGCTTAGCACAAACAAGGGTGCTCAAGAGCACTGGTGTTGAGTCCAAGAGCCCGGATCAGTCCTGGTTCTACCATCTACTAGTTGTTTAGACTCAGATGACTTTTTAATTTTGTTGGTTTTCCAGTTACCAGAAAAATGAGGATAATAATAGTACCCATCTCATATGCTTGCTATGGAATTATATATGTGAAGTGTGTGTGTGTGTGTGTGTGTGTGTGTGTGTGTGTGTGTGTGTGTGTGTGTGTGTCAATGGCAGATTCCCCACCACCAAGCAACTCATAGACACACCAGCTGGGTGACTAGGATTCAACTCAATTCTGACACTTCCTACCTGGAGATAACGCCAAACACTGCAGGTTAAGGGCTCATCCCACAACACTGCCCATCCCCTGCACTTGAGACACATAATCCAAGTCTAGCTTGTCACCTGGGCTTCTGACCAAATGGTTGTTAATGGGAGGTTCCAACATCCCCTTCCTTAGGTTCCATTAATTTGCTACAGTGACTCACAGAACTCAGAGAAACATTTTACTTACTAGATCACTGGTTTATTGTAAAAGGATAGAATCGGGAATAGCCTGATGGAAGAGGCATAGGGCAAGGTATGGGAAGGGGTGAAGCTGCCACGCCTTCTTCAGGGGCTCCACTCTCCCCGCATCTCCACATGTTCACCAACTGGGAAGCTCTCTGACTTCTGCCTTCTTGGGGGTTTATGGAGGCTTCATTGCACAGGCGTGACTGATTAAACCATTGGCCTTTGGGGACTGGACCCACCTCCAGCCAGTCCCCCTCCCAGATCCAGGAGATGGACTGAAAGTTCCAACTGCTAATCACTTGCTTGTTTCCCCTGGTGACCACCCCACCCTTGGTGTCACCTCATTAACAGCAAAAGACGCCTTTGTCACTCTCAGCACTTAGGACATTCCAGGGGTTTTAGGAGCAGTGTGCCAGAAACAGGACACAGACCAAATACATGATTCTCATTATAATCACAATGTCACAGGTAGGTGTGAGGTCCTCCAGCCACACATCCCCTCTAAGCCCCCCATTTCCCCTTCCCCATCTCCTCACAGACAACTCCTCCTGCTCAGACTTCCCAGCGGCTTCTTCATGTAAGTAAGTCCTTCTCTCTGCAGCTTAGTGTTCTTGGTGTCAGTCACCCCAAGTCCCAGTCAAGTTTCTGCCCTCAGGTTGGATTTCCTGAGCTAAGATTAAACTGGATTCCCTGTTAGATCTTAACAAGATGGTCTGCAAAGTGAAAGCATTAGTACTTGGCTGAGAGTGTGTGGCATGTAGGCAAACCCTTCTCTGCATGGCCCCACACACTCTCACTCCCTAGACCGGGACAGTGCCCCCACGACTTGGGGACCTATACTCACTTAGCCATGGCTTCTAAGCATTTGAGAGCAATATTGCAAATCTCCCTAGCCCTGCCCACCTGCCTGTCTGCCTAGGACACTGCTTCCCCATCCACTGAGTTACCTGTTGTGCGGACTGCAGGTGGTTGCTCCTTCCCTGCTTCCAGCCCTCCCTGGTCTCCGCCCCACTTCCCAACAGCTTCCGAGCCCCCAGGGTTTCCTCCAGGCACTGCCCATGCATTGGAGACCTTGAGATGCCCAAGCCTCACTGCTGGGCTGCTTCCTTGAGAAGTCTTCTCTCCTGCTCTGCACTGGAGTGCACCAGCAGGGCCGAGCTGTGCAGCAGATGTGAAACAGCCTTCTGTGACCCCAGCCCCTCCTCCCAGGTGCACTTGGCCACAAGCCCAGGGGGAGCTGAACTCGAGGCGCACTGACAACCAGCGGCAAACTTAAGTCACATCCTCACTGCTCACATACCACCTACGCTCCCCTCTTTGAGTCCAAGTTGTCGTGTTAGGCGACCTCACTCCTTAGACTGAGTTTTCTCTGGGAGGTGGCTCAATCACTTATTGGAAACAAAGCCTGGGGAAGACCTGCCTTACTAGGTGCAGCTCCAGGCAAGTTCACCATGGATTTGGTGAGACTGAATGATGACAACAGAACATTGGGGGTAAGAAGGGGCTCATACCACTGCCTCCACTCCAGGCTCCCCAGTCTCTGCTTCCTTCCCTAGGCTCTGCTCTCCTGCTTCCCTCTGCTCTTAACACTGGGCAGATCTCTTTTTATAGCAATATACTGACAGTAATGGCTTATTGACAATGCATATGCAAGCATGTGCCTTCGAAATAGACTAAGTACTACCTCACTGCACATACTCAGTGGGTATCAGGTGAGGATCCTGGTCATGGAACTTCCATTTTCCCTACACCAGGTCATGGCAGGACAGGTCCGCACCTGCACGTAAGCTCAGGCTGGAACCCCTGTAAGGTCCATTATGGTGCATGCTCTCTACTTGGCCTTACAGCCTGGGGGTTAGGGTGAGGTGGGGTCTCAAAACAGTAGACAGCTGTGCTGATGTTTGGGGTCAGGATTGAGGTCACGGGGTCATGCACATTCTACCACTGCCCGGATGAGCTGCGTGTCTGCCACCTCTGTCCAGAGTCCCCAGCACCTCCGCAGCTCGAGTGGCTTCTCATGAGCAAGTGACCTGGGATTCCCCCACAGGCTGCAATCCTGAACCTTGGGTTTACGGAGTTGCTGGGCCACTGTAGGAACCTTCAGATAGCACAGAACGGCCCTGAGGGCCTGGGGCCCTGGGCAGGGCTTTGGCGATGAAGGTTTTGGTAGGCAGCAGGATCGTGGCAAGCCCTCTCCTTGCCTTTATTGGAGACAGAGAAATAGGGTTTACGTTTTCGGGAAAAATGCGGTGGAGAATATGCTTCTCATTACATTACACGTGGAGGCAGATGATCTAAGGGTCAGGCCTGGGTCTCTGTGGCTGAAGCTTTAGCACCAGTTTCCTCTGGCAGGGCGGCTGCTCATGCACACACCTCCCGAGCACCTGACCCTGTAAGACAGACTCAGGGCAGGCAAGCGAGACACCTGGAGAGACCAGAGCTCCTCTCCTCCATTGGCTCTTTGCTTTCTTTCTCTCTGGTCTCTCCCCACCATAATGTCCCACATCCCCCAGGCTATTTTCCTTCCTCCCGGCCACCCAGACGTGCCTTGTTTCTGCCCTGCTTCCCGCACCCATCTCCAGAGCCCCAGAGACTCCCTGGCCTGGCCCCTTCATGCCATTGCGGCCCAGAAAGCAGACAAATCGGAGGCGTCCCAGCCCAGAGTCTCCCCTTGCACATCGAGGGATGCGTTTGCCATCTGCTTTCAATGAAGTGTGGGTTTTGGTACATACTATGGAAACAGAAATGGAAAAACCATCGGGGTCCCTCCTGCAAAAACAATCTTTATCCACCCAAATGTGCTCTTAGGAACTTCCGAGCGGACAGCACATTACTATTAATGAGGAAGGATTCAGACAGGCACTCTGGCAGGGCTGGACAGATAGGAGAGGGAAGAAATGGAATGTTTTTGCTAACTTTGCAGTCCGGGGGAGAGCGCCTCAGCAGAGCAAACGGAATGGTTCTAGGGCCAAGGCTGTGCAATCCGACACCAGCTCCCAGCCGCCGAGTTCGCCGAGTTTCTCTCTGATTCAAGAATGTGGGCTTGCCGGGCCACAGTGCTGAGGAGAGGGCTCAGGTGCCAGAGGCACGCCAGCACCCAACCAAGGGCGAGCTTCAGCAAAGGATGGAAATGCCATCTGCCCTGAGGGCCACCGTGCACTGGACAGGGGCCTGGCCTGCCAGGGGCTGTGAGTGACCAGGGAGTGCTGGGCCACCAGAGTGGGCCTCAATCCAGGGCTTCCAGGAGGCATTCCCCCTCCTTCCTTCTGTCCAGGGGCTGCTGTGTATAAGACATAAGCCTCAACAAGTCTACAGTTCAGCGCGGGAGAACAGGGGCCACTGAGCAAGGACTGTGGAGGACGGAATGGCAGATGGGTCTGGACAATGTCTTCTTTTCTCTGACCGTGAGAAGAGCCAGCATTGCCCTCTGCAGAGAGTGGTACCGACCCGGAGGCTCTATGTGACTGCATGCGTACGTGCGCGCTCACGTGTGTGTGTGTGTGTGTGTGTGTGTGTGTGTGTGTGTGTGTGTCAAAACCCCGCTTTCCCTCCTCACTCACTGGTGCCTGAAATTCCAACTTAAAGACCTATTTCCTTCTTTCCGCTTAAGATACCATTATCTCGGGGAGAATAACACTTCAGGATTTATCAATAATTGGCATCTTAGGGAAATTAGTCCATCAGACTCTGCTGGAGAGAAGGTCTTAATGTGAGGAAAAGGGGAAGAAAATGAGAACACGGGGTCCCAACAGGAGCAGAGCACAAGGAGAGTGACGGTCACAGAAAGGGATGTGCTCGGCTCCCAGCTTGCTTAGAGTGAGGGGCCCGACCTTCCTGCAGGTGCCCACGATGAGCACATTCCCAGGGACCACGCCTTCCATGTCAGTGTTTCTCAGGGAAAGTTGCTGTCATTAGGGAGCTGGTTTTCTAGATTTGGATTCCCAGTGTGTTTGGGCCTGGAGCTCCTACTTCCAAATACTGTGCTTTACACCAGTGAACTCCTTAACGTGTCTCAGGCATATTCCTGCTCTCAAAGTGCAGTGACACAACTATTCTCACAGGTCTCAGGACAGTGTGGAGAGCTGGTAAGTTTCACCTGTTGGTAACAGCAAGCAAGTGAGTTACAGCTCTAAGTCTGAGAACACAGTCCATCAAATCCCAGCCCTGGCCTCAGTTTCCCATGCAACACTGATAGATGCATGGCGTACACACACATGTGCTCATGGGCACACATGTACCCAGGCTGTCACTATAACTCAAAACCCAGCGTGTAGTAAGAAGCCCAATTGGGCTTCCTGGGAATGAGTACCCAGATGCCACACTGTAGCAACAGTGACTATTGTCCTGTGAGGCTGTGGGGCTTATGAAACAGATGGGCCTTACAAACCCCAAGGCCAGCCTATAGTACACACTGTCTTGGTGTGCCTGTACACATTAGCTTGGCAATCACTTTACAATGAAGCTCTCCTTAATTTTTCCCAAGCTGAGAAGAGGGGCTGACAGCTATGAAAGAGTTTCGCTCGTCTCCACTGCAGGGGAACAGGAACTCCTTGTCCCCCAGTGGGTGGGCTATTTATTTACTCAGCTTACTCTCAGACAGCTCTCCAACAGCATCAGAGTGGTAGGCTTAAGTAAAACAGAGCAGCAAGGCTACACATGCTGGGAAGCACCAGCAGCCTGTCACACCCAGATCTTTCCTGAACTCAGAGCCACCACGCAAATCTCAAATCCCCCAGCAGGAGGGCCAGGGTTCCAGGAGACCCCATTGCCACAGGCAGATCCCAAGCCCATCCAGCAAAGACAAGGGTTATGGTGAAGGGGACCAAGAGGTACAAACTTCCATTAATAAAATAAGTAAGTCACAGGGGTGAAAAGCGCAGCATAGGGAACATAGTCAGTAATACTGTGTTAACTTTGTATGGAGACAGGTGGTGACTACACTTCTCATGGTGAGCATTTTGTAATGAATTGTTGATTAACTGTGTTGCTCACCTGAAACTAACATAATATTCTTTGTCAACTATACTTCAATTTAAACAATTTTTAAAAATACTGCAGCACCAAATAGTGGACTGAAACAGGTCACCCACCCGGGCATCAAAGCTCCACTTGATTACACCATCTTAGTTGAGTAGTTACTCATCACACATTGCTCATTCTCCCATCTGTATTACTGACTACTTGCTTTGGAATTTACTGTTTTTTTTTGTGTGGTCTACGTACTAGACCGTTGTAACAGGGGCTATGCTAATTTTTAATATACATCCTTGTATAGTTCATTGAAAATGCTGAACACTCATTGGACTATCTGGATATGATAATGCTGGGTGGGTGAAAGGACTGTCTGATTTGTCCAAAGCTATGTGGGGAATTTTAGGATTTAAAAGACCAGACTGTGTCTTTGCTAAAAGTTACTTTCCACCTCTTAACTAGTTCAGACCCTTGGACACTGTCTTGTAAATCTGGGTCACCTGGAATCAAGGGTCATCTAGGGCTAATTGAACCAAGTGCCATACTATGAAATTGATTGGCTTCTAAAGTGGTTGGAACTAACAGGACAGATTTAGTTTATTTTGGTAGGGTTATCTGGGCATCCATTGCTTAGTGACCATAAATTAGGACTCTCGGAAGAAGTGAAGTAGTCTATGTACAATCATATGAAAAGCTAACACTTAGAGAGGGCTTTCCCTGTGCCAAGCATTGTTCTAAGCACTTGAGTATGTTACCTCATTTAATCCTCAAAACAGCACCATGAGGTAAGTTCTATTATTATCCTCATTGTGCGGATAAGGAAATGGGAGCACGGAGAGGTAAGAAATCGTCCCAAAATGACCAAAAGCTCACTAGACCACACAGACCAGCCTCCATCTCATCTTCTGTATTGGGAAATGACAACCATGATTATTAATTAACTTTGGGCAATGAATGGGGCTGTTTGGCCATGGCTGGATTTGTGCTGCCACCAGGAGGGGCGGCGATCACACTCAAGCTGATCAGTGAGAAACTTGGGCACCAAGGAAAGGAAAAGACAATGTGGAGCTGAAGTCTATGTCTCTGCTCAAGGAGGGCAGGCCTCTGTCCACTTCCCACCCCAGCAGTGGCCTTTGGGAGCAGTAAGGCAGGTCAAGAGGCAGAGCAGCCCTTGCCTATGGACAGCAGGGAATGAAACTGAGGTGCAGGGAATGCACTCAGAGTCCGAGGCCAAAGTGAAAGGGAAAGCCAGGCTGAGCGTCTGGCTGGGTCATCTGCCCGGGAGCATTGTAGGGGGCGGAGGAATGCAGGTGTGAGTCACCCAGATGAAAAGCCTGACCGCGGCGTTGAGGCAGAGCATGGGGGCAGTAGGGATGGACACAGAATGAAGCCCGAAGCCTATGAGCACACCGAGCTGCTTCTCACAGGAGACCTGCCGGTCAGGGTGTCTTTGGAGCAGGAGTGGGCAATTCTGGATTGGCTGAGCACAGTTCTGAAACTGGGATATGGTCTGGCTACTAGTATGTTCTAGGAGACATGGCCCAGACACGGGAGCCCAGCTCTCTCCACAGCACTGGGGTTCAGAGGAGCAAGACTGGATAGCTGGTTGGAGCAGGGAGAGAGGGGTTAAAGATGGCGGCGTGAGAGGTGAGACAGAGGCTCCCTCCTAAAACCTCAAATAATGCGAAAATATAACTAATACAACTAATCCTGAAAGAGCAATAGGAAAGAGAACTGCGCCAAACTCTCTACACCTGGGGAAAAGAATAAACCTCATGGAACAGGGTAGCGTACCAAAGCTGTGGCCCAGTGGGACCCAAGCTTTTCCCCCACTCCAGCTCTCCGGAGGGAGGAAGAAAAACAGAGCAGGGAGGGAGTGGAGGCCTGGGACTGCTGAATACCTAACTCCAGAGATCTGACCTGGGAGCACAAACCTACATTTCATGGTGTTTTCATGGTACTCTCGTGACTAGGGGGTTGGAAAGCTAAGACACGCAGAATACCTGGAGAGACTGAGATTCCAGCCGCTTGTGGAAAGCAGGGATCCATATCTGGCTGCGCTGGGACAAAAGAAAGGCAGGCAGTCTGAGAGACTTCCTAACAGCAAGATGGCTGCTAAAGGGGCAAGGATTGCACAGAGCTTACTGCTCAGGAGAAAGGACAGGTAGACAAAATTGTCTGGGTGCACTCTGCCCAGCATGGTGGGAACTTTCACGATCTTCAGGAGGTCCAGCTCTGGGTGCACTCTGCCCAGCATGGTGGGAACTTTCACGATCTTCAGGAGGTCCAGCTCCCTGGCTGGCTACAGAGCTCCAAGGATCCCCTCCATGATAAGCAGCCTACTGCACCTTTCTCCCAGCCAGCCCCACCTGGCTTGCAAACCAGCAAACCCGACCCTGGTATTAGGCCGGCCAGAGGGAAGCCCTGTCTATAGCAACTACAAACGAAAAGCACAGAGGCTTATACCTGTGTGCTCGACCCACTGGTTCTGGCAGGGGGACAGACACAGCAGCTGGGAAGCAGGAAACAGCTCTTTCCTCCTCCCAGGCACCAATACCACTCCCCTACGACCCCCGACATTGCTTCAGGGACTGAGCAGCTCCAGAGAATAGAGCTTCTGGGCACTAGAGGGCGCCATATACAGATATGAAATGCCAAAGGAACCTTCAAAGTAAAATCTTGAATATAAATACAACCCCTGAGAAAGATTCAAATGAAATCGACATCATGAATCTGCCTTAAAGGGATTTCAAAATAAAAATCATTAACATGCTCATGGAGGTACAGAAAAATATTCAAGAACTCAGGGAGGAATCTGGTCAGAGATCCAATCATTACGGAACAGAGTATCAGAAATGAAACATAAAATGGGAAGTTTTAAAATCAGATTAGGTATGGTGGAGGAGACGATAAATGAAATAGAAACTAGAGAAGAGGAATACAAAAACTGAGGCATAGAGAGAGAAAAGGATCTCTAAGAATGAAAGAATATTGAGAGAACTGTGTGACCAATTCAAATGGAACAATATTCGCATTATAGGGGTACCAGAAGAAGAAGAAAGAGAAAAAGGGATAGAAAGTGTCTTTGAGGAGGTAATTGCTGAAAACTACCCCAATCTTGGGGAGGAGATAGTCTCTCAGGCCATGGAGGTGCCCAGATCTCCCAACACAAGGGACCAAGGAAGACATATAGTAATTAAAATGAAAAAGATCAAAGATAAGGACAGACTATTAAAAGCAGCCAGACAGAGAAATAAGATCACATACAAAGGAAAGCCCATCAGGCTATCATCAGACTTCTCAGCAGAAACATTACAGGCCAGAAGGGAGTGGCATGGTGTATTTTATGCAATGAAGCCAAAGGGCCTTGAACCAAGAATACTTTATCCAGCCAGGTTATCATTTAAATTTGAAGGAGGGATTAAACAATTTTCATATAAGCAAAAGCTGAGAGATCTTACCTCCCACAAACTGTCTCTACAGTGTTTTTTGGAGGGACTGCTATAGATGGAAGTGTTCCTAAGGCTTAATAGCTGTCACCAGAGGTAATAAAACCACAGTAAAGAAAGTAGAACAGGTAATTACTAAGCAAATGCAAAATTAAATCAACTATCCCCAAAGTCAATGAAGGGATAGACAAAGAGTACAGAATATGATACCTAATATATAAAGACTGGAGGAGGAAGAAAAAGTAGGAGAAAAAAAGAACCTTTAGATTGTGTTTGTAATAGCATATTAAGTAAGTTAAGTTAGACTCTTAGAAAGTAAGGAAGTTAACCTTGAACCTTTGGTAACCAGGAATCTAAAGCCTGCAATGGCAATAAGTACATACCTATCCATAATCACCCTAAATGTAAATGGACTGAATGCACCAATCAAAAGACACAGAGTCACCGAATGGATTAAAAAAACAAGACCCATCTATATGCTGCCTACAAGAGACTCACTTAAACCCAAAGACATACACAGACTAAAAGTGAAGGGATGGAAAAAGATATATCATGCAACTAATAGGGAGAAAAAAGCAGGAG
Organism: Smutsia gigantea; assembly: GCA_032199065.1. Classification (NCBI taxonomy): domain Eukaryota; kingdom Metazoa; phylum Chordata; class Mammalia; order Pholidota; family Manidae; genus Smutsia; species Smutsia gigantea. The sequence continues at coordinate 105,275 of JAVSCE010007042.1, forward strand.
TTGCAATACTTGTATCAGACAAACTAGACTTCAAAACAAAGAAAGTCATAAGAGACAAAGAAGGACAGTACATAATGATAAAAGGGTCAATCCAACAAGAAGATATAACCATTATAAATATCTATGCAGCCAACACAGGATCACCTACATATGTGAAACAAATACTAACAGAATTAAAGGGAGAAATACAATGCAAGGCATTCATTCTAGGAGACTTCAACACTCCACTCACTCTGAAGGACAGATCAACCAGACAGAAAATAAGTAAGGAGACAGAGGCACTGAACAACACAATAGAACAGATGGACCTAACAGAAACCTACAGAATGCTACACCCAAAAGCAGCAGAATACACATTCTTCTCAAGTGCACATAGGACATTTTCAAGAATAGATCATATCCTAGGCCACAAAAAGAGCCTCAGTAAATTTTAAAAGATTGAAATTGTACCAGCCAGTTTTCAGACCAGAAAGGCATGAAACTAGAAATAAATTATGCAAAGAAAATGAAAAATCCCACAAACACATGGAGGTTTCGCAACATGCTCCTAAATAACCAGTGGATCAATGACCAAATAAAAACAGAGATCAAACAATATATGGAGACAAATGACAACAATAATTCAACACTGCAAAATCCATGGGATGCAGCGAAGGCCGTCTATGAGCAAAGTATATTGCAATACAGGCCTACCTCAGGAAAGAAGAACAATCCCATATGAACAGTCTAAACTCACAAGTAACAAAACTAGAAAAAGAAGAACAAATGAGGCCCAAAGTCAGTAGAAGGAGGGACATAATAAAGATGAGAGTAGAAATAAATAAAATTGAGTAGAATAAAACAATACAAAGAATCAATGAAAGCAGGAGCTGGTTCTTTGAGAAAATAAATGAAATAGATAAACCCCTAGCCAGACTTATCAAGAAAAAAAGAGAATCTACACACATAAACAGAATAAGAAATGAGAAAGGAAAAATCACTACAGACACCACAGAAATACAAAGAATTATGAGAGAATACTATAAAACTTATATGCTAACAAACTAGATATAACCTAGAAGAAATGGACAGCTTTCTAGAAATATACAACCTTCCAATGCTGACACAGAAAGAAACAGAAAATGTGCACAGACCTATTACCAGCAATGAAATTGAGTTGGTAATCAAAAAATTACCTAAGACCAAAACTCCTGGACCAGATGGCTTCACCACTGAATTTTATCAAACATTTAGTGAAGAATACCCATTCTCCTTAAAGTTTTCCAAAGAGTAGAAGAGGAGGGAATACTTCCAAACTCATTCTACAAGGCCAACATCACTCTAATACCAAAACCAGACAAAGACACCATAAAAAAAGAAAATTACAGACCAATATCCCTGATGAACAGAGATGCAAAAATACTCAACAAAATATTAGCAAACTGAATTAAAAAATACATCATAAAGATCATCCATCATGATCAAGTAGGATTTATTCCAAGGATGCAAGGATGGTACAACATTTGAAAATCCATCAACATCATCCACCACATGAACAAAAAGGAGGACAAAAACCACATGATCATCTCCATAGTTGCTGAAAAAGCATTTGACAAAATTCAACACCGATTCATGATAAAAACTCTCAACAAAATGGGTGTAGAGGGCAAGTACCTCAACATAATAAAGGCTATATATGACAAACACACAGCCAACCTTATACTTAACAGTGAGAAGTTGAAAGCTTTTCCTTTAAGATCGGGAAAAAGACAAGGATGCCCACTCTCCCCACTTCTATTCAACATAGTGCTGGGGGTCCTAGCCACAGCAATCAGACAACACAAAGAAATAAAAGGCATCCAGATTGGGAAGGAAGAAGTCAAACTGTCCCTGTTTGCAGATGACATGATATTGTACATAAAAACCCTAAAGACTCCACTCCAAAACTACTAGATCTAATATCTGAATTCAGCAAAGTTGCAGGATACAAAATTAATACGCAGAAATCTGTGGCATTCCTATATACTAACATTGAACCAGATGGAAAGAGAAGTCAGAAAAACAATTCCATTCACAATTTCATCAAAAAGAATAAAATACCTAGGAATAAACCTAACCAAGGAAGCGAAAGACCTATACTCTTAAAACTACAGATGCCAATAAATGGAAACACATCCCATGCTCATGGATAGGAAGAATTAATATTGTCAAAATGGCCATCCTGTCTAAAGCAATCTAAAGATTTAATGCAATTCCTATCAAAACACCTATAGCATTCTTCAATGAACTAGAGAAAACCATTCTAAAATTCATATGGAACTACAAAGACCGTGAATAGCCAAAGCAATCCTAAGAAGGAAGAAAAAAGCTTGGGGAATTACGTTCCCCAACTTCAATCTCTACTACAAAGCCACAGTAATCAAGAAAATTTGGTACTGGCACAAGAACAGACCCATAGACCAATGGAACAGATTAGAGAGCCCTGATATAAACCCAACTATATATGGTCAATTAATATACATAAAGGAGCCATGGACATACAATGGAGAAGTGACAGCCTCTTCAACAACTGGTGTTGGCAAAACTGGACAGCTGCCTGCAAGAGAAGGAAACTGTATTATTGTTTAACTTTATACACAGAAGTAAACTCAAGATGGATCAAAGACCTGAATGTAAGTCATGAAACCACAAAACTCTTAGAAGACAACATAGGCAAAAAACTCCTGAATATAAGCATGAGCAACTTCTTCCTGAACGCATCTCCTCAAACCAGGGAAACAAAATAAAAAATGAACACATGGGACTACATCAAACTAAAAAGCTCTGTATGGCAAAGGACACCATCAACAGAACAAAAAGGCATCCTACAGTATGGGAGAATATATTTGTAAATGACATGTCCGACAAGGGGTTAACATCCAAAGTATATAAAGAACTCACACGCCTCAACACCCAAAAAGCAAATAACCTGATTAAAAAATGGGTAGAGGCTACGAAGAGACAATTCTCCAAAGAAGAAATTCAGATGGCCAACAGACACATGAAAAGATGCCCCACATCACTAATCATCAGGGAAATGCAAATTAAAACCACAATGAGATATCACCTCACACCAGTAAGGATGGCCAGCATCCAAAAGACTAAGAACAACAAATGCTGGCGAGGATGCGGAGAAAGGGGAACCCTCCTACACTGCTGGTGGGAATGTAAGCTAGTTCAACCATTGTGGAAAGCAATATGGAGGTTCCTCAGAAAACTCGAAATAGAAATACCATTTGACCCGGGAATCCCACTCCTTGGAATTAACCCAAAGAATACAACTTCTCAGATTCAAAAAGTCATATGCACCCCTATGTTTATCGCAGCACTATTTACAATAGCCAAGAAATGGAAGCAACCTAAGTGTCCATCAGTAGATGAATGGATAAAGAAGAGGTGGTACATATACACAATGGAATACTATTCGGCCATAAGAAAGAAACAAATCTTACCATTTGCAACAACATGGATGGAGCTGGAGGATATTATGCTCAGTGAAATAAGCCAGGTGGAGAAAGACAAGTGCCAAATTATTTCCCTCATTTGTGGAGTATAACAATGCAGCAAAATTGAAGGAACAAAATAGCAGCAGACTCACAGACTCCAAGAAGGGACCAGTGGTTACCAAAGGGGAGGGGTGTGGGAAGGTGGGTGGGTAGGGAGGGAGAAAGGGATTGAGGGGTATTATGTTTAGTACACATGGTGTGGGGGATCACGGGGAAAACAGTGTAGCACAGAGAAGGCAAACAGTGAATCTATGTCATCTTACTACACTGATGGACAGTGACTGCATTGGGGTATGGGTGTGGACCTGATAATATGGGTAAAAGTAGTCACCGCATTTTTTTTCATGTGAAACCTTCATAAGAGAGTATATCAATAATATCTTACTAAAAAATTAAAACAGAAAAAGACTGGATAGAGGGCAGGAGGAAACACTTTGGAGTCAGTTAAACCTGGGCTCAGACTTCAGCTTAGTTGTGACCTTAAGCAAATAAATAAGTTCCCTTTAAGCCTCCGTTGCCTCGGTGTAAATGGGAATTATAATAAAACGTGTAACTCACTGAGTTACGTAGCAGTTAAATGAGAAAAGTGCAGGGAGGTTTACACAATGGTTGACGTGTAATCAATATGCCATAATGGCTGCTACTATCAGTGTTAGGATGACAGGAGTTACCAACTGGACAGTGGCCAGGAGCGGGGAGGCTGAGGTGAAGTCATCACTCTAATGGTTTGTGGGGCTCTGTTTTCTCCTCCTACTTCCAAGTAGCTGGGTATAAGTCCTCCCAAAGGATTGCTCCTCTCCCTTCCCCCCAGAACCCTGAGGAGGTACCAGGTGTGGAAGGAACGGTAGGAGGCAGGTGGCGGGAAGCCCGGCGTCTCCACCCTCACTTCAGTTCCTGTGTCAGCCAGCAGAGCCACAGGTGCTTTGGGTCCAAAACACCTGAATACAGCTCTGCCATCTTTGCTCTCTCAGGTCTAGACTGCCCGGCCCCGGGAGTGCCCCAGCTATTGACTTTCCGGCCTCTTTGCATGGTACTCCTTAAGCTTCCAGTTTTTAACCCGAGGTCAAAATTTGTGCTTATGCTTGGACAGAGTCTCATCATCTTGAAAAAATGTCCCATCTCCAGCTTTACAACAAGATGAAAGTGACCCTCAGCCACGATACCTGGAAGCTAAGTGGCAAACCGCCCCACCACAGGCAGCCCAGCTCCTCCAGAATGGCTTCCATCCATCAAGGAACATCTCTGACACCTGGGAGAGCTGGCCACTGGGCCCACCACTCACACCGCCCCAGCCAGGCATGAATGACTTCAGGATACAGCAGTTAACAAAGGGACATATGAAGGGAGCCTGATTTTCCCAGCAGCCTGAAAGGGGAAAGGAAACTAGGCTCCATGAATCATACAATGGCATTGAAACAATTCAAGGAACTGTCCAAAGGAAGTGACCAGAATAGCCCGTGGTTTGTTGCATGCTGGCAGAGCAAACAAAATGGAAGCCCGTACTTCTGTAGCACAAGGAGAAGGACGTTAAAACAAGAAACTTTCCCCATCACAGGGAAACTGCCCTTTAGAAATATTTACTGAAATGAAGTTTTCTGTTGACTCTCAAGCTCAGGAGGGAAGGGTCAGCCGAGGTGCAGGCTGGGGTGCTGGGGACCCCTTCGGAGGCCTGGAGCCCTGTGCTCATCTCTCCGCAGCTCAGCATTCCAGGAGTGACGTGGGCAGCTTGCCATGGGCCACTGTAGGAATAGTCACACCCTGGAAACGTGCAAGTGCCACAGACAAGCGCCTTCCCTACTCCCGGAACTGAGGTTTCATATGGCAGCACACCACAGGGGGAGAGGCCAGTTATGGACCCTGTTGGGCAGAGGACCCCAGTGGGGTTAGGCTCAGATGCTAATGCAGGTCAGCACAGAAGAGGCTGTCGCCCAGGCTGCGTGGCCCCTGTAGAGAGGCGCTTGTTTGCAGAGAAGTCTGAATACAGATGCTACCTCCTGAGGTCTTTTCTTCTCCTTCTGCTCTAACAGAGTCAGTTCTGCAAATCTCTCAGGGGCAAAAGAGGTTTAAAGTTTTCAAGACCCAGCTAACTAAACATGGAGCCCAGGAGAGGCTAAACAGTCATCTGCTATGATACTCATTATCCTTGGCTTCAAAGGACTCCTGTGTGTTTACAAAAAGAACACGAGAGTTCTCTATGTTTATTTTAAAGTATGGACTTTAATAAACAGTCTTCCAAAAAAAAAAAAACCCCAACTAACACACAGGGGAAACAACCTTCTTTCTTTGTTTTATGCATCAGTCAAAACCTAACACTCCCCTTGGCTTTGGCTTAAGTGAGTTTAGTTTCTTCACAAAAGTTCACCGTTTATAAAATACATACACTTTATTTGCTTTGATCTCCCCACTGGTGCAGCCTGAGCTTGGTTCAAAGTTCTATAGAGTTAAACACAACCACATGTGACCAGGCAGCTCATATGGACAATTTGCCAGTGTTGGCGAAGGCAAGGTCAGATTGGAAATGTCAGTGAGGTGGGCAAGGCCAAGCCCATGGGTGGGTGCCTCACCCCGAGAAGACCTCCGCCGGGTGCTCCCTCCTCCTGGCTTGTTCCTGCATAGCCAGTACTTGTGCCAGGAGAAAGAGCTGGGCAGCCCTGGCCCAGGTCCACAAGGCCTTACAGAGGCTAGGAGAACACTGGCTGGTCTGCCTCACATCAGTGTTACTCTGACTAATGCACCCTGACTTGGGGCACTGATGAAAAGGCAAATCTTCAAAGATTAAAAAAAATATATATGTAAAAGCCCACATCCTTTAGTTATAGGAAGTCAAAAGTATAAGCGTTTTAAATCTGTGTGTGTATATGTGTAGGTAGGTAGGCAGTCAGGTAGATGACAGAGATAGGTGAATAGGCAGGTGGGTAGATAGATAGCAAGAGAGAGAAAGACAGACAGATAGATAGAAGTAAATTCACAGCTAACTGATCCCATTCTTCCTGCAGGAACATTCCCTTCCCTGCATCCTTGTTGGCAGATACTGCAGCTGCCTCTCTGACAGCCATTGTCCCCCTCTTCCATGATGACAGAGCTCTGGTTAAATTCCAGTGTGCACCTCTTCTCCTTGGGTCACAGGGTTAAGCCTGACGGCTCCAAGCCAGTCACCGTACACTCGGGCCATTTCTGGGAGTGGTTTAGTAGGAGATGTGCTCTAGTCAATGAGCTATGATGGATGGTCCACTTGAACACCACTGGGAAAGGCTTTTCTTCCAGAAATAAAGGACGGAAGAAAAGAACACTCCCTTTTCTGACCCCAGGATGTCTGAAGCTGCTTCAGCTGTCTTAAAACCATGAAGGCAGCTAGCTAAGAATGGCAGAGCAGGAAGATGGAGAGAACCTAGGTCTCTGATAACGCGGTTAAGCCGCTGAATTAATCTACTGTTAAAATGACCTAGTTGTGGACTTCCTGTCATGGGAGAAATAAATTCCCTTATTATTTAAGTGATTTTTTTTGGTAATAATAAATTAAAGTGTAATTCACATACCATATAACTCACCCATTTAAAGTCTCCCATTCAGGCATTACGATTAGCAGACGTAATGTTGGGGGGGCACGGGGAGGGCTGTACAACTCAGAGAAGACAAGTAGTGACTCTATAGCATCTCACTAAGCTGATGTAATGGGGTTGGTGGGGGGGACCTGATGAAGGGGGTGGTTTAATCACCATAATATTGCACATGTAATTGTAGATTAATGATACTAAAATAAACTATTAAAAAAAATAAAATAAAGTCTCCCATTCAGTGTTTTTGAGTATATTCAGAGTTGTACAACTCTCACCACAAATCATTGTTAGAACATTTTTACCACCTCCAAAAGGAACTCCATCTACAATTTAGCTATCACTCAATCCTCCCTTCTGGGGGAATAAAATGGAAGAGGCGATCTTATCAAACCATGAGCTGGCATGAGGAGGCCTCACAGGGCTGTTGCTTGAACATCCATCCCGCTGATATCCAGACACGTAGAGGTAGGGGTCTCCCGGAAGTACCCTCTATCCTCCTCTTCCATCTTCCGAGTCCCTTCTAGGGCTTACCATTTACAGACCTAACAGGAAGCTGGCAAGGTAGACTGGGAAATGTAGTTTGCAGAGTCTCAGCCCCAGAGTCACAGAGCAGACTATTGAATGGTCTCTGAGGTAACGGACAATAGGTAAGTAAACATCCCTTTGGCCAGCAACATCCATTCACAACCTTCTATGCTTTACTTGAGTACAAAAACAACTTGCTTTGGCCCTATAAGATGCATCGGTCTTCCCTACAAATAAAGACACTCTCACCTTCTTGCCCGAAAAGATGAAACGGGATCCCAACTGTCCTCTACCCACCTCAGATTATTGTGAATTCCTCTTCAAGTTCATCACAACACCTGAGTTTCGGCGACCTAGAGATGAAATTATAGTTAACCATTAACAGCAAGGTTTATGTACAATAATGCAATAACAAGCAAAGGACAAGCACGGCTCTACAGTCTCCACTGCTGTATGTGACACAAGGCCATTGTGGATTTCTGTGATTTCCTTCTTCCATTGCCCATTCTATAGTTCATTTACCCACAGTCAGCCAGCCCCTTGGTTGGTTGGAGTTTTCTATTTCTTTTACTTTCATTCCTAAGGGACCCAATCTTGTACAGTTCTACTGTTCTTAGGTTACTAGAGTTTTCCATCCACTCTTGTGATAGGGCTTAATGGGACCAAGAGCCGTTTCCAGAGAATTCCTGAGGTTCCAGACACAGTCCTGCCTGCCTCTGGAGTTGTAGCAGCCACATCACATCATCTTCTGCTTGGTAATTAGGATCAGTCATCCCAGCCAGTGGGCAAACCCTTCTTTGCATATTAATTCAGTGGTATGAAGACCCAAAAAGTCTGTGTGGAAGTCTTAACTTTCAATTTGATAGGACCACTGTGTCCCCTGGTGGAAACATGCATCTGTTGTTAGTGGTGTGGAGCATCTTTTCATGTGCCTGTTGACCGTCTGTATGTCTTCTTTGGAAAAATGTCTATTCAGATCTTCTGCCCATTTTTTAATTGCATCATTTGTTTTTGATACTGAGTTATGTGAGTTCTTTATATATTTTGGATATTACCCCTTAAAATATATATGATTTGCAAATATTTTCTCCCATTCTGTGAATTGCTGCTCTAGAGACTGACATTGTTCTGGAGCCTGCGAATTACTGCCCTGTGTGGTAATCCCAAGGCTGGAAGGGAAGGCATGTGGGGTCATTACTGCATTCTGTTTGACCTCTAGCAAGTCTTATATCTCTTCTCAGCTACCTTCATATATACTGAGGGTGGCATACCAGGTAAACCATGGGGTTTGCTTTTTTAGCCTAAATGACTGACTTAGCTGCACTATTCTTCATTGAGTATGAAACAAAAACCAGATATGGTGGCATGCTCATTTACACAGTAAGTGGCTCCTAACCATATGTAGAAATGGCTTTATAAAATTCAAATTAAGGTTTATGTTTTCCCAGTGTAAGAAAGAAAAGTGGCTTGTACATATCCCTGAGAGATGGCTTGTGTGTTGGTTAGGAACTTGGCCAGTTTCTCACATCCTCCAAGCCAGAGCTTCCTTATTTGTAAGTGTGGAAGAAGGTAGTTCTACCCTCCCTACAGAATTTTTGTTAGGAATAAATGAGATAATACACGAAAAGTGATTGAAACAGTGCCTGCTATAAAGTTAACACTTACTATTATCATCATCCAGAGGAATGGCTATTTAAGTGTAATTTCTAACCCTTAAACTATTGGCAGTTTTTATTCTGTTGGAAAGGCTTGGACACCTCAAGGTTTAGTAATATTTCTCAGGCAAATCCAAAGTCCTTTATCTCTGTGCCCATCTGTTCCCTTTCTCCATGCTCCTTGGAGCTACTATGGTTCATTTTCAAGGGAAAATATCACAGTCACATGAAAGGAACTGAAGAAAGTTCATGTATTTTTGTTGGAACTGTTAGCATACTGTGAAATCTCTCCCTTGGTTTAGTGTGGGGGGGTTTGGTAGGGGTGTAAGTGACTACTGCAGTTTTGCAGAGAAGTGTGGGGCTATCTAGGGGGCAAACAGGAAACACAGCCCCTTTCCTGCTATGTTATTTGGATCTTGGCACCCAAATCCACACTCCCATGCCTGGTGCTCATGACTGGTAGAACAATACCTGTCCTGTGCTCTGCTCAGAGATAGTGTAAGAATCCCTGGAAGGTGTGGGAATTGGGAATAGATACAGTCACTGTCATCAGGGCTTTCCCTAAGAGCCTCCCTCCTTTGTTCCAGCTACAAGGGAAGCTGGGTGATTGGGAGACACTGTCCCTGCTCTTGAAACAACATTATGAAGTGTGGACAATATAGGTTACTATGTCCGTGATGATATACCACAGCATTAGAAACTCCCTATCTAAAGGCTGTCAAGGTTGCACCTAGCTCTCATTTCCGTTCCTTCTGACTTCACCTCTTCTCTCTTCTCCTCTCGCACCCTTTGAACAGTTGTTATCACTGGTCCTTGGCTTATTTGTTGAAAATTTTTGACTGCACATTCAATCTCCTTACTCGTTATTGTTCTGTTCAAATTTCCTATTTTGTCATGATTCATGCTCATTAAGGTGTATGTTTCTATGACTTTATCCATTCCTTCTAGGTTATCCAATTTTCTCTTGTGTAATTGTTCACAGTAGTCTTATATAATCCTTTGTATTTCTTCAACATCAGTTGTATTTATTGCTTACCTCTATTCCCACGTTCAAGCCCTAGTAATTTAGAATCAACCTTAGCTGCATAATATAGCTATAAAATATCAGTATTCTAAAGCAACAAGTATTTGTTTCCATGCATATGTATGTTGGTAGGTGGGGCAGGTACCTTCAGGCTGAGAATCAATCAAGTTTGATTCACCTGTTTCATTCTGTTGGAGGACTGTAGCAACATGGAGCATGTTATTCTCATGGTGATGGTCAGAAGTTCCCAGAAGAGTAAGTGGAAGACTGTGATACGTCTTAAGGTCTGAGCTCAAACTAGTTCTGCTCTGATTCCTTGATGAAAGAAAGACATATGGTCAAGCCCAACATTAGTGGGCAGGGCGGCTACTCCTCCCAGGAAGGGGAGGGGAGGGGAAATACAGACTACTACACCTGCAACCTTCAAGGACAAGCTCAAAACCTTTCCTTCTTATTTACATTTTGGAAGTTGCTGTATGGATTGTAATATATATTCTCCACTTTTTATAGGATGTTTAGGATTAATATTGTACCAGTTCATATAAAATGTAAGAACTTTGCAGTGTATAGCCCATTTGCCATCTGTTATGCTGCAGTTGGTACATATAATACACCTGTATGTATATATTATACACTCCAAAATATGTTTTCATTTTCGCTTTGAACAATCATATGCATTTTTATAAAATTAAGATGAAAAACTAGGCTTATGCTTATAAAACATATTTACCATTTCCAGTCCTCTTCACTGTTTTCTGAAAATCCAGATTTCCATTTGCTATCATTTCCCTTCACCCTGAAGAACTTTCTTTAGCATTTATTGTAGTTCAGGTCTGAGGACAACAAATTTTCTCTCCTGTTTTTTTTTTCTTCTGAAAGTGTCTTTATTTTGCCTTCATTCTTGAAGGATATTTGAGCCTGATATAGAATTCAATGTTGATAGTTTTTCCCTTGCAGTCTTTAAAGATGTCCTACTACCTCTCTTGCTTTCTTTTTTTCTACCTGGCCCGACTGTCCTTCACTCTAAACCTTATTATTCTGCTAGGAACCCCCTTCCCTGAACCTTTCCCCTTTCCAGGGCAGATGCCTACTTTGTTTAGAGAGTCATTCTTGAGTTTTATTCCAGGAGAAATTGCCCTAGTCATTGTAATATGGGGAATATACTGGAAGGGTGAGGGGTGTGGCTGACCCTATGGTTTTTTGGCAAAAAAGACAACAGTATCTTTTCAAATGATAGGCCTGTATATCCAGAAAATCAAAGAATTAATAAAAGAATTTTATAAGATAGCTAGATACAAAGTAAGTTTACAAAATTAATATGTTTTCTTTATGCTAACATTAAAAAGTTAGAAGTTTTTAGTTTTTTTTTAAAATACCATTTATATATAGAAAAAAACTGTATCATATTTAATAAATATAACAAAAAGGCTCAGCATGCTTATGAATATAATTGTCAAATATTATTGAAGAACATAAAACAAAGGATGAATAGAGAGACAATTCATGTGAAAATTTAATTACAGAAAATTATTAGCCATTCCAAGCTATTTTAATGTAATTTCAATGGATTCCTTATTTTGGGGGAACTAAATAAAATTGTTATATAGTTTATATGGAAGAATAAATGTCTAAAAATAGTGGAAGAGCACAGAGTTTGAAATTGGATTTATAAATATATGGGAACTTAATATACACAAAGATGGAATTTCAAGCCAGATGAGAAAAGATGACTCATTAAATAAACAGTGTTGACTAGGTGGCTATTCATTTAGAAGGAAGCCTAGAGTTTAGTTTGCATCACCTAAGGAAGTAAATTCCACATAGATTAAAATGCAATATAAAAAACGACAAAAATATTAGATGAAAATTGAAGATAATGATTTGTATTATATAACTTATTAGTAAGACAAGAAATACCAAAGTGATGTGAAAGAGAAAATATATCTATAATATATAGGAAATATATGTAATTATATATGTATGACTATAAATATATACGTATATTTGACTACATACAATTTAAAAATAATTATATAGTAAAAGACATACTAAATAGAATCCAAATAATATACCAGAGGAAATATAATACATATGGGCCAGAATAAAATCTTCAAGTAAATCACTGAGTGGGGTGGCCAACCTCTAACCTGGACCCTAATGAGCTCCACCTCTTAGAGTTCACACCCTTGCATAAATCCCTCCCTGGAGTGTGGCCTACACCTTGTGACTTGCTTCTAACAAAAAGAATTTGGCAAAAGTGATGTGCTATCACTTTTGATGTTAGATTACAAAAAGACTGGTTTCCCTCTTAATCTCTGGTCCCTCTCCCTCCCCCTCTCCCTCTCTGCCTCTGCTCTGGATAAAGCCACTTGCCATGCTGTGAACAGCCCTACTGAGAGGCCCACATGGCAAGGAACTGATGTCTCTGGCCAATAGCCAGTTAGGCAAGCAGCCTGCTGAGAGCCGCATGAGGAGCTTAGAAGCAGATCTTCCTCCAGTCAAGCCTTCAGATGACTGCCGCACTGGCTGACATCTTGATTTCAGGCTTGTGAGAGCCTTATTTGCCTAATGTTATAGAGATACAAGATATCTGTATCTAAGAGAGTTACAGACACTCCTCTAAACTGCACCTAGACTCCTGACCCATAGAAACCTGAGGTAATATGTTTGTTCTTTTAATCCACTCTGCTTTGCGTTTATTTGTTATGCAGCAATAGATAACGAATACACCTAGTATTTGTAATACAAAGTACTTGGCTTTATGTAAGACTCTAGCTTAAAAGTGTGTTTGCACTCTAAAACCTCTGCCATACTTAACCATACTTGATGTACAAAAGAAAGACTCCAGCTCAGGAAATCTCTCCCTGAGCCTCCGCTGGCTGGCTGGGCATCTCTGGGGTTGACCGCCTTCAGTTTCCTAATCTTTAAATAAAAAGCATAATAATTCCTGCCTGACTTTTCAGAGTTACCATAGCCACCTGTTGAAATTACACATGTAAAAACATTTTCAATAAGTGAAGTACTGTACAAACAGAAAAGTGTCATTTTTAAAACCCAGATTTAGCCCTATTATCATTTTCTGTTCTGTTCCTTTAAACACCTCCATTCCTTAAACATTCTCAACTGGGCTGTCATATTTAGCCTGAGAAAAATGATTGATTGCAACTCTACACCACCTGGCTAGGCTAACCACAACAATGAGATGGTACTGAAATACAGTGTGTTTTCAAAGAGTTCTTTCCTCTCCTAGGGAGTTGGCTGTCAGACTACATCCTGACGTGTGGAGATGAGCGCTTCCTCCTGTGAATCTGGGTGGGGCCGAGGCGGAGGCTTTTCCTGGTGTTACTAGTGCAACAGAAGCCTCTTCTCTGTTAAGTAGACAAAGAAAGTACCTCATGACTTCCTGTATTCTATTCTCTAGGGGCTCATCCTTGTAAGGAAATACTGAAATGTGAGAGGAAATGTGTTTGCTAAAATAGAAGTAATAATTAAGTCATGTAAATCAAAACAGCAAGAGATGGTGGGATTTTTTTTTAACTAAAGACCATTCCAACCAAATCTAAATATAATCTTATGAATATCTGACTAAACTCAGTTAAGAAACAAGAATTTACCAAACAATATGTGTCCAAAATGTTCTTGTGCTGTTTGCTCTTTTCTGCATTTTGTAAAATGTCTACAGTGAACTTTGTAATGCCTTATTGATTATGAATGGAAAAGGCTAACTAGAAAAGGCTTCCAGTAAATAGGTAGTGTATTTGCTTGTTTTTGCAAAGAGAAACACAAGAATGATAAACTTTTAATTGATGAATGGGTGGAACAGTGTGAAAGGTAGGGATGGAAGTGAGACTTCTTGTAGTGTAACTTTTTATACCTTTTTTAGTTTTGAACCATATAAATGTTTTAAATATTCAAAAATAAAATTAAATCAAAATGGATTCTTTTAAACCCTAAAACAACACAAACAGAATTAAACAAACTTAAGTAGATATTGAGTTGATAAAATAATTTCAAGTAGCTGTCATTTCAAGGGGCTTCTGATTCTAATTCAAGTCACTTTTATCTTTGACATCTGTAATGGATTATATTCCAAAGGCCAAAAAAGAATAGCAGAGAAACCTGAAACGTTACTTACTAGGACTGTTGATAGGAGTAATATTGGTATTTGTGATAGTTAATTATATGTGTCAATTTGACTGGGCCATAAGGTGCCCAAAAATTCTGGGTGTGCCTGTGAGGATGTCTCAGATGACATTAACAGTTGACTTGGTAGAGGGACTCATCCAATCCATTTTGGGTCTAATTCTCCCTCAAGTAAGAGGAAATTCCTCTTGCCTGACTGCCTTCAACCTGTGACACTTGGTTTTTTTCCTGCCTTTGGACTCAAACTGAACTATTACTGGCTTTTCCTGGGGTTCAAAGCTCCTGGCCTTTTACACATGTACACACACACAAACTCACACATGCACACATGCACGCATGCACCATGCACACACACACCATCAGTTCTGCTTCTCTAGAAAACCCTGATCAATACAGTATTATAATTCTAAGCCAATTCTATTTTTAATCTGGATAAAGTAAATAAGTAAATATATTAACCTTCTTAGGAAACAAGAGTTCTCTGTAAGAGAAAAGAGACAAAAACATTAAATAAGGTAAGGAAAAGCCTTATACTATGACATTTTGTAGGAAATATCATTAAGAACTCACGATTATTTTGAGCAGTTTATCTCCCAGCTTTGTTCAATGAAATGGCAATGAGCACACATGGCACCTAGATTCTGGCTTCTGAATGTCCTTCCCCATTAGAAGAAATCAGAATCTCCTGGAGAAATGACTGATTTCAGATCTGGGCCAGAGACAGCATGAGATGAACCTGGGACCACTTGGGCCAGAAACAAAGTAGTGCTCTAGGTCTCATAGTGTCATACTACAAGGGTACAGGAACCAGCTGAAGGGGCTCCCACTAGTGAGATTTAGGATGATGTGAGCTTCAGAAAAATGAGTTGTTGTTTAGAACAAATTAAATTGTAAAAATCCTGAATTTATAATGATATGCAAAGTATGTTTTGGGTGGTGAGAGAGGGAGAATGGAGATGGAGACAGAGAAAGCTCTTCTTTTACAGAATATCAGCTCATAAATATAGAAAAGATTATACAAATTTTAAAAATCATGATTTTGTAACCCCCAATATAAAAATTTATTCAGGCAGGGGTTACCATGGATTCTTAAACTGTTGGACAAAATATTGCTAGTGACAGGATCTTCACACAATCTCAAAGTATCCCCCTCCACCCCTATGATTTACCAATTTCAAGAAGAAAACAGTATCTGTACAAGCAGAGAGATCTGGTGGCCACAACCTTAGCCAAAAAATCAAACTTACATCACAAATACCGGGACAATTTAACATCCTATGCCTATTGATGCGATAAAATAAAGAGTCCTCAGTACCACCTATGTAATATTCTTACCAAATTATTTAACCTGAATATAATCATACATTTAGACTTTACCTTGAGTTACAGGAAAAACATAGGAGCTAGCAGGAACAAATGAAAGGACAGCATGGGGAACAATCAGGTCGGTCTAGAAGGTAGGCTCTTGTACAAGAATACTGGCCTGAACTCTAACAAAAATACAATGTCATGAAAGACATAAATTGTTGTATTGTAAGAAAGTTATAAGTGATAACAGCCACATACAATGCCTGACCCTTAATAGGACCTCAAACAGAAAAATACAGTCTGTATATGAGATGATATAATAAAATGTTCATTTTATTAGGTATAATAATGTTACGATTATGGAAGAGAATATTCTAATTTTAAGGAGATTTGTGCTGAAATATTTACAAGTGAACTGTTGTGATGACTACAAGTTACTTTTAAGCATTTGAGTAAAAAGAGCGGATATATGTATATATGTATATACCTACCAGATAAAAAAAAGGGAGGGAGAGAGAGAAAGAGAGCACAGGAGAGAAAACAAGCAAATGGGGCAGAATTAGTGAATCTAGGGCAAGAGTATACTGGTTTGTTTTATAATTTTTTTTCATTTTCTGCACCTTGAAAATTTTCAAAATAAAAACTTGGAGGGGGCGGTCCTGATGATAATACCTTAACATTTAAAAACCTTAACCTTTGAGTTAAGTTGCTGCAGGAAAGAGGTATGATTGATCTGTGTTCTCAAATAAGAAGAGTACCTTCCCCCAAAGCCAGGCAGGAATACCCCCGGCACTGTCAAGGTTCACTCCGATTCTGAGAGTGCCTCATTCATTGAAAAGGGCAGACTTGATCCACTATCTCCCAAGCGCTCGCTATAAAAGCCAGGAGCAGTTTTCCAGGGCAGCCGAGGTTCCAGGGAGGCACGGTTTGCAGGATGAGAGGTTGTTCTTTCAGAATAAATGGCGGAGAGGGAAATAAATTAGGGCTTGTCTTTGAAAGGTGGAGCAGGGCCTATGTCAGTCATACAACGAGAACAAGAAAGGTGGAGAGGAATAGGAATGTGCAGCTGTAGGAAGAAACATGGGCTCTAAGACAGAAGTTTAACATGTTAGTGCATGAGAGTGATGCTTCCCAGTTTCCTGGAGAGTATTTTGGCTATTTTAGCCAACAGGAGACTTCTTGCGGCCTCTCTGCGTGTTTTGATCCTTTCACCTGTCTCTACCATCTCCATCCCCACAAACGCTTGATTATCCCTGGACCCCTGCTCTCCTCTGGCTCCTCCACAGCACTGAAAGGAAACACTTGGCAGCTATTTCCCCAGGGCTCACTCAAGCTTTTCAGGCCCAGCTTCTCCCCAGAGAACTTCTTGTTACCAGGGATTTGAAAGAACTGCAGGTAACCCTTAGAGATTCCCAATGAGGCCCCAAAAATCATGGTTTCACCGTGTGAGCCTGAAGCAAGGATTCTTCAAGTTCCCTGCTAGCTTGGCGATTTTTAATTTACTACAAGCAAAAACCTCAATCACTTTGAAAGGGTGTGGTCAAAGCTAGCTGGTTTAAAACATAGGTATATGCTGGCATTCACCTTCTGGGTAGGAGAGAGACCCTAGTTTGCATTCCTGTGCTCAGCTATGCAATGAGGAGAAGACAAGACTTACTGATGCTGACGGAGGATCCCTTCAGGGAGGAAAACAGGCCAGAGACAGTTGATCAGGGCACCCTTCATTTCTTCCCATGAACTCTGTTCAAAATATCTTCCACTGAAATTTTTCATAAACTTATTTCATTAAAAAATCAGATTATAAATGCATTGATGACAGGTATAAGACAGTTGCTTTTGTATAATCCTACAAGTGCTATTTTCACAAAGGTTCCAAGTTCCCAGTAGGTACTAAATGCATATACTTAATACAACCTACAAGACTTTGTGCTCTTTTTTGTCCCAGGGACATGGCTTTGCTGGATGGCACCACAAGCTGGCTAAATCTACTTTGCTTTTCACACTGACTGCTAAGATCTCCAGAGTCAAATTTGAAACCCACCTCTACCAGTAAGATCACCCCTCGTGCCCTGCATTGGAGGCACCATTTTTGCATCCTCACGATTTGTTGCCTTATATTGGTTGTAGCTACCGTGAATCCTTCGTAGAGTGAGAAGGCATATGGAGGATGGTGAGAACACTGGCTGAATCTAAGACATAGCTGAGGTTGCTCAGAATGTTCTCAATTTGTAGTGGATCCCAGCATGCCTTGCCAATAATCAGGGATATTTCGCCAAAGCCCAGAAGGCCGGAACCCGAATTCAATATTGTTCTCTAAGAATAGCAAATTCCTGGAGAGCAGCTCTCAGCTGGCAAAGCCAATAGATTAAGCCTCCATCAGCTTCTTACGCACACACAGCATAAGGAACAAGGCCATACTGCAGTGCATTCCCCAGAGGTACACCTGCATACTGTTGGGTGATGCACCTAGAACCTGATAGAAATAGAAGCCAAGTGTGCTGGACACTTGACAGACATTAACCACATACTCTCCCTAACAACCTTACAAAAGAACACTATCATTCCCCTGACACACAAAGAAACTGAGGCTCATAGGATATAAGTTGCCCAAGGTCATGTAGCTGCAAGAAAATGACAAAACAAGAGTTAAAACCTTGGTGTGTCTGATTCAAAGTCCTGGCTTATTGGCTTATTGTCACATACCCTCAGGCCCCATTGCCTGCTCTTGCCTCTGTTTCCCTGTATGTCAAAGTGCAGGAATGTCACTTCTCCTTTATCCCTTATGAGGCTGCTACATGACATGTATTAGTTACTTGGAGGAAAAGAACCTTAAAAACATAAATCCACGTGGAATGAGGCCAGAGAACCACTGGGTGATGGCCTAGTTTGGTTCTGGGTCTCCATGAGTACTGGGAGCAAATGTCAAAGAACGGATCTTGTGCTCTGAGTTTCATGAATGTCAAATATTTGTGGGAACTCTGGAGAAGTTTTGCAGACTTTTTTAGCCTCAGTGTTTTGTGGGACCTACCACTGTGGTGGC
This sequence comes from Smutsia gigantea, assembly GCA_032199065.1. NCBI lineage: Eukaryota > Metazoa > Chordata > Mammalia > Pholidota > Manidae > Smutsia > Smutsia gigantea. The sequence continues at coordinate 124,051 of JAVSCE010007042.1, forward strand.
CCCGATGCTAATCCCAGCAGCCTGCAAGGTCAGCCCCGCGCAGGAACCCTGAGCACAGACAGAGCAGGGCATGGAGAGCCCTCTCCTCCTACTCCAGAGCCACAGCTCCAGGCCATGGCCACCCACACCACAGGCACTGTGCTAACCAGTGTGTGTAGCACTGGAGCCCCCAGGGTCCCTCAGCAAACCTGCCTCAGAGCTTGCATCTGTCACTTCTCAGATCCCAGAGCAGTTCTAGGAGGTATGTCCTAAGACATTTATCTCTCCTCCAGAGAGCATCTCTCTGCTTCTTTTTTTCTACTAAAGCTCCCATCCTTCCCCGTTCCTTTGGGTCCCTCTCCTCCCATCTGATATTATTGACAGTTCTCACCAGTGCCATGTTCTCTCCCATCACCAAACCTTTGCACACACTGTTTTCTCTACCTGGAACACTGGAATACCTGCACATCCCCAGGTCCTCTCTCTGACTTCCAGGTAGACATTCCAGTTTAATTAAATCCTTACTTCTGGGAAGGGCTTTTGACTTTCCTAGAGAATTAGGCCTCTGCTAGGGCACCCTGTGGTTCTTAAACTTTCATCACTATATAATTGTTATTGTGTCTCTCTTCCATGAGACTCCAAGCTCCCTTAGGGCAGGTGCCACATCTTTACTGGCTGCTGCTCAAAGTCTAAACAATGCCTGGCACAAAGCAGATGCTCAGTAAATGTCTGATAAATGAATGAATGACTCTCTTTTAAAGAATGAAGATCTAACTCAGACTGATGCCATAACAATGGTAATAATAAAATGTCCTCATATTTATGCAGCTCTTCATAGTTTAAAAAGTGCTTTCAACAACTCTATGACAATAATTTAGTAACCTAGATCAAATGGATCAATTCCTTAAAAGACACAATTTGCCAAAACTCATACAAGATAAAATAGACAATCTGAATGGGCCAGTATCTATTAAAGAAATTTAATCAAAAGTTCATAATCTTCCAAAGCAGAAAGTACCTGGCCCAGATGGATTCACTGTTGAATTCTATAAAGCATAAGAAAAATAGTATACCAATTCTCTACAATCTCTTTCAGAGAATAGAAGCAGAGAAAATGCTCACTACATCATTCTGTGAGGCCAGCATTACTCTTATACCAAAACCAAAGAGACATAATAAGAGAAGAAAACTTAAGACCAATATCCATCATGAACATAGATGAAAAATCCTCAACAAAACACTAGCAAGTCAATTCCAACAATATAAAAAGAATTGTACAGCATGATCTAGTGTGATTTATCCCAGATATGCAAGGCTGGCCCAACATTCAAAAATCAATTAATATAATCTAGTACATCATCAGACTAAAAAAGAAAAATCACATGATCATATCAGCAGATGCAGAAAAAGCACTTGACAAAACCCAACACCCACTCATGATAAAAAGTCTCAGTAAACTAGGGATAGAGAGGAACTTTCTGAACCTGACAAAGAATATCTACAAAAAAACCCTACAGCTAACATCATACTTAATGGTCAGAAATAAGCAGCTTTCCTGCTAAGATCAGGAACAAAGCAAGGATTTTCCCTCTCACCACATCTTTTTGATACCATAGTTGAAGTCCTGGCTAATGCAATAAAGACAAGAAAAGGCATACAGATTGCAAAGGAAGAAATAAGACTGCCTTGTTTGTACTTAATATGATAATCTATGTGAAAATCTAAAAATCTGAAAGAATCAATAAGAAAACTCCTGGAACTAATAAGCAATTATGACAAGGTTGCAGGATATGAAATTAATATTAAAAAGGCCATTGTTTCCTTATATGTGAGCAATGAATGAGTGGAATTTGAAATTTAAAACACAATACCATTTATATTAGCACCAAAAAAGAAATTTTTAGGTATAAATCTAATAAAATATATGTGAGATTTATGTGAGAAAAATATACAACTCTGATGAAAGGAATCAAAATATAAATAAATAAATGGAGAGATATTCTACGTTCATGGATAGAAAGAGTCATTATTGTCAAGACGTCAGTTCTTCCCAACTTGATTTAAAGACTTGATACAATACCAATCAAAATCACAGCAAGTTATTTTGTGGATATCAAGAAACTGATTCTAAAGTGTATATGGAATGGCAAAAGACATATAATAGCCAATACAATTTTGAATAAGAACAGAATTGGAAGACTAACACTACCAAACTTCAAGACTATCAAGCTACAATCATCAAGTCAGTGTGGTATTGGCAAAAATATAGACAAATACATTAGTAAAACAGAATAGAAAGCCCAGAAATAGACCCTCAAATGTACAGTCAACTGATCTTTGACAAAGGAGCAAAGGCAATGGAATGGAAAAAAGATGGTCTTTTCAACAAATGATATTGAAACAATTGTAGTTTCACATGCAAAAAAAAATGAATCCAGACACAGACCTTATACCCTTCACAACAAAAACTAACTCAAAATGGATCATAGATCTCCATATAGAATGCAAAAGTATAAAACTAGTAGAAAGTGACATAATTGAAAACCTAGATGACCTTGGGTATGGGATCACAGTTAGATACAGCACAATCCACAAAAGAGAGAATTTATAAGCTGGACTTCATTAAAATTAAAAACTTCTGCTCTGCAAAAGACAATGTCAAGAGAGTGAGAAGACAAGTCACACGCTGGAAGAAAATATTTGAAAAAGACAGATCTGATAATGGATTATTATCCAAAATATACAAAGATATTCTCATTCATTGTTGGTAGGAATACAAAATGGTATAATCACTTTGGAAGACATTTTGGCAGTTTCTTATAAAACTAAATATAACCTTATCATATGATCCAGCAATTATGCTCCTTGTTATTTATTCAAAGGAAATGAAAACTTGGGTCCACACGAAAATCTTCATATAAATGTATATAGCAGATTTATTCGTAATTGTCAAAACTTGGAAACAATCAAGATGTCCTTTAGTAAGGGAACAGAGAAATAAACTGGTACATTCAGATAATGGAATATTATTCAGCAGTAAAAAAACAATAACAAAAATACCCATAGAAACCCAGTTATCAAGTCATGAAAAGACATGGAGGGAATTAAATGCACATTACTAAATGAAAGAAACCAATTTGAAAAGGCTACTTACTGTATGATTTCAACTACATGACATTCTGGAAAAGGCAAAACTATGGAGAGAGTAAAATGGTAAGTGCTTGCCAGGGGCTCAAGTGGGGATAAATAGGCAGAGCACAGAGGATTTTTAGGACAGTGAAAATATTCTGTTTGATACCATAATGATAGACACATGTGGTTATACATTTTCCAAACTCACAGAATATACAGTACCAAGAGTGAACTGTAATGTGAACTATGAACTATTGGTGATAATGACGTTACTGTAAGTTCATGAGTCGTAACAAAAGTACGTCCGATGGGAATGTCGATCATGTGGGAGGCTATGCATGTGTGGGGCAGGGGCACATGGGAATCTCTCTGCCTTCCACTCATTTTTCCTGTGAGCCTCAAACTGTTCTAAGAAAACTAAGTCTTTTTTTAAAGAGTGCTTTCACATACATTATCTTTATAACTCTCTAAAGTACATGTTTCTTTTGAAGGCTTGCTTTTTTCAAATCTTTCATTCTTCTTAGTTTATTTTTGTGTTGGAAGTGAAAGCAATTGCCCACTCCCACCTCTCTATAATTTTTTCATTTAGATAACTAACATTTTCAGCCTTAATGGTACACTAGGCACTTTATCTAAGATTTCTTATTTAAAACTCAGAAAGGTCTTGAGATCTTTTTACATGCTGGCTGACTGCCCCCAGGCAAGATGCTGCTTCTCCATTTGCCCTCCGAAGCTTCCCTGTTCAGCCCCCTGACCGGGACCTCTACTTCCACACCTCATCCTGGCGCCCTGTCTCCTGCCTTCCAGTTTCTGTCTCTTAAGCGGAGCACACGCACCTCAGGATCTGGCAGGAGACTGGGCCTGGCTCTTCAGAAAGTGGTGATGGCTCACCCTGTAGGCCTCCCAGTCCGCAGGGAGTTCAAGGCAAGCGCTGCCTCCCAGCCCCTCCTTGGTGCTGGTCCAACTCCACCAGCTTCATTCTGGACCTTTCTGGAAGCAAATCTGACCCTGGAAGTACTTTCCTCAGCAGAGTCAAGTGAACACATGTCCAGCAACGCAAGAAGAGGCCACAAGGCAGGCGTGTGAGTGCGGCAAGAGGAATGTGGAGGGCCAGCCTGAAAGGAGCTGACGATGGGGTGCCTGCTCGCAGAAAACACGAAGGTTCCTGCCAGCCTGCTGCCGTATCTGGTGTTTGTTTTCTTCCCGAATGGATGCTCACTGAAAATATACTGGCGATCAGAAGAGGACACACATGTTTTGAAAAACAAACAAAAAAAATTGCCTAGCTTGGGTATTAAACCTGGGACCACTCCAGGAGGAAGCTGCCCACTCTGTGCCAGAAGGCCAGATCCCATGCAACTCCAACTCACAGACTCAGGGCTTGGCCAGGGTGAGGGTTAAGGAATGCCGTGGGACCTGGGCCTTAGAAGTATGCTAACCTTCATGGAAAGTGGGTGGCAGGAGTGGGGGATCTGGGAGGGAGTGGTGGGCAGGAGGCCTCTGAGCAAAAGCAGAAAGGGAGCCTGACCCTTTCCGGTATGGGGCTGGGAGACTCACATGTAAAATCTGCTTCATAATTTATATGCTTGGATAGTAAATGTATCCCTTTCCTTCTTTTTTTCAGAGGCAGGGGGAATGGGAAGAGAAGGGAGGCCAAAAACAAATAATCTGATGCTGTGATAATATTTGACAATCATTGAATTAAGTGTCTGCACTGTATTGGAAGAAAATATTGGCTACTGGATTAGAAACTAAGAACCCTTAGAATAGCAATAAATAAAGCCCCATGCTGCCAACCCAAAGCACAGCAAACGGGTGCCCTGGGGGAGGCCTGAGCACTTGATCCAGAGCTATAAATGCAAGCTTGAAATCTCTTTGAAGTCTTGTGCTCGGTCTTTGAAATTCATCCAATTTTGCATTCTGCCCGTTATATTTACTTTAATGTGAAAGTAATATTCTTTCTCTTCCAAAATCTTCAAATAAAACCTAGTGCTCCAGGAAGGTGTGGCAGGGGAGCACATAGCCTAGTTTCATATGTCCAGGGACTTGAAGAATCAGGTATCCAAAATCAACATGCACTTAGAGTAATCCAGCTGCCACGGATGACAGACACAGAGAACGCAGATCCCTGGCCCCCGGTCATGAAGGGACTGCAGAGGACCTCTTTCTAGAAGAGCATGGCTGGAGACACTGCAGAGCACCTTTGTGAGTCACACTAGGAAAAGGCATTGCATCTGGGGGCACACACACCCACAGGAACTCATGGACGGCTTATACGCTTGGTGTCCCTGTTAGAGACTGCATGCATTCAGGTATAGACATATATATACCTATAGACATAGACATGCATAGGGCTCCACACAATAGAAACGTAACAGTCCACGGAGGTTCGAGTAAGTAGCTCTATTCCACACAGTCATACAAGAACCCAAGCTGAAGGTGGCTCTGCCGTCTTTAACATGCGACTTCCAAGAATGCCTGAGGGTTGCCACCCCATCACTCAGAAGAAGAAAAGAGCATGTCAGAGAATGAAAGTGAAGTCTTCTTTCTAGACCAGGCCTGGAAGTGACACACACAGACTCCTGTCACATTCCATTCACTGTTACCCAGTCATATGATTATATTGAACTGCAGGCAAGTTTGGGAAAGGGAGTCTAACTGTATCTTCCGGAGGAAAAGGGAAACATTGATTTTATAGAATGGTAACTTTTGCCACAATACCCGAGTCCTGGAAATCCCATGAAGCTGTGCACAAGAATTTCAGACAGATTAAATAATGATGTAGGTGCTACGTGGGGCGTCAGCACATTTATGAGGATTCTAGGCTCTCAACAATGTGCTAGTCGTGTTACAGAGATTCTGCCCAAAATTAATGAGCTTTGGGAAAATGTACTTGTGCTTTTTCTGAAAATTTTTCTAACAATTTGATCTGATTCAGTTAATTCCAGGCCCTCTGTAATATTAATAAAAATACTTGTCACTTTGAGACCTAAATTTTCTTCCTAAAATGGTCTTCCAGTTTAGCCTTTTAAAATTAATTACTAACAAGCATTTCTCTGGAACACAGGAAGTACCAATGAGACTAATTTAAAAGTAATCTAATGAATATATGCAGCAAATAACCTAATGGCCCTTTACATAAGATATTTTCTCATAATGTTTGCCTTTCTTACTTCATTGGTTGGATTAGCACAAATGTAGTTTTGCAAGTTATAAAAACCATTATTTTCAATATATAAAAAGCAGCATGACATCTGTGACAGATCTTTATTAGAACTGAAAAACTTTATATTCCCATTCAGAGCCAGGCCTGGTATGAACTGCTTTAGGGCAGCTTCTGGCCAGAAAGTCAGTGTCCCACACCTGCTTCTCTCAGCCAGTGTCGACACCAGGCAGATTATGTAAGCTCCCCTGTCCAAGGCTGAGAGACATCTTGGATTTGTACAGTTTTGATGCAGGAGTTTTGTCTCCTGAAGGATGGCACTTATTTCAAAGCACTGGGGCTCAGAGAAGTCGGTCTGCCAGCCGTTGCTGTTCCCTTCCTTTTAGTGACTTAGCAACACCACATCACGCCTTACGTATGGAATGTCCTGTGCTGCACCTTTTGACCTTCACCTAAAGTCACCGCATCACACAACTCCAGAGCAGTCTTTCGTGCTCTCTGTGGAATGTGAAGGCCTTCCCTTTATCAGAAGAATTCAGGAAGACTGCATTTGAGTTCAGGTTTTTGGCCTTTAGAGAGCATGTACAGGTGGTTCTTAAGCTCCAGTTATAGCCTGCAGGAAAAGTGATACCAGCTGCAATCGAACTAAAAATGAGGGACTTCCATTTTTAGTGAAATGGTTTGGAAACCAAATCATTACACAAATTCAGTAATGCAAGATGAAAAGGACAAATATGATTTTTAAGTGAGCTTGAAGGAAAATAAAGGAAATCACATAAGTCAGAAATAAAGAGCAAGTTAAAAAGCAGGCAGAAAGTATGTGAGCTGGTAGCATGCCTGCCTCAGAGGTGGAGTGGTCAGCTTCTGTAATCTTGAGGCTTATTCTAGTAGCCCTGCCAGGACAGGAGGCAGAATTTTGGTCCCATGTGAGTAAGGGGGATCAAGACCCCCGCAGCAAGTCTGAGGCCCATAAAGAGCGACCCCTTCAAGGAAAGGTCAGGCTGGATGAAAACACCCACAGAAGATCACAGAGATGCTTACGGTACTGGGAATCAGAAAAAAGTATCCTTCCTGGGAATTTATAATCGCACTTCATGCAGATTTGGGGTTTGATTTCACAATAACAGCATGGTTCAGGAAAACCCAATTTCAGAAAAGAATATGAAAATTGTTCCAGCCAATAAAAATCCCTAGGGCACTGAATGCAGACTGCACAATATTTTCGCAAAGGATAAGCTCACAGTCAAAACTCTTAAAATGCCTCAGGAAGTAATCTGCTATGATTAAGAGTCAGGAGATGTAATGAATAACAATATTGAGCCCAGGAATTTCAGATAATGGGTAATCTTATAGATTATAAAATAAACATAATTGACATGATTCCTGTCAAAAAGGAAGGAATTCAAAACATAAGAATAAAACATTATTGAAAACAAAAAGTAACCAAAAAAATTCTTTAGAAATAAAAATCTAGGTAATTGAAATTAAATTAAAAACTCAATGGGAGAGATTGATTCAAGATGGCAGCGTGAGAGGTGAGACAGAGGACTCCTCCCAAAACCACATATGGAAAATGCAGTTACTACAACTAACCCTAAAACAGTAACAGGAAAGAAGGCTGCACCTAGAGAACAGAGCAGACCTCACAAAACAGGGTAACATACCAAAGCCTTTATCCAGCGGAACCCAAGCCCTTCCCCCACCCCAGCTCACCAGCAGGAGGAAGAGAAACAGAGCAGGGAGGTGGTGGAATCCTAGAACTGCTTAACACCGAGCCCTGGAGATCTTAGGAACACAAACCTACATTGTGTGGTACTCTGGAGATTGATGGGGTTGGGGAACTGGGACAGGTGGAGTGATTGAGAGACTGAAAGTCCAGCCATTTGTGGAGGACGGGGATCCACATCCGGCCACTCTGGGACAAAGGAAAGGCAGGCGATCTGAGAGGTTTCCTAGCAGCGAGGGGGCTGCTAAAGGGGCAGGGTTTGCATGGAGCTTGCTGCGTGGGAGAAGGGATAGGTGGACAAGGTTGTCTGGGCACACTCTGTCCAGCAGGTTAGAAATTTTGGGGAACTTTGGGTGCTCCATCCCCCTGGCTGGCTACTCAGCTCCCAGGTCCCCCACTGTGACATGCAGCCTGCTGCGCCTTCCTCCTGGCCTTCCGGCACCAGCTCGCAAACCGGCAGTCACTGTGCTGGCATCAGGCCAGCCAGAGGGAGGCCCCGCCTACAAAAGCTAGAGAAGCAAAGCACAGAGGCTTACACGTGTGTACTCGGCCCACTGGCTCTGATATGGGAGACAGGCACTGCAGACGGGAATCAGGAAACAGCTCTTTCCTCCCCCCAGGCACCAGTGCCACTCCCCTGCGACCCCCAGCCTCACTCTAGGGGCTGAGCAGCTCCAGAGACTAGAGCTTCTGGGCACTAGGGAGTGCCACATAGAAACATGAAATGTCAAAGGAATCTGGTTCAGACAAAAATCTCACAAACCCCAGAAAAAGGGCCAAATGAAATGAAACTCACCAATCTTCCTGAAAGAGAGTTCAAAATAAGAATCATAAACATGCTCATGGAGGTACAGAAAAATATTCAAGAACTCAGGAACGAATTTAAGACGGAGATTCAATCATTAAGAAATTCCATATACAAAATGAAACATACAATGGAGGGATTTAAAAGCAGATTAGATGTAGTAGAAGAGATGCTAAATGGAATAGAAATTAGAGAAGAGGAATACAAAGAAGCTGAGGCACAGAGACAAAAAGGATCTCTAAGAAAGAAAGAATACTGAGAGAACTGTGTGACCAATCCAAATGGAACAATAGTCGCATTATAGGGGTACCAGAAGAAGAAGAGAGAAAAAAAGGGATAGAAAGTGTCATTGAGGAGGTAATTGCTGAAAACTTCCCCAACCTGGGGAAGGAGATAGTCTCTCAGGCCACAGATCTTCCAACACAAGGGACCCAAGGAAGACAACATCAAGACATATAATTATTAAAATGGGAAAGATCACAGACAGACTTTTAAAAGTAGCTAGAGAGAGAAAAAAGATCACATACAAAAGAAAACCCATCAGGCTAACATCAGATTTCTCAACAAAAACCTTACAGGCCAGAAAGGAATGGCATGATATATTTAATGCAATGAAGCAGAAGGGCCTTGAACCAAGAGTACTCTACCTGGCAAGGATATCATTTAAATTTGAAGGAAGGATTAAACAATTTTCAGATAAGCAAAAGCTAAGAGAATTTCCCTCCCACAAACCACCTTTACAGTACATTTTGGAGGGACTGCTATAGATGGAAGTATTCCTAAAGCTAAATAGCTGTCACCAGGGGAAATAAAACCATAGCAAAGTAGAACAATTAATTACTAAGCAGAGGCAAAATCAAATCAACTATACCCAAAGTCAATCAAGAGATAGAAAAAGAGTACAGAATATGATAACTAACATATAAAGAATGGAGGAAGAAGACAAAGGAGGAAAAAAAAAGAACTTTTAGGTTGTCTTTGTAATAGCATACTAACTGAGCTAAAATAGACTGTTAGAGAGTAAGGGAATTACCCTTGAACCTTTGGTAACCACGAATCTAAAGCCTGCAATGGCCTATCGAAATCACCCCAAATGTAAATTAACTGAATGCACCAATCAAAAGACATAGAGTCACTGAATGGATAAAAAAAACAAGACTCACCTACATGCTGCCTAAAAGAGACTCACTTCCAACCCAAAGACATAAACAGACTGAAAGTAAAGGGATGGAAAAAGATATTTCATGCAACTAATAGGGAGAAAAAAGTAGGAGTTGCAGTACTTGTATCAGACAAAATAGACTTCAAAAAAAGTAACAAGAGACAAAGAAGGATATTACATAATGATAAAAGGGTCAGTCCAACAAGAGGATATAACTACTATAAATACAAATGCACCCAACACAGGATCATCTACATATGTGAAACAAATACTAACAGAATTAAAGGAGGAAATAAAATGCAATGCATTCATTTTAGGGGACTTCAAAACACCACTCACTCCAAAGGACAGATCACCCAGACAGAAAAGTAAAGAGACAGAGGCACCGAACAACATATTAGAACAGATGGACCTAATGGATATCTACAGAATATCCATCCAAAAGCAACAGGATACACATGCTTCTCAAGTGCATATAGAAATTTTCAAGAATAGATCATATACTAGGCCACAAAAGAGCCTCGGTAACTTCAAAAAGATTTAAATGGTACCATCCAGCTCCTCATATTACAAAGGTATGAAACTAGAAATAAATTCCACAAAGAAAACTAAAAAGCCCACCAACACATGGAGGCTTAATAATATGGTCCTAAATAATCAATGGATCAATGACCAAATGAAAACAGAGATCAAGCAATATATGGAGACAAATGACAACAATAATTCAACACTGCAATATCTGTGGGACGCAGAGAAGGCTGTGTTAAGAGGGAAGTATATTGAAAAGAGGCCTACCTCAGGAAAGAAGAACAATCCCAAAAGGACAGACTAAAATCACAATTAATGAAACTGGAAAGGGAAGAACAAATGAGGCCCAAAGTCAGTAGAAGGAGAGACATAATAAAGATTAGAGCAGAAATAAATAAAATCAAGAAGAATAAAACAATAGAAAGGATCCATGAAAGCAAGAGCTGGTTCTTCAAGAAAATAAACAAAATAGATAAACCCCTAGCCAGACTTATCAAGAAAAAAAGAGAGTCTACTCACATAAAAGAATCAGAAATGAGAAAGGAAAAATCACTATGGACAGCACAGAAATACAAAGAACTATTAGAGAATACTATGAAAAATTATATGCTAACAAACTGGATAACCTAGAAGAAATGGACAACTTTCTAGAAAAATACAACCTTCCAAGGCTGACCCAGAAAGAAACAGAAAATATGAATAGACCAATTACCAGCAAGGAAATTGAATTGGTAATCAAAAAACTAACTAAGAACAAAACCCCTGGGCCAGATGGTTTCACTGCTGAATTTTATCACTTAATGAAGGCTTAAAACACATCTTCCTTAAAGTTTTCCAAAAAGTAGAAGAGGAGGGAATACTCCCAAACTCAATCTATGAGGCCAACAATCCTTTAATACCAAAACCGGGCAAAGACACCACAAAAAAAGAAAATTACAGACCAATATCCCTGATGAACATAGATGCAAAAATACTCAACAAAATATTAGCAAACCAAATTCAAAAATACATCAAAAAGATCATCCATCATGATGAAGTGGCATTCATCCCAGGGATGCAAGGATGGTACAACATTCGAAAATCCATCAACATCATCCATCACATCAACAAAAAGAAGGACAAAAACCACGTGATCATCTCCATAGATGCTAAAAAACATTTGACAAAATTCAACATCCATTCATGATAAAAACTCTCAACAAAACGGATATAGAGGGCAAGTACCTTAACATAGTAAAGGCCATATATGACAAACCGACAGCCAACATCATACTTAACAGCAAGAGGCTGAAAGCTTTTCCTTTAAGATCGGGAACAAGACAAGGATGCCCACTCTCCCCACTTTTATTCAAGATAGTTCTGGAGGTCCTAGCCATAACAATCAGACAACATAAAGAAATAAAAGGCATCCGATTGGCAAGGAAGAAGTTAAACTGTCCCTGTTTGCAGAGGACATTATATTGTACATAAAAAACCCTAAAGAATCCACTCCAAAACTACTAGATCTAATATATGAATTCAGCAAAATTGCGGGATACAAAATTAATACACAGAAATCTGTTGCATTCCTATACACTAATGATGAACTAGTGGAAAGATAAATCAGGAAAACAACTCCATTCACAATTGCATCAAAAAGAATAAAATACCTAGGAATAAACCTAACCAAGGAAGTGCAAGACCTATACACTGAAAACTGCAAGACACTCATGAGATAAATTAAAGAAGATACCAATAAATGGAAACACATCCCGTGCTCATGGATAGGAAGAATTCATATTGTCAAAATGTCCAATCTGTCTAAAGCAATCTACAGATTTAATGCAATTCCTATCAAAATACCAAAAGCATTCTTCAATGAACTAGAGCAAATAGTTCTAAAATTCATATGGTACCACAAAAGAACCTGAATAGCCAAAGCAATCCTGAGAAGGAAGAATAAAGTGGGGGGAATTACGCTCTCTGACTTCAAGCTCTACTACAAAGCCATAGTAATCAAGACAATTCGGTACTGGCACAAGAACAGACACATAGACGAATGAAACAGACTAGAGAGCCCAGATATAAACCCAAGCATAAACAATCAATTAATATACGATAAAGGAGCTAGGGATATACAATGGGAAATGATAGCCTCTTCAACAGCTGGTGTTGGCAAAACTGGACAGCTATATGCAAGAGAATGAAACTGGATTATTGTCTAACCCCATACACCAAAGTATACTCAAAATGGATAAAAGACCAGAATATAAGTTATGAAATGATAAAACTCTTAGAAGTAAACATAGGCAAAAATCTCTTGAATATAAACATGAGCAACTTTTTCCTGAATGCATCTCCTCAAGTAAGAGAAACAAAATAAAAAATGAACAAATGGGACTACATCATACTAAAAAGCTTCTGTATAGCAAAGGACACTATCAGTAAAACAAAAGGGCATCCTACAGTATGGGAGAATATATTTGTAAATGACATATCTGACAAGGGGTTAACATCCAAAATATATAAAGAACTCATACTCCTCAACACCCAAAAAGCAAATAACCCTATTAAAAAATGCACGGAGGATATGAAGAGACAGTTCTCCAAAGAAGAAATTCAGATGGTATGGCCAACAGACACATGAAGAGATGCTCCACATCGCTAATTATCAGGGAAATGCAAATTAAAACCACAGTGAGATATCACCTCATGGCAGTTAGGATGGCCAACATAGAAAAGAATAGGAACCACAAATGCTGGTGACAATGTGGAGAAAGGGTAACCCTACCACACTGCTGGTGAGAATGTAAGCTAGTTCAACCATTTTGGAAAGCAGTATGGAGGTTCCTCAAAAAACTAAATATATAAATACCATTTGACCCAGGAATTCCACTCCTAGGAATTTACCCTAAGAATGCAGCAGCCCAGTTTCAAAAAGACAGATGCACCCCTATGTTTATTGCAGTGCTATTTACAATAGCCAAGAAATGGAAGCAACCTAAGTGTCCATCAGTAGATGAATGGATAAAGAAGAGGTGGTACATATACACGATGGAATATTATTCAGCCGTAAGAAGAAAACATATCCTACCATTTGCAACAACATGGATGGAGCTAGAGGGTATTATGCTCAGTGAAATAAGCCAGGCGGAGAAAGACAAGTACCAAATGATTTGACTCATCTGTGGAGCATAACAACAAAGCAAAAACTGAAGGAACAAAACAGCAACAGACTCAGAGAACCCAAGTATGGACTAACAGTTGTCAAAGGGAAAGGGTTGGTGGGGGGGTGGGAAGGGAGGGAGAAGGGGAATAAGGGGCATTACAATTAGCACACATAATGTAGCGGGGGCCACGGGGAAGGCAGTATAGCACAGAAAAGGCAAGTTGTGATTCTATAGCATCTTACTATGCTGATGGACGTGACTGTAATGGGGTATATGGTGGGGACTTGATAATGGGGGGAACTAGTAACCACAATGTTGCTCATGTAATTGTAATTAATGATATCAAAATAAAAAATAAAAATAAAAAACTCTGTGGGAATGGGTTTCATCCGAATAGACACAGCTGATCAGAGCATCAGTGACCTGGAAAGCAAAATATGAGGAAATTATAGGACATAGAACATTCAGATCAAATAATGGAAAATACCAAAGAGACATTAAGAGATACTCAAAAACAATGAAATCATCCAAACATATTTAATACAAGCTGTAAAAGGAAAGAATCAAGAGACTGAGAAGAGGCTGAATTCCTAGAGAATGGCTAAACATTTTCTGCAATTTATCAAAAACATGAATCTGTGGATTCAGAAAGTGCAACACCTTTAAGCAAAATAAATAAAACAAGTCCATACCAGAACACATCATGATAATAAAACTGCAAATCAGAAGGCAAAAAGAAAATCTTAAAAGCAGCCAGAGAGAGTATCCTTTAGACTGATAGCAGATAAATTCTAAGAGCAGCAATAAATACCAAAAGACAATGGGATAATATCATCAAAGTGGTAGAAGAATATACCTCTTGATTCAGATTATTTATATCCACTGAAACTATTGTTCAGGAGTGAGGAAAAATTATACATATATATTCAGACAAAACAAGATGGAAAGCAGTTTGTCCATTAATTCTTACAGAAGGAACTACTAAAAATCGTCTTCAGGAGGAAGTAATCAAATCCAGAAGAAACAAACAAGATGTAAAAAGCAGTGAAACTGGTAAGAACTCAGGTAAAGATAAACAAGAATCAGCTGTATGAAAATCAATGGCAGACTTTAGGCAAGAGGGACAAAAAGTGGAATAAAATACTAGGTTGATTTTGATTGAGGGAAGTGAACAGGGATGGAAAGTAAAGCATCCCAAGGTCAGCGTGCTGAGCAAGAGGAACACGGAAAGGGTGGCTAAGTGCAGACTTTGTTAATTCAGGTCCAAGTTAAAAATTGGAAGGTAACCACTGAAAGAATAGAAATAGAATACATAACTTCCAAAGCAGCAGCAGCAAAATTAGAAAGGGGAATTAAGAGTATTTAGTCATTCCAGCAGAAAGCAGAAAAGGAGAAAATAAGAAAAAAAGAATTTTTTTATAATAGTGCATATACCGTAAGCAGAAAGCAAAATAATGTGGTAGGAATAAAGTTTTAAAATTATTATAAATACAGGATATATAAAATATGTATTAAAGTATAACAGGTAAGATATAAGTGGATTAACTTTATGTTAGACAGATTTAATTCAATTCATGGAAAAGGATGTAATTCACAAAAGATTGAATACAACTGACTTTAAACATATGGAAAGAATTCTCAGCCTCATTAGTAATTAAAGAAACAATGAAATTCACATATGGGTTTTAAATTACAATCCTCAGTGCTGAAAGGAGTGGATAAAATAGCATTTTTTAGAAATGTTGACTATAAATTGGAATGGAGCAAATTTTCTGGAGTACAGTTTGCAACATGTATCAAAAGGCTTAAAATATGCATACCTAGCAATTGTACTTTGAGGATATAATCAATCATATGTATGAAAATTTTCTACAAGGATGTTCTAATGATTATCAAAAATGTAAGATCTAAATATCCAACAATTAAGAGAGTTGTTAAATCATTACTACTGCTACTACTACTACTAATCGTAATAAAAGGTAATATTTATTAAGAGTTTACTATATGCCAAGCATTGTTCTAAATGCTCTCCTGATTAACACATTTTAATCTGCATTATAACTATATGAGGTAGGCATTATAATCATCCTCATTTGACAGATAAGAAAACCCAGGCACAAAGAATTTAGCAATTTGCCTAAAGTTATTCAGAGATCAAATGGAAAAGACTTTTCCTTTATCTCCATTTTTTTTTCTTTTTTGGGAAGTTTCTCTTTTAGTGGTTTTTTCTTTCCCATTTCAAAATGCCTTTTTGGGACACTCGTCACAGAGCTGAGAATCTGGTAGAAACCACGATGGCATATATGAACCCCCTTGAATTCCCTCCCAGTCTGAGCTGGCTGTTTGATTTTTGTTACTTCTGTTTAACCTTACATCATTCCATGATTAACCTTTTGCAGAAGAAGGAGGAAATTGAAAACAGATAAGATTATATAAGGTGTGATAGCCAGTCTAAGCAGTGGTCACTCACTGGAGCAGACTTCATAAATGGCCACAGCAATGTTTTCCCACCTCACAGTCTCTTCCAGAGCCTCCCCCCTCCCCCGGTAAGAGGTGGGATCTATGTCTCCTACCTGTGAACGTGGGGACAAACATGTGCTTGCTAGATTCCACAGCCAAGAAGGGACATGTTCTTGGGAATACTGTGCTTTGATAACACTAACCATATGAAAGAATATGTATTCTAAATTCTAATATTGTTAATACATATGTATGTTAATTGAAAAATCACAGTTACATATAGGCATATTTAGATGCAGGAACAAACATGGACACTTCACACACTGAAATATTAACAATCTCTGCTCTGGGTAGCAGGATTTGGGGGATTTTTCTGCTTACTTTTCATATTTCTACAGGGGACGTATGCTACTCATGTAATTTGAAACAAAGAATTTGTAATTCCAAAGATAAAGAAATCAGTGTGCCTGGTCAGGTGAGTGAGGGTACGAGTCAGAGGAAGAAGGGATCTTCTGTCTGCCTTGCAGGAAGCTTCTTTGTTACCAAGGCTTCTTGGCCCCCCGAAGCCTAATGCCACATTTCCCAAGCACCCAAACCCGCCAGGTTCTTTTTCTTTCAACCCCAGCATCTCCAGCTGCATCTTTTGGCAGCCAACTGCTGTCCTGGGTCAGCTGCCAGCTTTTTTTTCCTGGTCCAATCCAAGAAGTCGCTAAATTACTTGATGAGTCACATAGGTATTTCCTTTGTGTCATCAGAGGAAGCAGGCCCAGGTGTACAGTCCACAATGGGAGACTGTCTTGCCAATGGATTTCAGCCCCGGGCAAGTTCGCTATGGATTCAATGTGACCAAAGAAATTGACAGCAAAACGTTCTTTGGGGTGAAAGGGTTTATTATCCAGCTTGTTCTCCCAGCTGTAGGTCAAGCACTAGCATCTCTGCCTCTGCGCAGAGGACTGGGCCAAGCTCTCTATATAGCGCAATAATACTTTATTGCCTAAAGGTGTGGAAGCGGTAGCCTAGCAACAGGCCAGTTACATCATCAGGTGGTTTAAGTTTAGTGAGGATCCTGGCCATAGGAACCCCAACTTCCCCACACTCCACCCCTCCAGGATTCTCGCCTTACAATCTACATGCTTTCAATCTTCCGCAATGGTCCCTGTGCGAGAAAGCTAGAGCACTGTAACCAGATTCCACAATAGCAACAGAAGATAACAACAACTTAGAGATAATAAAAATTAAGATGCAGCAAGATTTTGAAACAGGTAACAAAAATTATAATGATCCTCAAGCCAGAGGAGTTTCCTAATAACAAAAAATTATAATAATCCTCAAGCCAGAGGAAGTTCCCAAGACTTTAGGGGTGATAAGACATGTTTTAATGATACCAACATAAGCAAATCTTGTCCATCAGGTAGGATGCATGCAAGAAAGTGGTCCTGTGATATGACTGTAGAAGGAAGAGGGTCCCTTCCAGGTCTAGTATACCATACTTTACTCCTTTCCCCGTGGGGGTTACTGAAGGGTCTATATATAGTGCTACTGGAGGTGCATGCACTGGCCATAATGATAAAACAAAACTCCCCGGTAAGATGCTCCTACCTTCTGGCCATTCAGGATATACTACTGTGACCTTTGGGGTCCACTCTGCTGTTATTCCAGGAATATACAGGAGGCCAGCTTCCAGGCCTTGTCCCCAAGGTGCCAGGACAGCCAGCCATTGTTGGTCCATGTGTCAAAAGGTCCAAGGCCACGTCCACTCAATGGAGTCTCAGGGTTCAGTACAGTTGGTGCTGGCAGCAAGATGTTATTCTGGTGGCCGAACCACAGCTTCTGTGATTCTTCCTTGGTTCGTACTTGCAGTTGTATAGGGGAGGCAGCCATATGTGTTAACATGTCTGCGGGGCTCAGGGCTCCCTTTCAGGGTCTCTTGTTCAAACGCCATAGCACAATCCATAAGCAGACCTACCTTCCTCGCAGACTATTGTTATCTGACTTTAGTCCGGATTTTAACAAGCCATTGTGCCTCTCTATCATGCCTGCTGTGGTAGGATTGTATGGCACATGAAACTTCCACTTGATTCCCAGCTGTCGCACCCATTCTTGCAGTGTATGTCCAGTAAAATGGGTGCCCTGATCACTCTCAATTACCTGTGGTTGGCCATAGGCAGCAAAGAGACACTCCAGGCCTCTTTTGGTCATCTGCTGGTCTGCACAAAGGATAGGAAAAGCAACTAGAAGTCCAGTAGCTGTGTCCACACAGGTCATTGCATACCGATCTCCTTCTGACACAGGTAGAGGCCCAATATAGTCTATCTGCCACCTGATGAGGGGTATAGGCCCCTTAGCTATTGTCCCATGTTGCTGTGGAACTCAGTGTAAGTCCCTTTTGGAGCACACGACACACTCCTGCCAGGCTCTACTAACTTCTTTGAAGGTCAAAGGCAAGCCCCACTGACGGGCTACAGCCCACATTGTCTTTTGCCCCACATGCAACAAACGCTGATGTAACCATTGGGTTACATCAGAGGTAGGCTTTCCTTCTATCCAACATATCTGGGCCAATTTATCTGCTTCATCATTTCCTGGGGATGCCAGTGGCAAATGACCTGTCACATGGTATAACTGTAATTATTTTAGTCTGACCACAGGCCCATAAGTCTTGCCACAATTCTTGCCCCCAAAGGGGTCGGTGACCAACCAGCCAGTTGGTATGGTACTAGGTTGGTAGCCACAGGGTCAAGCCCCGATAGACAGCCCAGCTGTCAGTGCAGACAACAATAGGGGAGGGCTCCTGGATGATCACAAGCCACACGGCCCCCAACTCTGCCCATTGGCTGCTCTTCCCCTCACCATCTTCCATCCATATTGTCTCAGTCTTAGGATGGAAAGCTATGGCCCTCCATTTTGGGGGCTGCCCATGGCTGGAGCCATCTGTGTATCATGCATCTTTGGGTATAGGGGCTCTTCCCTCCCGATAGGGACTCCCTGCTACTAATGGTTCAAAAACAAGTTCTTCCTGCTGTTCATTAATATATGTCACTGGCCCCAATAAGTGTTGGAGTTCTTCACTCGAGGGGCTACTAGAGAGGGCACTATGCTGCTGTAGGTAAGCACCCCACTTGGCTAGTGTGGGCGTTTGTGCCACACCAGTCCTTGGCTTTTGTGTAGAGTCTCATACCCACCCCAATATGGGATAGGTGATTATTACCTTTATTGGGGCCATTCCAGTGATGGGTTCTGTAGCCAGCAAGGTGTGATACACGGCAGCCAGTTGTTTTTCTATCAAAGTGTATCATACCTCTTCCTCTTTCTAGAGTTGTGACCAGAATCCCAAAGGTTGGCGAGTTCATTCAATCTGCTGCCAGAGACCCCAGCCATAACCGTCTTCACTCACATGAACATCCAGCTCACAGGGCTTTGATGGCTCTATCACACTTAGGGCCTGCAGGGCCTTGACTGCCCGTTTTGCTGTAGTAAAGGCAGATGCACATGTCTCATCCCAGTCCCACCTGACGTCCTTTCATACCAACCAGTGTAAGGGCTTCAGAATTTGTGCCAAGTGCAGGATAAACACTCTCCAGTAGCCTGGAAGACCCAGAAACTCCTGTAGCAATGCTACAGTTGTAGGGTTAGGAAAGGCCTGGACTTTATCTATAACTGCTTCTGGTATCACTTTGGTCTTACCCAACCAGATGACCCCCAAGAGTTTGACAGACAAACCATGTCCCTGAACCTTGGTACTGTTCACAGCCCATCCTTTCTCCTGTAAATGTTGCAGCAGTCTAGGTGCCGCACCTTCTAGATCTGAAAGAGAATCAGACGTGAGCATGACATCATCAATATAATGGTACAGCCTCACTATTGGTGGTTTCTCCCATGTGGCCAAGTCCTGGGCTCAAGTCCATGACAGAAGGTGGGGCTGTGGAGGTATCCCTGTGGGAGGATAGTGAAAGTCCATTGCCATCCTTCCCACGTGAAGGCAAACTGTTCCTGACTCTCCTGCTCAATGTCAATGGAAAAGAAGGCATTAGCAAGATCTACCACATAATGGTATGTTCCTAGTTCATGGTTGAGGGTGTCCATCAGGCCTGCAATAGAGGGGACAGCAGCATGCATAGGGGGTATGACTTTATTCAGTTCTCTGTAATCCACAGTCATATGCCAGGAGCCATATGGCTTTTTTACTGGCCACACTGGGGAATTGAAAGGACTATGCGTGGGCTTTATAATACCCACGTTTTCCAGCTCCTGGAGAGTTTCTCTAATCTCTTTATGCCCTCCAGGCAGTTCGCATTGTTTGGTATTAGTCACCCTCCGAGGCACAGGCAAAGCTATGGGTGGGTGCCTAGCATGTCCCTTCAGAACTGCCTTTACCACACGTACTCTCAGTCTAAACTCACCTACAGTGGTCTGCAACCATAGACCCTGCAGGATATCAATCCCCAAAATATACTCAGGGATAGGAGATATGAGATATATAAACAGTATACTCTTTGTGGGGTAGATGCCTTATTCCCAAAGGGATTTGGGATTTTTTCTCTCTGCTAGCCTTACCCCAATATCCGTCTATGATAGCGGGGGTCCTGGAAAACCACTCAGGGTTACCATGAATCAGTGAACATTCAGCCCTTGTGTCCACCAGAGCCAGGACATGTTGTACATTCACTGGGGACCAATGGATAGCTATTTCAACATGTGGCCTCTGGTTCCACCCTGGTCCCTCAGGGCAGATACCTTGACCTGCCTCTCAGTCAAATTGTGTTCCCCAATCACCTTCCTGTGTGGGCTCAAGTGAGGTTGGTTCATTCTCCAGCAGGAAGTCTTGCAAACACACAGGCCGGACTCATGGCTCTGTCTCTGACCTCTACTTCTTTGGTCTGAATGGCTGGAACTGCTGCTCTGGTTTCAGCTGTTGCCATAGCTCTAGAAAGATCCTATTTGACTTCTGATCTAATTTCCTTCCATCTGCTCCTGCCCATATTAATCAACCCACATCTGGGTCCTTGTAACCTTTATGGGGCCCTGTAAATTCTTGTGAGTAACAGATCTTATTTCCTTCTGTGTTCTCATTGCTTCAGCCTCTCCTAAGTCGCTACTATATGTGTCACCTCATTTATGGGCTGCCCTAAGTGAGGGGAAAGAATGGCCGCTAGAGACCCAAAGAGGGATGTGGGAACTATTTGAAGTACAATATTTCTCATCCCAGTAGTGAAAATCTCTTCATTTGAGACATAATTCTCTGGACTATAGATGGCATTTCTCATGCCTAGCTCTCGTAGCACCTGTTGGAGTTCAGCATATGTCTGCCATCTAACAGGAGAGGATGGTAGATCACCCTGATTGGGCCACACAGCACGAAGTGCAGCCATAAGCCAACTGAGGAGGGTGTGACTCCCTGGGGTCTGATGTGCATTTTGTAATCACTGCCTCAAGGTAGGCTGCACTGTCAGGGAAGACAGCTTTCCCATCTCTGATCCCGACAGAACAATTCCATCCACCCCTAAGTCCCACAGATGCAGGAGCCAAGCTGATATTGACTCTGAGGGCTTCTGCTGAAACCAGGAGCCCAAATCCACCAGCTCAGCCTGAGTATAGGGGCAGAGCATAGAGTACTCCACGACCTGGGGAGGGGGCTGCTCCTCTCCTTGGGGAAACTTCAGCTGCTGGGTCTTTATTTTCATTACAATAACTGGGTGTGCTTTCAATACAGGAGGGGCCAGTGCCTCCAGCACCACCCCTTCATCCTTTCCCAGCTCCTCCACTTCTGGGGCTGATGGCACCTTTCTCTCCCCTCCTCCGAGTGCCTCCTCTGCCACAACCTTTACCTTTTCTACCGTGCCTCGCAGCAATGCTAGCTCAGTCTTCAGAAGCTCTCTTACCTTCACCTCAATGCTTTGCAGCTGACGTTCTTGAGCCACCTCTGCCTGTGCTTCCCTCAGGAGTTCATCTTTTTGCTTGATGGCCTCTTCCTCCTTCAGAACACCTGGCAGTGCTGCCATCTCATTCTGTAAAGAATTTTTTACCTCTTCAATGGCACCTTGCTGCCAGCGTTCTTGTGCTTCCTCCTCTCGCATCAAAGCCATCTCCCTCCTCAGGGAATCCACAGAAGTTTGCAGCTCACGTTCTCGTGCCACCATTTCTTTGGTCTCTTCTGTAGACCTTTTTAATACTGTGAGAAGCAGCCAACCCACAGTCCCTGGAGCTTCACGGGCACTCTGTTTCTCAAAGGATCTACTTACTATATGAAGGGCCACCCCTACTGCCTCAGGTGTCACCTCCACTTGCCTCCAGTCCTGGGCTGGGGCCCAGTCCTCTAGGAGGCCAGCCACCTCAGACCACATACCCACCGGGGGACAATCCACTGTCTCCCCATTCACAGGGGCAGTCTGCTGAAGCACCCCCTCCCATAAGGGCAGCCTGTCTTTTTCCTTGGTCAACAGTGAACCCTGCCGAATTTTGCCAATTGTTTTGCCAATGGGTTTCGGCCCCGGGCAAGTTTGCTATGGATTCAATGCGACCAAAGAAATTGACAGCAAAACGTTCATTGGGGTGAAATACCTGGCTTGTTCTCCGGGCAGTAGGTCGAGCAATAGCATCTCTGCCTCTGCCCAGAGCGCTGGGCCGAGCTCTCTATATAGCGGAATAATAGTTTATTGCCTGAAAGTGTGGAAGCGGTAGCCTAGCAACAGGCCAGTTACATCATCAGGTGGTTTAAGTTCAGTGAGGATCCTGGCCATAGGAACCCCAACTTCCCCACAGAGACAATGGTAAATTTGTTAAATTCATTCAACAAATGTTTATGGAGCGGGAATGACACCATCTTTTGGGTCAAGGAACCTTGAATTCAAGGACAGTAAACTAAATCATCCTCTGTCAATACACTCCTCTAGTGTTTTTTTTTTTAATAAAGATCACAACAATAAAGTTGCCTTTGACATAGATGTAAACCATAATCTCCTCTTCTGGCAAGATTATAGAAGTTCTACATCTAAGAGTAAGACTTTCTTGGTCCATAGGTAAGCTCATGTGTGCTACATCTGACTAATTACTTGATTGCCACTTATTTAGATTATTAAGTTCCTCAGTCTTTAATCACCAAAATGAAGTGAAGTTAGAAGCACATGGGAACTGCTCACGGACAGCATCTCTTTCTCATCTCATTTAAACCAGTGAACTGCTAATCTCACTAGATGGAAACATCCTGCAAAATGGAAGTTTAGAAAACACTTCCTGCTGAAGCCCATTTTTCCTTTAAACTTGCCCACGTGTGAACCAGCACGCTGAGGGGGGCCCACGGCCCTTTCAGGTCCAGCTCCACCTTCAGGAAATACCGTGAACCTTTTCAGACACAAACCTGGGAAGATTCTTCAGAGCGACCATATTTTTCACCTCTGGTTCACCAGGACTTTCTAACACTTCTTAAAATCCTGTACAATAGGTGTGCTTCTCCTTGAATTAAAATGCTGCTATTACAATGGAGTTTAGCTGTTTATCTGTTACAAATTCTGTTACAATTGTTGAGATGCTAAGGAGACCTCTCTTAATTGCGCAGAGGAACACTTCATCAACAAGAAATCAATCTGAGAAAATGCAAATAAAAATTTTTACATGATTGCTTTTCCTTTTTTCCCTGGCCTGCGTTCCATATTTATTTTTTTAATGTTATTTATTTATTTATTTATATTTATTTCATTTAATTAATTTAGAAAGCATCTAAGTCATCATAAACTTTACTTCCCTGAAACACTTACACTGGCGTAAGCTGAATTAACATAAGCTCTGAATCAATTATTGCTTTTCTGCTGGGGTGGGCAGGGAGTCCCTATTAGTTATTTAAGATTTATATGAAATAGTTTTAACTAAAAAAGAATTATTCTTCTTACACAGCAAGCACTGAAAGAAGGTAACATGCCCCATGCAGCAAAGTCCCCTCATATATAACTGGGCTAAGGAATCCAGAAACGTGGTCATTCCTGATCACTGTCACCCTCTGTCTATTTTCCTCCCCCATATAAAGAAGTAAACAGGTATCTGGAAATCAGACTCAGCTCTGCTGCTCGTAGTGGTCTAAAGGGCCCATTCGCTTAAAACCAGAAGACTAATAAACAACGGGTAACAAATGGAAAGGAATTGAAAGGCTTTTGTGTGCATTTCAATTTTCACCAGGGAACTTTCCTGCTCAGTTATTTTCTCCTGGTTTCCTTAAAGCAAAGAAATATCTCTTCTCTGAAACAAGTATGGGCAACAAGTTTTTTAAAAATTGGGGTATTTCTCCCCATAGACATTAGCAAGGGTCAGTGCTACAGTCTCTACCTTCTTTACACCCTTGAAATGCACAAGTTGATGGGCTGAGTGGTGCAGTGGGCAGGCTCCGGGGGTCGCACCCAATGTGCAGCTTCCAACGAAACATTTGTTTCACCAAAAGTTAAACGTGTTCTGTGTCACTGGGAATCTCAGAGTTGTGACCTAAACTGTTCTTTGCCTTCACATAGGACAGCAAAAGGATCCTGAACTCACTTTTTAATGTCTAGGTAGGACAGGCTGGGACACAGCCACAAGCAGCCCTAGAGCAAGCCACTCGCTCAGATCACTAGCTGAATTCAGTGCACCAAGGGAGAAGGTTTCCATTTAATTCCAGATGGGTTTCGACTGCAGAACCTTCCGTGGACGCTAGGCCGTTTCTGCCCTGCCCCATCTTCAGCTCAGGAAGTTGTCATGACATGGATTTGGTGGAAAAATGCTCGTGACGTTTCAAGTGAAAACTGCAGAGCCTAAAGCATCTCAGGCAGTCGCTAGAGAGAGACTAGAAGGAAATACACTAACAGTGGGTAGCTCTGGGTTGGAGATTATGGGTGGTTTTTTTCCTTCTTAAATGTGTTTTCAATATTCAAATTGTCTACATTTATAATTTTAAAAACTAATTTGAATGCTGATTGCAAACTCTATGGAAAAGTCAATGGCTCTCTCTGAAGAACCCAAGTTCTCAGGGAGCCAGAAGATCATGTGGCTGATCCCTAGAATGGAAATTTTCCAGAGCCGTTCAGAAACTAAAAGCTTCTGGAGCACATTTGACTAAAGCCCTTTATGCACTGACCCCAGGCCCCAAGGTGGTAAGCCATTACATAGTGAATTAGTACAGAAAGGAAAAACTACCTTGACGCTCTAAAAATATAGTTCCTAAGTCCCTAGGTAGTGGATACATCACTCTAAAATCTCCATTAGCCAATGGACGCCAGGATGTACTGGAGCTCCCTCTGTAGGTATACGATAGAATTACCTGACCACCTGTCCATTCTTGGTTCCCTTGAAAGAATCTAGGACCCTAGTCAACAAAGCTGTGGCTATTTTTAAATAAAATGCAATAAAAATTAAAACAAACCCTTCTCTTGTACATTCTATGGTAGCAGAGCAAAGCAAAACTTTAAGCAATTAGAGAAAATAGAAAAATCCCTTGTAATTTCAGTCCCGTGAAAAGATTTAGCAGGGGATGATTAAAATCACATTACCAATTAGAAAGCCAAAATCAGGGATGCACGGCATTATTTCTAGCTCTGATGGACAAAAGCTTCTCTCATGCCTCTCTCATGCTCTCAAGCTGCTTAACAGAAATGGAAATGGCAAAACAGAAGTTGACAGAATCGGATTTCTATTTTTCCATCTTCCACCTATTGATTTTAGCCGGGAACTTGACAACTATGCATCATTCTCCTGATCAATAAAATGAGAGGGAGGTAGATCACGTTTTGAAATTCCTTTAAGACCAAACAGAGAAGAAACAAATGTGATAGTAATGATACATATTTGTTATCATGTATATATTAAAGAATTGAATTACATTAAAAGGTGTATAGCTCCAAGCTCATTTCAGAAAAAGGGTTAAAGGTGATTATTTCAAGTACACCCAAAAACACAGCAGGTGCTCAACAAATGGTTGCTGAAGACTGAGTAAGCTCTGCCATCTGGGATGGGGACTCTAGTCTCAATGCCTCTGGTCCTGTCTCTCCCTAGAAGAGGTCCTTCTGCACTCAGCGAGGCCTCTGCCTGGCCTTCTGTGATATGCTTCCAATATGGTTAAGTCTACATCAACATGACTTTGGCTCAAACTCCAACTCGCAGCTATAAATTTTTTTTTAAGACAGAAAATTGAAACCCTTCTGTCATAGAGTTTGTGCTAAGATTGAGAAGGGGAACTGCCTTTAAACGACTGGGTATAAGGCTTGGAAAATAAAAATGAAATAGATTAACCCAGACTTGAGAAACTGGAGACCATGTAAACAGAATTGTAGTGTACATGCACAGACTTATTCACTGGACCAATTATGACTGCACTATTGTTATTTTCAGGCAGAAGCAATGCTGAATGAGGCTGAGCTGGGGATTCTGAGCATCAAAATTACTAGAGCTACAATATCTTGTCAGTCAACTAAAAATGAGGCATTTCCCTTTATGCAGGTATTAACATAACTGGTTGGAGGACAAGCAGGTTCCACCACATTCTAGACCGGGGTCCCTGAGACTGGTCCCGGTCTATAAACTGTGTATTACTGGTCTGTGGAGAGATAAGTACAGAACTTGAAAGTGAGAGTATAGAATATTATGTCTATTGAATATGATATTTAGAAAGTAAGCTTGCATTTTACATTTACTTTATTTCTATGTTTTATCTTACTTTACAAAAGTGTCAGGCCCAAAATAGATTGCACAGTAAAAAAACAAAAACAAAATCACTGGTCCTACACCAGAGATAGTGCAAGATACACTATTCTGGCCTATATTTTCTTCCCTCCAGAATGACTATGAAGTCCTTGTGGTGTCTACAGACTTGGGATGTCCAGCATAGCAGCTTCCCACCACATATGGCTACTGAGCCTCGAAATGTGCCTGGTGTAAACTGGGATATGCTTCAAGGTAAAACACACATGGGATTTCAAATCTTAGTACAAAAAACATGTACACTGTCTCAACGTTTTAATAATGATTAAGTGTTGAAATGATATTTTGGACATATTTAGCTAAGCAAAATATATTATTAAAATTAATTTGATATGTTTCTGTTTTAGTTTTTATGTGAGCATGGTTTCCATTTCTCTTGGTAAATATGTAAGAGTGGCATTACTGGATCCTATGGCAAGTATATGTTTTAACTTTGTAAGAAACCAGCGGAATGTTTTCCAGGTGGCTGTACCATTTTGCTATCCCACAAGCAACGTATGCATTCCAGTGCCTCCTCACCTTTGCCAGCAAGGAGTACTGTCTGAATTTTTTTTTTAATAAGCCATTCTAATTAATGGGTAATGGTATCTCATTTTTATTTTGCGCTTCCCCCATGACTACCAAGGCTGAACATCTTATTTGGCAACCATATGTCTTCTTTGATGAAGCATCAATTCTTTTACCAATTTGTTTTTTATTGGGTTTTCTTATTGTTGAGTTAGGAGAGTTCTTTATATGTTTTAGGTACTATTCATCTATCAAATGTTTTGCAAATATTTCCCACAGTCTGTGGCTTGTCTTTTCATCCTCTCAATAGTGTCATCTGTAACTCAAAAGTTATCCATTTTGGTAAAGTCTGATTTGTCCTATCTCTTTTATGGATCATATTTTTGGTGTCATATCTAAGAACTCTTTCTAACTCAAGGTTATAATGATTTTCTTATATGCTTTCTTCTAGAAGTTTTATATTTTTATGTTTTACATTCAGGTCAATGACGAATTGTGAATTAATTTTCATATGGGCTGAGTTATGGGTCAAGACAGTTGTTTTTTGCATATGGACATCCGATATTTTGAGCACAATTTGTTGAAAAGACTGTCCTTTCTCTATTTAATTAATTGCCTTTGCATCTTTTTCAAAGATGGGTCTATATGTAGGCTCTCTGTTCTTTTTAATTGTTCTATTTGCCTATGCTTTCACTAAGACAACACTGTCTTCATAATAATAGTTTCATATATAGGTCCTGAAATAGGTCGGGAAATGTGAATCTCCAAATTTTTTTTATTACAGATCTGGTTTGACTATTCCAGTTTCTTCGTCTTTCCATAAACTGTTTGTCAATATCTACAAAAAATTCCTGTTTGTCAATATCTACAAAAAATTCCTGTGGGATTTGGACTTGGACTGCATTTCATCTATACATCAATTTGGGGGAGAATTGATATTGCAGTATTACCAAGACGTCCAGTCCATGAACAATGTGTATGTCTCCATTTTTCTGTCTTTTCTTTGGTTTCTTTCATCAGTGTTGGTGGTTTTCAGGATATTCACCCTGCACATACTTTTGTTGGGTTTATATCTAAATATTTCTGTGTGTATGTCTGTGTGTGTGTGTGTGTGTGTGCTCTTTTGAAATTTTTGAATTCCAATTGCTAGGGTAGAAAAATACAGTTGATTTTTGTATATGAACCTTGTATCCTGTGTTCTTTATTTTTTTGTTAGAATCTTTGGCCTTTTCATATAGTCAATCATGTTGTCTGTGATTAGAGAGCTCTATTACTCCCCTTTAATCTGCATGGCTTTTGTTTCTTTTTCTTGCCTGCCGTACTGGTGAGAACTTCCATCTAATGGTGAGAGGGGATATCCTTCATTATTCCAGGCATTATGGGGAAAACATTCAGGCTTTCCCCATTAAATATGGTATTAGCTGTAAGACTCTGTAGATGCCATTCATCTAGTTATGGAAATTCTATTGTATACTGGTTAACTGAAACTTTTTGACTTCTACAATATTATTGATTATACTACCTATGCAGTGTATTTCATTCCCATGACTTCTAATTGGAAATTCAATATCTATTTATCTCCTTCATCTATTTCCCCCATTCCCCATCCCCCCTCCTTTCAGGCAACCACCAGTTTGTTCTCTGTATTTATGAGTCTATTTCTGTTTTATTTGTTTGCTTAGATTCTACATATAAGTGAAATTATATGGTGTTTGTC
This sequence comes from Smutsia gigantea, assembly GCA_032199065.1. Taxonomy (NCBI): domain Eukaryota; kingdom Metazoa; phylum Chordata; class Mammalia; order Pholidota; family Manidae; genus Smutsia; species Smutsia gigantea. The sequence goes on from JAVSCE010007042.1 coordinate 153,092, forward strand.
TTTATATCTCATTTGCTTCACTTAGCATAATACCTTCTAGGTCTGACTTGTTTCATATATTTATATATATATGTGTGTGGGTGCGTGTGTGTGTGTGTGTATACACACCCCATATCTTCCTTATCCATTCATCTACTGAGGGACACTTAGGTTGCTTCCATATCTTGGCTATTGTAAATAATGTTGCAATGAACATAGGGGTGCACTTATCTTTTCAAATTAGTGTTTTCTTTGGGTAAATATCCAGAAGCGGGATTATTGGGTCATATGTAAAATTCCGTTTTATTTTTGAAGAATCTCCATACCATTTTCCATTGTATTCTTGATTTATATCAATGTGAGCCATCAAATGTCTACTTTTCCATCACTTAAGGCTAAGGCCTCCTTTCATTTAATTGAGCAGGGTGCTTGAATCTAAAGCGGCTTTCAGAGGAAGATACTGAGCATAAACACAGACACACAAGATTATTTTCATTAAACCTGAAAAATATATAAAATGCCCAAATTCAGGAGTTTCCTGCTATCTAATGTTTTTAGATCAAGAGTTTTTTTTTAAGAAAACCTAGAATCATAATGATCTAGTGTATATAATAGCTATTTTCTTGAGACATGAAAAATAGCTTACTGGAAATGGATACTTGTCAACCTCATTCAAAATCAATTTTTTTTCCTCTTTACTCTTAGGGAAAGAAAAGATCAGTATGAAGCACTTTTATGGAATGCTAAAAAAAAGTAGAAAGCCTTTTTCAATGAACATATTTGTCATCATTAAAAACATTTCTTTAAAGGCCAAAGAAATACTTTTCCTTGGACAACTATAAGATTATCAATAGTTTATAGGGTAATTGGTGAAAACCAAAGTTTACTAATAAAATCCAAACTTCATAGGTTAAAAAACTGTAATCCTGAACTGTTATATAACTTTTATAGATGAAAAAACTAATCAGTAATTGTTACTGCTCCCAGCCAACAAGGAGTGGTAACAAGGAATGGACTTACTCTCCCACTTTAAACAACTAAAGTGCTTAACTGTATTTCGCGCTGTATTAAAAAAAAGTTTTCGTATTCTTGTGACTTTGGACCTAAAGGAAAAATGGAGTGAGCCCTGAGAGATGGGAAAGAAATAAAGCGAGACCTGTTTCTCCAGATTACTGCCTTGCGTCTACCAGCTGCGGTTCTAAGAAGGGGAACCCAGGTAGAAACAAGCACTTCCTAAATCAAGGCATTATATAAGCATACTCATTTTGAGACAGGGACCATGGGTGTAGTCAGAGTAGGGTGAGGGCCTCCAGAAAAAGCAAGGCAGTATAATTACAGTCAGAACAATGTAACTACACATGCAAGGAAACCCCCTACCCATACCCTGTATTAAACATTAAACTCTAGAGTCATTCTTCAGTGAGATCAGTTAATGTTCCCCAAATAAAAGAATGTAGCCCATGTTTTTATTATGCTGATCATTTGTAATCATGTGTAAGATTCACTTTAGCATGCTAAAAGGCCCAGGCCTATGTGCTGTCTTTCCTCCTTCCGATCTGCTGAGGTGATTTGCAATCTGGGCAATTAATAATGGCAAGTAAGCCTTGTCATAAACAACAAAGTAAAAGGCAGGAAGGATTCCACCTTAAAGATGCAATTGCGTTTTAACACCCAGGAAGTTAAGAAGAAAAATTCTTAACTTACTCTTTAGCAAACAGACAGTAACTCAGCCCACCTTGGGGGCTGGGCAGGCGGCCATGTTTGATCTGCTCCCAGACCAAGATATGGGTTATCTCGGGGAGAAACCAGAGCAGTAAATTTCTTGTGTTAATTTAAAATATTCAGGGACCACTTAACAAGTCCACACCCCTAAGCCCTTTATCCGGTTCCCAAAAATCCTCAACTGCCTGTAAAACCCCTAGACAATGCACAACTACGGGCTCTCTTGTCCCCTCCAGGTGTGAGCCAGGAGCTCTGTCCTCTCACTGTATCTCTAAATAAAAGCCTCTCCCTGGCTCTCCTAACTTGAGTGTTTGCTAAGTTCGTTCTTCAACTCCACAAACAAGAACCCCAGCATCAATTTTATTGCATTTTACTTTTATGTACTTTGCAGATAATGTGTTTTACAAAGTGAAGGTTGTGGGAAACCTCCATCAAGCTGCTCTCTAGGAGCCACAGTGTTTATCGTGTGTCTGTGTCACATTTTGGTAATTCTTATAATATTTCAAATTTTTTCATTATATTTGTTATGGTGATCTGTGATCAGTGGTTACCACTCACTGAAATCTCAGATGAAGGTTAGCATTCTTTAGCAATAAAGTATTTTTTGTTTAAGGTATACACATTAAATATAATGCTATTATATACTTCATAGACTAGAATATAGTGTAAACATAACTTTTATATGCACTGAGAACCCAAAAAATTCATCTGGCTCACTTTATTGCAGTATTCTCTTTATTGTGGTGGTCAGGAACTGAACCCACAATATCTCTGAGGGATGCCTGTGCTTTGCAATGCAGGGTACTGGGGAGGAGGGAGATACGCAGACAGAATATAGTTGGGTCTTGTTTTTAATCCATTTGCCCTCTCTGACTTTTAACTGGAGAGTTTAATCTATTTCCATTTAAAGCAATTATGGATAAAGTGTTTAATTTTTTGTTCTAGGATACTATTTTGATTTGCTTATTTACTTTTCTGTATATTCGGTAGTTATTTTCTTGGTGGTTATCCAGGGGATTAAAATTAACATGTGAAATGTACAGCATTCTACTTTGAATTAATACCACTATAGCTTCAATGGTATACAAAATACCTGCTCTTATAAAGTCTGTTCCCCACACTTATATTGTATTTGTCATAAATTATATCTTTTATATTGTGTATCCACTACAGAGATTTATAATTATTATTTTGTGAGTGTCTCTTAAATCATACATAAAATGAGAATTCCAAACAAAACATACAATACTGGCTTTTCCACTTACCCAGGTAGTTACCATTATTGGTGGTTTTTTTTTATATGGCTTTGAGTTATGTCTAATCCTTTCATTTAAGCCTGAAGGTTCCCATTTCTTATTGGGCAGGTCTACAGGTAACTAACTACCTGAGCTTTTATCTAGGAAAGTCCTATTTCTCTTTCATTTTTGAAGGTTTGATTTGCCAGATGCAGTATTCTTATTTGACAGGTATTATTTTTTACTTTAAATACATCATCCTCTTCTAGCCTGCATGGTTTCTGATAAAAAAACTGGCTACTAATCTTATTATTTGTAAGTCACTATTTTCTTGGTGGTTTCAACTCTCTCTCTCTCTGGCTTCGATGGTTTAATAATGTTTATCGATGTGGATCTCTTTGAGTGTATCCTATCAGGGATTCATTGAGTTCCTTGGAGTGTAGATTCAAGTATTTTTACCAAATTTGGGAAATTTTCGGCCAGTATTTGTTCAAACATTCTTTCTGTCCCCTTCTCTCCTTCTTGGATTTCCACTATGTATATGTTGGCAAGCTTGATCATGTTTCACAACTCTGCCAGATTATATTCCCCTTTCTTCATTTTTTTTTTCTCTCCAGACTGGATCTCAATTAGGCTATCTTCAAGATCCCTGAGCTTTTCTTCTGCCTGTTCAAATCTATTCTTATGCCCCTCCAGAGAATTTGTCATTTTAATTGTAATTGTAATTTTAAGCCCCCAAATTATTTGATGCTTATTTATGGGTTTGTCTCTTTAATATTCTAAACTTGGTGAGACATTATTCTCCTGGTTTCCTTTACTTCTCTATGATTTCCTTGATGTCTTTCAACATATTTAAGACAATTTAAAATCTTTGTTTAGTAGGTCCAATGTCTGTGCTCCCTCAGGAAGAGTTGCTGTTAATTTCTTTTCTTCCATACTTTGTTTCTTAGCTCACCCCAGAATCTTCTGTGTGGACACTGCATATTCTGGTGAAGTGATTCCGGAAATCTGCCTCCCCAGGGTTCGTTGTTGCTGCTTTTTGAGGGGGTTATAGATGCTTGTTTAGTGACTTCTCTGAATTTCATAAACCTATTCTTTGTTATCAGTGGCTACTGAAGTCTGTATTATACAAGCTTATTGGTCAGTTAGTGGTTTTACAGCACTCCCTAAGTGGCCTGAGACTGTCATCACCACCGCCATTATCTCCCAGCCTCTGAAGACAGGCTCTGTGCTTGCACAGTCCTTCCCTGCTCGTCCAAGCTGTGTAGGACGCACCATTTCCTGCTCCTGTGGGGCCTAATGGTCTGCCAGAGGTGAAAGCTCAGAATCTTCTCAGAGATCTATGAGCATGCCTCCAGTCCTATGCATGTGTGTGTCTAGATCCCCTTATACCTGACAGTTTTTCAAAGCTCTCATTACCTATGTATCTCATTCCCAAGTCTCTCCCTTCCTAGCATTTTTCAGTGTATCTACTCCTTGCTCCGTGTATTTTCAGTGCATCTATCTCTTGCCCCAGATAGCTGTAGCTAGTGTATGTGTCATTTAATGCTTTTGACCAATGCTGCCCAAGAATCTGCTTTGGCTCGGAGGAAGCTGAAGCAGATGTAGGAAAGCCGAGCCCTTGGGATGATTCTTCAGGGCATCACCGCAATACAGGAACACGTGATGGAATTCTTTGAAAGTAAGTCCACATTACTCCCCCTGAACCAGGAAGCTACACTCAGTAGGCAACTTGCTCTCTTCATAGCTACTGCCGAACTGGGGAGGAAGCGATGGTAAGCAGGTGAAGAGAAAGCCATTGAGCTCCCTTACTGAAATTCAACAGTTTTCTTCATTAGGCACGGCACCCACTCCCACCCCTGATGTTATAAGTTTTTTTGTTAGATTCCAAACTTCAAGAAAAATTGATTCTGGAAGTTTTGGGCAGCTTGATCACTGTTTTAGGAGAGGGATGGAGTTTTGGAGTTCCCTACTCAACCATTTTAAGTGATGTCACTCACAGAAACTGATATTTTGACAAAGGTACAAAGTCAATTTGATGGATATCTACAAGCAAAACAATAAACTTTAATCCATACACTATACCATATGTAAAAACTCAAAATGCAACAAACTAACTTAAAATGTAAAACAACAAAACATGTAAGAGAAAACAAATACGAAAACCTGTGGCCTTGGATTAGGCAAAGATTACTTAGCTATGACTCCAAAAGCATGATCAATGAAAGAAAAATGTATAGACTGCACTTCATCAAAATTTAAAACTTCTGCTCTTTAAAAGATACTGTTGGTCTAGAGAGTGACTAACAGTCACGTGGGAGTATAAGACATTTTCCCCTTTTATCTCTCTTTTTAATCAATGAAGTAAACATCCACACATTAACAAAAGGAACTTTGTGGGTATCCTGGGACCCAGTGCTTGACTCCAGGAGACCCGTTAGGAGTCTTGCCCACCAGTTCAGCCAGTAAGATCAGGTGATGGAACCAGCAGAGCCAGTAAAACTGCACAGACCCCTCCCACGGCTGTCAGACAAAAAACCAGTTGAGTACTGTCCTGGGCAGGTATTCATGCATAAGGGAGAACCTGCAAAAGTACAGCCTCCCCAAAGGGAGACTCCAGGACACCACTGGAGGAAAAAGAAAAAAGAACAAATTTGGTCACAGTGGAGATGGCAAGATAAACTTTCTGGCACCACACTTCCCCTAAGGACTGATTCATCCCGGAGAGATGCCCTCTGCCACAGAGGAACAGGGAAGTGGTGAGTGACAGCTGGGCTGCCCCAGTTGGTGAGACTGCTGGACCCACTCAGAGCAAACAGAGGGGAGGAGGAAGGATATTGAAGAAGAGGCAGATATGAATTTCAAAGGGTGTTAAGAGGACTGTGCTCAGCAGAATGTCCACTCTCTAGCCTCTAAGAGTACCTCCTCCAAAGATCTCCCTACTGGGTCCACAGGCACCCCCAAGGCAGGAGCATTAAACCCACACCTCCCCCTACTCTGCTGAGAGCTCTTTGTGCAGGTCTGGGAGTACACCTGGGAGAACAAGTTCCAGTAAACAAGGAGCTCCAAGAGGAAACTGGCTGAGGTTGGTGGGCCACGGGCAGACCACAAACGAGCTATACTGCCACCTTCTGGAAAACAAAAGAAGGTTCCAATCTCCACAAAAGGGAACAAGAGTAGAACAGATAAAATTTCACAGACAGAGGAAAAAAAATACCTCAGATAATAACACTACTATAGAATGTTAACACTCCATGCGCTGAAGGAAATGGCAGAGTCAAGGAGGCATCTAATTCAAATGCAAAAGCAGAGGCACATCCTACCTTGAAAAATCAAGGTAATACGGCACCACATAAACAAAAGGACAGTTCTCCAGCACCCAAACCAAAAGGCACAGGATACTGTGATCTAACTGATAAAGACTTCAAAGTAGCTCTTATGAAGAAACTCAGCAAATTACAAGAAACCTCAGAAAGGCAATTCAGTGAAATCAGAAATAAACTATACAGTTGACCCATGAAAAGCACGAACATACTGGAAAATTTTTTCTAGCTTACCTTAAAATAAGAGTACAATACATGTATATATGACATAAAAAATATGTGTTAATCAACTACTTATCAGTAAGGCTTCTGTCAACAGTAGGCTTTTAGTTTTGGGGGAGTCCAAAATTAGATGTAGATTTTTGACTGCACAGGGGGTTGGTGCCTCTAACCCCCATGTTATTCAAGGGCCAAGTGTACTAACAAAATGTGTTCTTTACTGAAGAGATTGAAATTATTAAAAAAAAACAAAGGGCAGTTCTGGAACTGAAGAATTCAATGAATGAGATTAAGAAAGTAATAGCAGCTATAGCAAGTCAGGCCACAGGGAAGAAATAAATGATTTGGAGAATTAGGAATTTTGAAATAATACGGACTAAAGATAGAAAGGAACTAAGATTTTAAAAAGGCAAAGCCTACGATAGCTATGGGATTCCATCAGAGAGAAAAATATAAGAATAATTTGGGCTCCTGAAGAAGAGAGGGAGAAGTGGGCAGTCTATTTAAAGAAATAATAGCTGAGACATTCCCAAACTTGTGGGAATATTTGGACATATGAGTCCAGAGCGAACAGTACACCCTCAATAAAAAAAGACATTCTCCAGACAAGTAGTGGCTCTATAGCATCTTACTGCACTGATGGATAGTGACTGCAGTGAGGTGGGGGTGGAGGATTGATAATAAGGGTGAATGTTGTAACCACAATGTTGCTCATGTGAAACCTTCATAAGATTGTACATCAATGATATCTTAATTTAAAAAATCGTGATTAAAAAATTTGCTCATAGTTGAGTTGCAATGAAAAAAGAAAAACAAAAAGATCTTCTCCAAGATACATTATATAGAAACTATAAATAATCAATGATAAAGAATCTTAAAGGCAAAGAAGGTAAAAAGAATGTAATCCCCAGCGGGCTTGCAGAATATCAGGATTTCTCAGCAGAAACTCTATAGGCCAGGAGACAGAACTACATATTCAAAAAATTGCTAGTCAAGGATTCCTTATCTGGCAGTGATCCTTCAGATATGAAGGAGAAATAAAGGCTCTCCCAGACAGACAAAAGTGAGTTCACCATCACTAGACCTGCCTTGCAAGAATTGTTAAAGGAGTTCTTGAAGCTGTAACGAAACGACAGTCATCAGTGCCAGGAAAACATACAAAAGTGCACAACACACTGGTATGGCTGAAAAACATACAGATGCACAAAAGTGTAACTCAGTATTAGGATAGTGTATTAACCACTCAACTACAGTACAAAGGTTAAAGGAGGAGAACAGTAAAAACAATTGTAACTACTATGAATTATTAACAAATACACAACATGAAAAGAGGTCAATTGAGACATCAGTAATATAAAAGGGGGGAGTAAAAGGCTGGAGCCTTTCTAGGTGACCAAAGATAAGTTGTTATTAGCCTAAAATGGACTGCTCGGTCTATAGAGTTTTTTTGGTAAACTCCACAGTAACCACAGGACAAAAGAATCAATAAGCAAGTGTGGGTGTCCCAGAATGAGGAGAAAGGAAAGAACAGAAGCTTATTTAAAGAAATAATGATCAAAAAAGAGTGATCACCACCTTTGCCATTTAACTGAACCCAGTCAAGGGAGTGACTCTTCCATCATATTCAAGGTCTGATCACACCCAAGTACAGGTGATTAAACAGCATGTGTATTCCAGAGGGCAGGAATCTTGTAGGCCATCACAAAATTCTGCCTACAACTAAATGCACTAATTTTGAAGTTTTCTTTTGGAAAAGTAAGTTTCAAGATTTAAATGGACACTGAGCTCTTAAATTTTTCTTGGTACTAATTTTATTTCTGAATACCTTTAAAATCATGGGCTAAGAATGGCAGTGGGGGGAGGGGAGTAAGGAAAAGAAAGCCATGCTTTATTGATTACCAAGTATGAATTAGTACCATGCTCCATTTATTCCATATCAGAGAAAAAGAACTGCATTCAAGCCAAGGAAGTACTATAAGAAACATGCAGCCAAACCAAATATTCGAGTGTTGAGGATTTTTAAGTACAGATTAAGAAAATAAGACAATGACAACACCTATCATTAAGTGGAAAGGCTAAACTAGTATTTTAAATTTTCCTAAATGTGTGAGATTGGGTATGCCTTTGATGGTCTTAGAAAACAAATACTCCACACTTCCCAGTATAATGAGCTTTTTTTAAAAAATGCAAAACAGATTTTAGTTTCACAGAATTTAAAAGACTGTAGCTTATGTAACTAAATTTAATGGCCTAAAATATCTTTTCCTAAATCATGCTGCACGTATTTTATTAATCTATGAATGAAATGTATTTTAGGATGGTACTGCACATATTTAATCATAGTCAAATCTTTATCTAGAAGATCAACTGTAATATTGCTTAGAAATGGGAACTATAAAGGGGTGTGGAATTAAGAAACATTTTAAACCACATTTAAATTCAAGTATTACCTACCACAACTTTCACCCTGAAGAATCAAAGACAAGTATGACTTGTTCAGAGCAATCAAGATTAAAAACATCAAATTATTTCAGTTTTCAAATGATTTTATTAAATACTTAAAGACTTGAATTATAAAGTCCTTGATAATATATGTAATGCTAGAATATACATAGCAAATTATAGATACAAGTTGAAAACTAACTTGAAATAAGGAAGCTATTCTTAATTGCTGCTTCTCTGTTGCCTAAACAAATATAGGCAGAGAAACTATAAATATGAAACGGTCAAACATTAGGGAAATAACTGATTCATAACATAGAAACACATAGTATTCCACTGACATAAAAATGCACTAAAATTCTGTGCTCCCGAATAAGATATCCTGATAACATATGCTTAAAGCCCAAAAGAGAATTTCTATATTTTCTCTTAAAAATCATAAAATTTTCAAGGATTTTGGCCTAAAATGCTTCATTCTTGGTCTTAGCTCAGATAAATATTTCAGAAAACTGGAAGAAAAACTGTATTTTCTTGGTTGTTTGAGGTGTCTTAATATGATTGGAAAAAAGAAGGTATTTTCACCATTCTTATTTGGGCATTTGGTACTCATTCACACACGGCATAGACTTAAACTTTGAATCGGCACATACAGAATCCTCTGTGAGGAAAACACAGTCCAGAAATGACAGCTGGCAATTCTGATTTCTGAAGCAGAGTACAAAACATTTGCAGCCCCCTGTTCCCTTAGTAGTGAACTAGGCATTTGTTCTAGCCAGATGTTTGCCCTGTTACCCAAAGCCCAGCATGCTCGACTCAACACACGCTGGCAAGTGAGACAGCACCTTAGAAGGAAGCAAACTAAATGAACAGTACACATCATTCCTGTAAGATATGATATATATATATATACATATGGGGATCAGAAGGGGGTGTCATAAAGATCTCAAAGGTTTCCCACAATGGCAGACCAGGCAATATACACCAGCTCTCTGATGAAAACAACTAAAGCTGGGCAGAACAAAAAGTAGCTGGCTGCTTTGAAAGCATCCGAATACTAACAAAGCAGTGAAAAAGAACAGGACTGTGGAGAAGCCAATTTAACACAGGTAGCCTAGCCTTGGAGGCTACTCTGCCCATAGGGACGTCTGCTGATGAGGAAACTCAGTGCTGAGCAGAGCTTTCAAGACTCACAAGGAAAGGGGACAAAAACCAGTTCAAGGCCCCCCAAGGAGAAGCGACCCTGCCACACTGCGTAAAGATGAACTATGACCTGGAACTGAATTCAACTTCAAACACTCCAAGCCCTTTCTGGATTAAGGTGATCCAGGACCCTAAGTACCCCTTACTTTTACAAGCAAAAGTAAATCAATTCTGAAGGAAGATGAACACCATCCTCTCTGAAATAATCTCTACTTTTTTCCACATACAATGTCAACATACAAAATAACAACTAGGTGTACTAGGAGAGAAACTGACATCAAGAAAAACAGAAGGAAACTTACAGGGAAATGAGATAGCCGTGTATCAGACAGACTTTAAAATAACTATGTTTAATACAAGAAAATAAGACAAGATTGAGCACTTGTCAGATAATTAAAAAAAAAATTTTTTTTAAGTACCAAGGGGAAATTCTAGAACTGGAAAAGAAAAAAAAACAGAAAACAAAACCTATTGAAAATGGTAATTCAATGAACAGGTTTAAAAAACTGGACACAGCTGAAGAAAAAAAAGCAGTAGGCTGTTAATATGGGTCTGAAAGTAATATCCAGATTGAAGAGAGAAAAAAAGGATAGAAAATACAGGTAAGAGTATGGCTGAAAGTTTCCTGAAACTGATAAAAAATATTTTTAAGTCATTGAGTATTGTTGAAAATCTCCACAGCACACACTGACATAATCAACATGATGTGAGAATTTCCTTAAGATAAGCAACCTGTGATCTTTCATAAACTGCAAGGGAAAAAAAAACATACACAGAAACCGAAAGATTCAAGAGACTTCAGAAGCAGATTAACCAGTCACACAAGATGTGGACAGTAATTGAATCCTGATTCAAACAAATGTACTTGGGGATTGTGAGATCTGTTATGACAACGTGAACACTAATTACATATAATGATATTGAAGAGTTACTGTTTTTGTTCCCTTTAGGTTTGATAATAGTTTGTGATTATGTTAGGAAAAAGTCCCTATCTTTTGAAGATACTGACATATTTACAGATGAAATGACAGAATAACTGGATTAAATGGAATGGCTTAAAATAATACAGAAGTGGTAAGGAAATCGGGATATAAGTTAAAGACAATTTGTCAGTTAATTGTTGAAACATGATAGATTTATTCAAGTTCATTATAATTTTGTTTGTATGTTTTGCCTGTGTTCAAAATTCTTCATAATGGAAGTTTTTGCCTATTATTTATAGATTTGTAGAACTCACTAATTATTAGAAAAACTAGCCCTTTTTCATTAATATCAGAATTTTTCCTTTTGTTTATGGTTGTTCTGTGGCATAGATTTCCATTTTAGTCAAATTTATCAAGATATTCTTAAGTGAATACTTGGAAGGACATTCATCCATGGTTTCTTTCAGTACTTCATGCTTTTACCTTTTCTCCCTCCACAATTAAATTAAATTCTAATCCACCTGGAATTTATATGGGTGTAAGAGTGAGAATGGCATCAAATTACTTTTTTTCCAAAAGCTACCAGTTGTCCCAAGACAACTTCCTGAATAATCCAGCTTTCCATTGACTTGCAACACTGCCCTTTCCCCTGTTATCAGATTTCCACATATATCTTGAATGTATCTCTGGACTGCTTCATTGATTTGTCTATTTCAAACCACTAGCATTGTTTTAATTACTTTCATCTTATATTTAACTTTATTTGCCAAATTAAAAATTTTTTCCTCCTAGTTATTCTTGATTATTCTTCCATACATACTTCTGATGATTTTGAAGATCCTTATAGGATTTTATTTGACTACATCATTATTATTGATAAATACATGTAGGCAAAACTGTTACCTTTATACTAAGCCTTTCTATTCAAGAACAAAAATAATTTTTTCAGCAATTCACCTTTCCTTTCCTATGTCTTAATAAGTAGTGTGTATTGATTTATGGTGCTGGTACATGGTAAGCATAGGTATGTTTACTGAATGACTCTCCATTGCACAAGGATTTGGGGAGTGTCATTATTACAGAAGTTTGAAAGGTATAAAGACAGCCAAGTTTATAAACAGAATATCTTTTGGATGAAAAAATACTGTGCTTTTTACTTACGAGATCCCTTGAAGAGTAGTTTTTTTGTATACTTGTACAAAAATGTTCACTGTTGTTTTAGAATGACCTTAAAGCTTTGTACAATTCCAAAGTATCTTTAGAATTACAATAAATAAACACATAATTTAATATTGATTTACCATGAAAACATACTTTCTTGAATTCTACTCCTTTGAAAATTGATGGTTTAAATGGGTACAGAGAAGAGAGAAACAGGTTGGGAAGTGAACTAATAAATTATCGCATTAAATTGGGAGAGTGGTAATAGAGACATGAACTAAGCTATCGGAAACAAACTGATTAAACAAGGGGGGTAAAAGGAGTCTAAAATGATCCCAAAGTTTGAGCTATGTGGCAGAGAATAATGGCACTAACAACAGAAAAAGGCAAATTATGAGGTTAGCACATTATTAAGGAAAAAAATAATTTCACTTTAACACAGGCTGAATTAGAGGTAAAGGATAACAGAGCACGACCAAGATGATGATTCGTCATCTGCCCAGAGGTGATGTCGGAAATCAACATAGCCTGAAAAATGGGTTTATGTGCTAAGCTATGGAAACCAACATGATCTGAAAAATGTGTTTATCTGAACCCATCTTTCCTCTTAACAACAGATAAATGAAGTCTACTGCTCTTTGTTATTCTAAGTGTAGTTACTTCTTTAAAAAAAAAGGTAAATGAACTAAGTATGAAAATATGCAAAAGGTGCTATGGTTTTCTTTTTTAAATACTCAATTACATATCAAGGTGAAGGAACCATTCAATACTGATAACTGAACTTCATAATAGTAATGCCAACAAATCAAGCACGGAAACCCCGTAGGTGCTTTTGAGGGAGAATGAAGAGACACTAACATATGTCACTAATAAACAGCCCTTCCACATCACCAAAATTAATTGCTAAAGAAGAAAAACAAGGGGACAAGGTGAAGCTTGTGCTAATTTTATATTGGTATGTATACAGAGAGAATTATAATATGCATTTTTTAGATGAAGTAAAAAATATAAGGCTTTGAGTTTCAAATTGCATTGCAAAGCATTAGCCAGCGTCATAACCCACCTTTCACTGTCAGTTTCTGGGACAGTTTTTGAGATGAGAAAACACATTTTTCCAGCTCCATGTGTGAACTTCACGAAGATTAAGACCCTAATCATTAAACTGCATTAATCCGAGACAAGTACCAATAGCTTTGTAATAGGAAAAGCTTCAGAAGTAGTAAGTTTCATAGTACCTAGCAAGTTTAATATGCTAAAGAATTCTGGTAACAGAAAATAATGCAGACTGATTCTTTAATCTCTTCATGAATTTGCTCTACTTTATTTGACAGCATCCATTATAGTAAGTTTTCAATGTGCCACACTTTAAATAAACTCAGAAAAAAATAAAAATCCATAATTTACATTTTTCATTAATTTAGACTTGACCTATTCCAAATTAGGCATTTTATCATACTACGTATTCTTCACAATGTAACATTTACTGCTCCAAGTTATCTTTTCACTATCCGCTTTAAAATGTCTCAGCACCACACTCTAAGAGCTTAGAAACTTGGCTGTGAAATACAAAGTTTAAATGTACACATCTAAGAGTAGACAGAAAAAGTGAACAATACCTTTAAATCCAGTTTGACTCCACGGAAATCTTAAAAGTAGTTGGTCACATTTAAAATACGAATAGGGTATTTTTAAACCATTTATGGTGATTTTATATATCCTGTATCATAGATATTACAGATTAAAGATTCTATCTCAAACAGACATTTTCTGGGAGCTGCTCCACAGGCATTCCAGAGGAACACTGTAATGCTTATATTCTTTGGAATATGTATCTACAAATAATTGAACTCAGCATGGAGAGCAAAATAAGCCTTTCAAGTAGTTAAAATAAATTTTCCAACATTATCCCAAGGTGAAAAGTGAATTTTCATTCCTTTTCAAATATGTATTACAACAAAGAATTTCTCATTAAGAAAGTTTTGCATGAAATTATGTCATAACCATTATTTCCTGATGATGGCTTTACTTTTTTTTTATTAAGGTATTATTGATATATACTCTTATGAAGGTTTTACATAAAAAAACAATGTGGTGACTATATTTACCCATATTATCAAGTCCCCACCCACACCCCAAGGCAGTCACTGTCCATCAGTGTAGTAAGATGATGGCTTTAATACTTAAACACCACTTCCCTTTAAATATTAAGATGCTTCTGAGGTGTAGGGGAGTCAGCTGTTGGACCTTTATGGAGAATGTAACAGCTAAATTTTTATAAACTTAATCATGGAAACTGTGGTACTCAAATTTGAGGGAAAAAAAATAGTGATTTAAAACTACTTGGTGTCAAGAGATTAACAGGTCAATCATCTAAAAGCACTGCTTTAATTTATATTATTCGCTTACACAAAAGCCTTTGTTTACCACTGAAAATACACTCAACCTCCTTGACTTGCCATTGGCAGTCTACGCCAACCTTAACTCTTCTGGGTATCACAGTAAAATCTATATCCCAGCCAGTGTGAAATGTCAGTTCTCCAAACACTCTTTCTTTTTCCTGACTCCTATTTATGCTGTCCTCTTTTTCCACGATAACCCCTATGGCACTCCCTCGGTCTACCCCTTCAAGACCTATCCTACTTTATTCAGTAAAGCTCCTTCTGAACTTCTCAGGCAGAAATGGTTTCTTCATTTCTATAGCATTTTGAATGATCCACTCCTACAGTTTCCGAAGTTACTGAATCAAGACAGAAGGACAGCTACTCACCAACTTAATGGCAAACTCTGTTCAAAGTGGAGAGTTGCTACCGGACAGGTTGCATCTGTTGATTGTTCTTTCTGCTGGCTTCGCTGCACGTTTAGTGTTGGCTTAAATTATACATGCAAATGTAGCTTGTCCCCATTGTGGCACCAGCAGGCTGTAAGGAACTGAATAGAGCTGTACTTTTAAGGCCAAGGAACTTCTAGGAATATGAAATGATCTAAAACAATCAAATTGTTCTCACTTACTATAGTAGCCCTAGAGCAAAAGAAAAAAGTGGCAAGTAGTAAATGACAGTCCAACTGTCTTTTTCTTTCCTTCTCTTGAATGATACCTAAAGGTCTGTGAATGAGATAGGTTACAAATTGTTTCCAAATAGAATGTCTCTGGCCAAGTCTCTAAGTTCCTAAGGATGGGTAATAAATCCAGGAATTATATTAGTGGACTATAAAATCTGGAATGATGTATACCTGAAATCAACATCTAGGTAGGCTCATATCAAAATTACTTTCACATACTGAATAAAACTCATTAGGTGAAAGCTACTGAGTGAAAAGAAAGCCTAGTGGCAGCTAGAAAAGAAAATCCTTGAAAAAATTTTCTTCCTTACCTTACTGCTACAATTAGTTTTAACTAAGAACTGGCAATGACAAAGGATTATCCCTAAGATGTAATAAAGCTATCTTAAAATTTTGGGATGTAATACAGGAAACTTATGAGAAAACGTATTAAATTTGTTTGTAGTCAATATTCAGTTAACTAGAATTAAAACTTTATATTAAAAGATCACTGCAGATTAAAATTCATCATATAGACTGCAATGGGATATGGTGGAGACTTGATAATATGGGTGAATGTAGTAACCACATTGTTTTCATGTGAAACATTCATAAGAGTGTATGTCAATAATACCTTAATAAAAATAAAAATAAAATTCATCACATAATTAAATCTCATTCTGAAAAGTAAAACAGACCTAGTTTCAAAGTTTTATAAATTACAAAAAAGAAAACGCTAATACATATGTATACTTTATGTGCATAGATGACCATTTTAGATTTAACACCAACTTAAAAATGTCCAGTCACTTATCTGGGAACAGAAAAACATTTCATTTAGAAACTCTTAAATATTTATGCTTTTTAAACCTTTTTCATTCTTAATACAGACTTCTAGACCTACAGAATAAACCTAATTACAGGACAAATGAAAGTGGCTATTACTTGAATGACCCCGTTTGCATAAAAGAATACTGATACTTGTTGGTTTCGATGAAAAACCCCCAAAATGGCACAGAACTTAGTTGCTTCATAATTCCTATTAGTGAGTTTCCCAAAATACCCCAAGCAGAGCTCATTACAACCTCTGACCTAAAGTTTAGATGGGAAACTAGTTTGAAAATCACTACAAACCCTAAATTTTGAGTAGCAAGAATACTATTATTATGTGCCACAAACACTAAAATAGCTAGAGAAATAACATGTACTGTGTGCCAGACTCTCCACCCAGAACATTCCTATATGCCTCGCTTCATCTTCACAAAAATCGGCGAAGTAGACACTATTATCACCCCCATTTTACAGATTAAGTAACTGGGGCTCAGAGAGACAGAGTAATTTACCTCAAAGCCAGTCTGGCTTAACAACATGTTTCCAAACACTAAACTATTTGCCTCTTAAACTGAAAGTTACTCTATAGGGCATGTAATGGAAATTATAGTCCAATCTATTTCCTATAGGGAGAAAAGAGTCCTCAAAAGAGAAGTGAAGGAATATTGGGAATATCACATATTAGTAAAAACATGTTTTTAAAAAAAAAAATAGAAAAACTAAGTGATACTTTAAAACACAATGTACCTATATATATACGTGGCTTCGAATACCTAGAATGTAGTGGCTGAAGTATCTGCATTCATATCTTTTAAAAAAATGAGTATTTTTGGAAGTCAGTATCAACTTGTTTTAATTTATATGTAAGAGTACTCTGCCTGAAGAATACAAAAACACAGACTGAAGAGTACTACAAAATTTGAAGCTTTATTGTATTCAGTGACTACATATATACATATCCAGAAGTCCTTTTAAATCATTTCCACCCAGGAACTGATGTGGAATCAACAACGGTTTGATTCTAAAGCTGATTTTTTTACCCCTCTCTTGGTACAGTTTATCAAAAGAACACTGCAATCTTCTTTCATCTGTTCCTTGTGGCCGACATTTTGATGCAGCGCCAGCGGGCATGCCAGAGCTGCAGAGCTGGTAAAGGTGCCCAGTGAGAAGATCATGAAGACCGAGATCTGTGAAATTTCACACTGGTCGTTCTAGGAGGTCCAAAGATCATTCATATAGGATAAAATCCGTTCTTAAAGCAAATTAGTAGCCATTATGGCTGAGTAGTAACTGTTCCTTTCCCATTGGTGTTTGTGGACTTTTCTGTACTGTCTCCTTTTAAAGATTCCAACAAGCTTTTAATTCTTTCACTTGCAGGCTTCTTTTTCATCTTGGCAAAAGACATATTACCTGCTACAGAAGGCAACAACAGGGCTGCCAGCCCCCAGGGCTGATTGCTTGATGGGGAAGGGCCACCTTGTTCTTCCTGATGTAAAATCCAGGCACTTTCTCTGGCCAGATCTACAAATTTTTGCAGCTGGCTTTGACTTACGTTTTTGCTGATGTTGAGAGAAGTTTCAAAAGGATTCTGAATGTGCAGAGGAGAAGATTCAGGTTTGTTTTGTTCCTTTCCCTATAGATTATTACAAGGAAGAAAAAACATATAAATATATGAAGGGCTCAGGTATAAGAATAGTTGGTTTAATAATGTCAAAAACATGTAAGATATTAACATTAACTTTACAGAGTAAAGAATTTCTTTCACAGGGGGATCAGATATACATGCACACTGTACATTTGTATGCATGTGTGTATATACTTGGTTCTTTTCCCTGGTAGTTTTATGAGTATTCTGTAGAGACAAATAAATTACACTTATGAGCTCTAGATGCTGCTGCTCAGGTGAGAGGTGTCTGGACTAAACCAACTGATAAAAGTATTTTTAAAATAATGAAACTTTTACCTAATAGGATGGAGCTGGGAAGGGAAAAAAAAAAATGAAAAAGAAAACCATCAGAAAATAAGATGAAAATACATTTCTTTTTAAGACTTACTAAATATATACAGGGGGAATAGAAGCACCCAAGGTTAGAATCCTTAAGTTAGATGTAGTAAGTAATGTTTCCAAGAATAAGATCAGCAAGGAAGAGAAGAGACAAAGGACTACTCAGTATTCATTCCAAACTTTAAATTAAAAGTTCCCTATTACATTTCTAAAGATCCACTTAAGTAAGACTTTGCCAGGTAAGACAACAAACATTTCGTAGAAATAAACAGCCCAAGCTATGACTCATATGAACAGCAGTGATCCATTAGCCTACATAACCTTTTCCTCTTTGAAACGATATCACAAATATTACTTAAACATTACAAGACAAATTGGCCAAGATTCTCCATGCGAGCAGTACCTGTCTATTCCCTAACTTCTCTCATGCCACTGCCCAGCAGGGCTCACGCCTGTCCACCATCGCTGAGCCCTAGGGGAACAAGTTCAAAGAGGATAAACAACTTCACATGTTCAGTCATCTTTCACTAACATGAAATCTAATTCTTTATTAGACTGCATTCTAGAGCTCTGTGCCCCTTCCTTCTCCCTTCCCCCTATTATTTTGTTTTGTTTTGTTTTAAACAAAGTCTTCCTGAGTAGGATGAGAGTTAGGGAAGAATGAACAAGAAGAGGTGAAGAAACAACAAAAAAGATATGAGTATGTGTTTTATGAGGCCAATTTTATAAGGGTTGTCACCAAGTATCTAAATGCTAAATGGAACAAACCCAAACAGAGAGCTATTTCAAGTATACCCCACTTGTGAACAAATTTTGCCTAGAGTTCTATTCTGATTTTCTTTTTCAGAGAAGTATCTGTCTTTCCAGCTACTCAGATGAATCAAAATCATAAATTCACTTGCCTAAATTAAATCCTAGGGCTCAAATGGAGGGAATCACTAAAACCTGTCTCTAGAACCATGTATCTGATTTCTTCCATAGGAACACAAAAGAGGTTTAAAAAGAACTGCATGTGAACTTATGCTTTCCAGAAAACTTTTCAGGATTTATTTCACATTTTGAAGGATACAGTATTAGATGCTGAAAGAGTTGGCTTTTGCTCTTCCATAACTAGTAACTAATGTGAAGTTCTATAGCTCCTCTAGGCATCAATGTCCTTATTAGTATGTATTACTGCAGAGTTTAAGTACAATAACATTTGTTACACTGCTTTGAAAATAATTAAATATTAATATGGTAGATGACCAGATAATCACCAAATATTAAAACATTATTTACCTGTCGAATATTTATGGAATTTTTATTGAAAGTGAAATTTCCAAAATATTCAAAAAATTCTTTCAGGAGTAATTCTGCAAGAAAATAAAACAAGGAAAATAAGAAAAAAGTCTGATTCAATCCAAAAAGGAACAAAAAAAGAAGACAGAAAACACTTACCTAGTGTTTCTGTGTTTTCTGAAGGTTTAATTCTATTCAAGTCATGAATAAAAGTACAGTTGTGGCCTTCTATGATACATTTATCTTCTGCATCTTACATAAACAGAAACGGAAAATATTTCACATTATATTTCAAAGATATTCCCTACTTCAGTAAAGGAAACTATAATTAAAGTTTAATGTGTCCTATTACTGTATTATTATATATGTGGCGATTAGGATTTAAAACTCCATTAAAAAAGATTTGAGACAAATGATAGCACAGTGAAATTAGCATTACATTTACTCTGGAATACCAGAACTGTCTATCAACAACCCAATGATTCCTAATCTATCTTTAGAGGTAATCAGTTTTCTAATTATATATGAAAATGTAGACAGATCCCAACTTTCACCAATTCAAATTGCAGCATTAATTTTATCAATAATATTTAACTTGGATCTCCACTTCCACTCTTACCATCCTTCTATGCATATATTTGCAATAATTCTTCATGACAAAAACTGAATGCTCTAAGAGTTTTGAAAAACTTCAAGTAATTTCTAAAATGGAGTACTCTATACTGACTAGAATTCAGAACAAACTTAACAGCACACTGAACTTAAAACCTTTACCTTTTCTAATAGTATTTGTATCTTTAGAAGTAACTAATTATTGATAAATATACAGCCACATAAAATTCCTGCCCATCCTAAACTACCTCCACCATACAAGACGCAGGCAAAGTTTCAGTCTTCAAAATCTAGTCAAGGGCCACTTCACCTGAAAGCATTTCATGACTCTAAGCTGGGGCTCTGTCCCTTTTGTTCCATGCTCCATTAGCACTCATCCGACTGCATTTTGATCATATGCATGCTGTCTGTTCCCATACCCCAGTCTGGGACTACAAAGGTTGCTGACTTACACATTATTGCCCCTTCCCCCAGTCTAGCCCACAGTAGCGGTGTCTAGCTAAAAGGCATATAACCGACAACCCGAATGATCACTGGTATTTGATTTTCAATGCCTATAATCCCCAGCAGGGGGATTAAATATAGAAATTAGAAAGACATTAAGTAAGGTTCCTTCAAACTTCTGTCCCCTACCTTTTAAAAAATTTTTGGTATTTTTAATTAAAACCTGTGTTACTGATACAATTTCTCAAAAATTATTCTAGATTCTAACATTAATTTTAATATCAAATTTTATGTGCTCAACTATATAATTTATAGTACCATGAGAACTTATATACAGTAAGTTCTACTTAGACTATTTTTTAATGGGACATGGGCACATGCTTATTTTAAATTATCAAGTTTATATTTTTTCTGACACAGTGCCAGTCACATATACTGATGCTCTTTTAGCTGCTGTGTCTTTTTTCAGAAACATATTTCCAATTCAAGTATTACTACCATGGAAAAAAGAGATTCACATTAGTTCTAAGAATGTACAGTGAAGGAACACTGTGACTCTATGTCTTATTCTTCAGTGAAAAGGTTTTCTACAGGAAGTACTGAAACTTGAAGGGAAAAAAAGATCCTCTGAAGTAAGACAGATCTTTGTTTTTTCAAAATCCCTAAGGCATTCAAAGCTAACAAGCAGTTCAGTTATCAAGTCTTTCTCCTCCTCCTCTCTCACCCTGTTTTTCTCCTATAATATCTGCAGGAAACACCTATGTAGTCCACTTTAACAGCCACTACTGACATGGGGCTACAAAAATTAAAAATTCAGTTCCTCAGTCACACTAATCAGATTTCAAGTACCTACCAGTCAGAAGTGACACTGCTACACAGAACATTCCCACCATCACAGGAGGTCCTACTGGAGAGCCACCTGGGAAAAATGACTCTCAGCCTGTAATTGTTAGTTTGATCCTGTGCCACTTTCTTCTTAAAAGTATTGACTGAAACATCAGCAAACACTCATATAAATACAAATCTCTGTTGTGAGGAAAATAGCCATGTAAACGCCTTACTTAACTCATACTAGAACTTTATCACACTTTCCTTCACCTTCAAAGTAAACTTTAAAACTATGAAAAGTTCATGTATTTACTAAATTTAATTTCCTTGCTTCCTTTGGGAGCCTTCATAGCCTTATGAATTGGTACAGCAATTACTGTTTTCAGCCCAATATATGTAACAGATGAAAGTCACTGAGTAATGTTTTCACAGGTCTGTCCTTGATAAGGTTACCCACATTTTCAAAGGAACTAATACTGTACTACAGTAACTCATAATTTGTCACAGAGATCACTACTGGCAATAGTTGATATTGGTAAACTACTCAGGGGCTACAGTATAATCATATCTATAGGTTATAGGGTAATTTAGGTTTCTGGGCAAAAGAATAGATCAATACTGTCACAGCCACATGCATTTCTAATAAGCAACTTGAAGTTGATGGGTATAACAAGGGCATAACATGAATAAAGGGCATAACAAGAGGCATCAAGTTCATATGAAGGCCTATTATTTTTCTCTTTGTTAACAAATTCTTTAAAATGTTCTACCTTTCATAAGATGAGTTTATTAGAACAAAACTTGAAGAGCTACAAATAATGTAACTAACCACACTCAGCTGCTATTTGAGTACTAACAGACCCAAACCTTCTACTAGGTTTAAATAAATGAGAGAAGCCAACAGCTGACTCTGCTCTACTAATTAACGCAGGCTGACTGTTTACTATGCGGAGTAGGGGTGCCCTGCGCACTTAGACACACCACCATTTCCTTCCTTCTAATCTACCCACCCATAAAGATTTTTGAAAATGCACATCCAAGCAACCGCTTCACAAGTACTTGGGTCTCACCCTGTGAAAAATCTAAGTGTCACAGTTATATTCATGCTTCAGAGTAGCTTTATTTCCTGGTAGCTCATTCAACTCATATGTGACTCACACTTAGATACTATTCTTCACACGTGCACATCTTACAGACTATTAACTATTGATACCTATGCTAATCAATGGACAAAGGAAGCCCTACCTGCTCCTCCCAACCATGCCATATGCTCCACTACCACTCAGCCTCTCGGGGAAGCAGACTATGTATATACTGGTGAAGAGCGCATGCTATGGGGCAAAGACGGTAAAGATGGTGAAATGGACACAAGCGTTCACTTCACCCCCTCCCAAAACACCACTGAAATGACAGTAAGTGATATAAAAGCTTAAGATGGAGAACAGAAGAAATAAGAGCAACCAAAAAATTCTTAACTGAACGACAGATAGATAATTAGCAAAGACTCAGGAGACCTGAAAACACTGAACCCTGAACCAGCAGCAAAGAAAGCCAAGAAGAAAAGAGGTATCCAAGGCAGAGCTCCCAATGGCTCAGGAACTAGAAGCACCAGGTCTCAGTGGGAGCAACAAAATGGGAACTTGTTGAATAAACAAGCAGGTCTTTCCCCAGATCTCTTCTTTCCTGACAGAAAACTTTCATTTTACACTGGAGAAGGCAAAAGGAAGGATGTCTAGACTGGGAGATGAGAGACGCAGCTGAGGGTGGGAAGATTGTTCTAAAAACAGTAAGGAGTGGACACCAGCATAGTAAATGGCGGAGTTACAGCATGCTGGGAACTAGCCTTTCCTTCCAGAGAGACTCAGTCATCGATGGGGAATCTGGCTAGCTTAACAGGAACGGTCCAGACAGAAGGACAGCTGACGCTCCCCAGAATGAAATAATCCATCCAAATTACACCACGATGAAGCTCACAGTCAACAAGCCCACCCAAGAGCAGAGATTAAGATTAGCCTTTTAATTTTTAATTCAAACAGGAACAGAAAAATCAAAGATTATCAGATACCTGAGAGAAGGTCTTTAACATTAGACTAAACTCATGAATAAAATAAAAAATATGAAATAAAATGAAAAACTGGAAGAAACAGAGGCTAGATCAAGAAGAATGAGCTAATGGAATATCTGATGATTCTTAGTATTTTTAGAAAAGATTTCTTTAGACAACTACTAGCAACTTTTTTTTTATTAAGGTATTATTGATATACACTCTTATGAAGATTTCACATGGAAAAACAATGTGGTTACTACATTTACATATTATTGATATACACTCTTATGAAGGTTTCACATGAAAAAACAATGTGGTTACTACATTCACCCATATTATCAAGTCCCAACTCATACCCCAGTTCAGTCATTGTCCATCAGTGTAGTAAGATGACATAGATTCACTGTTTGCCTTCTCTGTGCTACACTGTTTTCCCCGTGATTCCCCACACCATGTGTACTAAACATAATACCCCACAATCCCCTTCTCCCACCCGCCCCACCCACCCTCCCACACACCTCACCTTTGGTAAGCACTAGTTCCTTCTTGGAGTCTCTGAGTCTGCTGCTATTTTGTTCCTTCAGTTTTGCTTCGTTGTTATACTCCACAAATGAGGGAAATCATTGGCACTCGTCTTTCTCTACCTGGCTTATTTCACAGAGAATAATATCCTCCAGCTCCATCCATGTTGTTGCAAATGCAGGATTTGTTTCCTTCTTATGGCTGAATAGTATTCCATTGTTTATATGTACCACCTCTTCTTTATCCATTCATCTACTGATGGACCCTAAGGTTGCTTCCATATCTTGGCTATTGTAAAAAGTGCTGCAATAAACATAGGGGTGCATATGCCTTTTTGAATCTGAGAAGTTGTATTCTTTGGGTAAATTCCAAGGAGTGGGATTCCAGGATCAAATGGAATTTCTATTTTTAGTTTTCTGAGGAACCTCCATATTGCTTTCCACAATGGTTGTACTAGCTTACATTCCCACCAGCAGGGTAGGAGGGTTCCCCTTTCTCCACATCCTCGCCAACATTTGTTGATCTTAAGTCTTTTGGATGCTGGCCATCCTTACTGGTGTGAGGTGATATCTCATTGTGGTTTTTAATTTGCATTTCCCTGATGATTAGTGATGTGGACTATCTTTTCATGTATCTGTTGGCCATCTGAATTTCTTCTTTGGAGAACTGTCTCTTCTTATCTTCTGCCCATTTTTTAATCACGTTATTTGCTTTTTGGGCATAGAGGTGTGTAAGTTCTTTATATATTTTGGATGTTAACCCCTTGTCGGATATGACATTTACAAATATATTCTCCCATACTGTTGGATACATTTTGTTCTGTTGATGGTGTCCTTTGCCATACAGAAACTTTTTAGTTTGATGTAGTCCCATGAGTTCATTTTTGCTTTTGTTTCCCTTGCTTGAGATGTGTTCAGGAAGAAGTCGCTCATGCTTATATTCAGGAGATTTTTGCCTATGTTGTCTTCTAAGAGTTTTATGGTTTTGTGACTTATATTCAGGTCCTTGATCCATTTCGAGTTTACTTTTGTGTATGGGGTTAAACAATAAGCCAGTTTCATTCTCTTGCATGTAGCTGTCCAGTTTTGCCAACGCCAGCTGTTGAAGATGCTGTCATTTCCCCATTGTATGTCCATGGCTCCTTTATCATATATTAATTGACCATATATGGTTGGGTTTATATCAGGGCTCTCTAGTCTGTTCCTTTGGTCTATGGGTCTGTTCTTGTGCCAGTACCAAATTGTCTTGAGTACTGTGGCTTTGTAGTAAAGCTTGAAGTTGGGGAGCATAATCCCTCCAGCTTTATTCTTCCTTCTCAGGATTGCTTTGGCTACTCGGGGTCTTTTGTGGTTCCATATGAATTTTACAATGATTTTCTCTAGTTCGTTGAAAAATGCTGTTGGCATTTTGATAGGAATAGCATTGAATCTGTAGATTGCTTTAGGCAGGATGACCATTTTGACAATATTAATTCTTCCTATTCATGAGCATGGGATGTGTTTCCATTTATTGGTATCTTCTTTAATTTCTCTCATGAGTGTTTTGTAGTTTTCAGAGTATAGGTCTTTCACTTCCTTGGTTAGGTTTACTCGTAGGTATTTTATTCTTTTTAATGCAATTGTGAATGGAATTGCTTTCCTGATTTCTCTCTATGCTAGGTCATTGTTAGTGTATAGAAATGCCATACATTTCTACGCATTAATTTTGTATCCCATAACTTTGCTGAATTCAGATATTAGATCTAGTAGTTTTGGAGTAGATTATTTAGGGGTTTTTATGTACAATATCATGTCATCTGCAAACAGGGACACTTTAACTTCTTCCCGGCCAATCAGGATGCCTTTTATTTCTTTGTGTTGTCTGATTGCTGTGGCTAGGACCTCCAGTACTATGTTGAATAGAAGTGGGGAGAGTGGGCATCCTTATCTTGTTCCCGATCTTAAAGGAAAAGCTTTCAGCTTCTCGCTGTTAAGTATAATGTTGGCTGTGGGTTTGTCATATATGGCCTTTATTATGTTGAGGTACTTGCCCTCTGTTTGAGAGTTTTTATCATGAATGGATGTTGAATTCTGTCAAATACTTTTCAGTATTTATGGAGATGATCATGTGGTTTTTGTTCTTCTTTTTGTTGATGTGGTGGATGATGTTGATGGATTTTCAAATGTTGTACCATCCTTGCAATCCTGGAATAATTCCTACCTGATCATGATGAATGATCCTTTTGATGTACATTTGAATTCGGTTTGCTAATATTTTGTTCTGTATTTTTGCGTCCATGTTCATCAGGGATATTGGTCTGTAGTTTTCTTTTTTGTGGTGTCTTTGCCCGGTTTTGGTATTAGAGTGATGCCAGCCTCATAGAATGAGGTTGGAAGTATTCCCTCTTCTTCTACTCCTTGGAAAACTTTAAGGAGGATGGGTATTTGGTCATCACTAAATGTTTGGTAAAATTCAGCGGTGAAGCCATCTGGTCCAGGTGTTTTGTTCTTAGGTAGGTTTTTGATTACCAGTTCAATTTCATTGCTGGAAATTGGTCTGTTGAGATTCTCTGTTTCTTTCTGGGTCAGCCTTGGAAAGTTGTATTTTTCTAGAAAGTTGTCGATTTCTTCTAGGTTATCCTGTTTGTTAGCATATAATTTTTCATAGTATTCTCTAATACTTCTTTGTACTTCTGTGCTGTCCATAGTGATTTTTCCTTTCTCATTTCTGATTCTGTTTATGTGGGTAGACTTTCTTTTTTTCTTGATAGGTCTGTCTAGGGGTTTATCTATTTTGTTTATTTTCTCGAAGAACCAGCTTTTGCTTTCGTTGATCCTTTCTATAGTTTTATTCTTCTTGATTCTATTTATGTCTGCTCTAATCTTTATTATGTTCCTTCTTCTACTGACTTTGGGTCTCATTTGTTCTTCTTTTTCTAGTTTCGTTAATTGTGAGTTTAGACTGCTCATATGTGAATGTTCTTCTTTCCTGAGGTACACCTGTATTGCAATATACTTTCCTATTAGCACGGCCTTTGCTCCGTCCCACAGATTTTGTGGTGTTGAATTATTGTTGTCATTTGTCTCCACATATTGCTTGATCTCTGTTTTTATTTGGTCATTGTTCCATTGATTATTTAGAAGCATGTTATTAAGCATCTATGTGTTTGTGGGATTTTTCATTTTCTTTGAGTTAATTCATTTCTAGTTTCATTCCTTTGTGGTCTGAGAAGCCGGTTGGTACAATTTCAATCTTTTTGAATTTACCGAGGCTCCTTTTGTGGCCTAGTATATGATCTATTCTTGAAAATGTACCATGTGCACTTGAGAAGAATGTGTATTCTGCTGCTTTTGGGTGTAGAGTTCTGTAGATGTCTGTTAGGTCCATCTGTTCTAATGTTGTTCAGTGCCTCTGTCTCCTTACTTATTTTCTGTCTGGTTGATCTGTCCTTCAGAGTGAGTGTAGTGTTGAAGTCTCCTAAAATGAATGCATTGCATTCTATTTCCCCCTTTAATTCTGTTAGTATTTGTTTCACATATGTAGAAGCTCCTGTGTTGGGTGCATAGGTATTTATAATGGTTATATCTTCTTGTTGGATTGACCCCCTTATCATTATGTAATGTCCTTCTTTGTCTCTTGGGACTTTCTTTGTTCTGAAGTCTTTTTTGTCTGATACATAAGTACTACAACTCCTGCTTTTTTCTCCCTATTAGTTGCATGAAATGTCTTTCTCCATTCCTTCACTTTTAGTCTGTGTATGTCTTTGGGTTTAAAGTGAGTCTCTTGAAGGCAGCATATAGATGGGTCTTGTTTTTTTATCCATTCAGTGACTCTATGTCTTTTGACTGGTGCATTCAGTCCATTTACATTTAGGGTGATTATGGATAGGTATGTACTTATTGGCATTGCAGGCTTTAGATTCGTGGTTACCAAAGATTCAAGGTTAACTTCCCTACTATCTAAGAGTCTAACTTAACTCACTTAATATGCTATTACAAACACAATATAAAGGTTCTTTTTTTGTTTCCCTCCTCCTTTTTCTTCCTCCTCCATTTGTTATATATTAGGTATCATATTCTGTACTGTTTGTCTATCCCTTGATTGACATTGGGGATAGTTAATTAATTTTGCATTTTCTTAGTAATTAGCTGTTCTATTTTCTTTACTGTGGTTTTATTACCTCTGGTGACAGCTATTATACCATTGAAACACTTCAATCTATAGCAGTCACTCCAAAATACACTGTAGAGATGGTTTGTGGGAGGTAAATTCTCTCAGCTTTTGCTTATCTGGGAACCGTTTAATCCCTCCTTGAAATTTAAATGATAATCTTGCTGGATAAAGTAATCTTGGTTCCAGGCCCTTCAGCTTTATTGCATTAAATACATCATGCCACTCCCTTCTGGCCTGTAAGGGTTCTGATGACAAGTCTGATGATAGCCTGATGGGCTTTCCTTTGTATGTGATCTTATTTCTCTCTCTGGCTGCTTTTAATAGTCTGTCCTTATCCTTGATCTTTCCCATTTTAATTACCATATATCTTGATGTTGTCTTCTTTGGGTCCTTTGTGTTGGGAGATCTGTGCACCTCCATAGCCTGAGAGACTATCTCCTTCCCCAGATTGGGGAAGTTTTTAGCAATCACGTCCTCAAAGACACTTTCTATCCCTTTTTCTCTCTCTTCTTCTGGTACCCCTATAATGTGAATATTGTTCCGTTTGGATTGGTCACACAGTTCTCTCAATATTCTTTCATTCTTAGAGATCCTTTTTTCTCTCCGTGCCTCAGCTTCTTTGTATTCCTCTTCTCTAGCTTCTATTTAATTTATCGTCTCCTCCACCGTATCCAATCTGCTTTTAATACCATCCGTTGTGCTCTTCAATGATTGGATCTCCGACCGGAATTCATTCCTGAGTTCTTGAATATCTTTCCGTACCTCCATGAGCATGTTAATGATTTTTATTTTGAACTCCCATTCAGGGAGAGTCATGAGGTCCATATCATTTAAATCTTTCTCAGGAGCTCTATTCATAATTTTACTCTGGACCAGGTTCCTTTGGCGTATCATATTTGTGTATGGCGCCCTCTAGTGCCCAGAAGCTCTACTCTCTGGAGCTGCTCAGCCCCTGCAGTAATTTGGGGGATTGTAGGGGAGTGGTATTGGTGCCTCAGGGGAGGAAAGAGCTGTTTCCTGGTTCCTGGCTGCTATGCCTGTCTCCACTGGCTGAACCAGTGGGCCGAGCACACAGGTATAAGTCTCTGTGCTTAGTTGCTGTAGACTGAGCTTCCCTCTGGCTGGCCTAATGACATGATAAGGTTTCCCGGTTTGCAAGCCTGGTGGGGCTGGCCAGAAGAAAGGCACACAAGTCTGCCCATCACAGAAGGGGTTCTTGGAGCTGTGTAGGCAGCCAGGGAGCTGGAGTACCTGAAGATTGTGAAAGCTCCCAATCTGCTGGGCAGAGTGCACCCAGACAATTTTGTCTACCTGTCCTTTCTCCTGAGCAGTAAGCTCTGTGCAATCCTTGCCCCTTTAGCAGCCCTCCTGCTAAGGGCTTCTTTGTTAGGAAGTCTCTCAGACTGCCCACCTTTCTTTTGTCCCAGAGCAGCTGGATATGGATCCCTGCTTTCCACAAGCTGCTGGAATGTTAGTCACTCCAGGAATTCTTCCTGTCTTAGCTTTCCAACCCCCTAATTATGAGAGTATCATGCAAGCACCATGAAATGTAGGTTTGTGCTCCCAGAGCAGATCTCCAGAGTTAGGTATTCAGCAATCCCAGATGTCCACTCCCTCTCTGCTGTGTTCCTCTTCCTCCTGCCGCTGAGCTGGGGTGGGGGAAGGGCTTGGATCCTGCAGGACCCCAGCTTTAGTACGTTACCCTTTTCTGTGAGGGCTGTTCTTGTCTCCAGGTGTATGCAGTTTGTTGCAGTCCTTTCCTGTTGCTCTTTCAAGAGCAGTTGCTTTAGTTATATTTTCATATTATATGCGGTTGTAGGAGGAAGCCTCTGTCTCACCTCTCATGCTGCCATCTTTAATCCAATCCAACTACTAGCAACATTAAGATTCAATTAATTTTAAGTATAATTTTAAGTAGGTAAAAAACTAAGCAAAAAGAAAATAATGTTAAAAATTACAGGAAATTTAATTTTTGTTTACTTCATGGGTCAGGTATGAACAGCATCTACATAGCCATAAGAGTGTTAAGAATTCATAGCAAAATTATGCTGCAGCTATAGTCACAATACGAGGGATGGAAGAGAGGTGTGTGGGATGGAGGTTACAGAAGGAAGAGTTCATTCCTTCTCTTCTGTTAAGGGAAGTCACAGACAGTGCCTGAAACTAAAAATCAAGAAACACGGTGATCATGTTTCAATATATACAAATACGGATCATTATGCTATCGACTTGAAACTTACATGATGTATGTCGACTACACTCAAAATAAAAGTCAACAAACAGAAACTAAAACATTTTAGAAATATGACTGAAAATATCAAAAAGGTCAGCTAAGAATTAAAAGTGGTTACCAACAGGGAGAGGCAAAAGGAGTGGAAGGCACAGGTTCAAAGGGTGAGTTATTGTTACTAAGTTTATAGAGTATTTTTCTCTTTAATTATGTGCATATGTAATTTGATAGAACCAAACTTTAAAAACCAGTTTTTATCAGGAACCCTTAAGAAAGTGAAAAAGGGGATAGGATTAAAGATGGCAGCATGAGAGGTGAGACAGAAGCTTCCTCCTAAAACCGCATATAATATGAAAATATAATTAATAAAATTAATCCTGAAAGAGCAAAAGGAAAGAGGGCTGTGCCGGACTGCCTACACTTGGAGAAAAGAATAAACCTCACGGAACAGGGTACTGTACCAAGCTGTGGCTAGGTGGGACCCAAGCCCTTACCCCACCCCAGCTCACCAGCGGGAGGAAGAGAAACAGAGCGGGGAGGGAGTGGAGGACTGGGATAGCTGAATACCTAACTCCGGAGATCTGCTCTGGGAGCACAAACCTACATTTCATGGTGCTTTCATGGTACTATCGTGATTAGGGGGTGGGAAAGCTAACACAGGCAGAATACCTGGAGACACTGGGATTCCAGCTGCTTGTGGAAAGCAGGGATCCATATGCAGCTGCTCTGGAACAAAAGAAAAGCAGGCAGTCTGAGAGACTTCCTAACAGCAAGATGGCTGCTAAAGGAGCAAGGATTGCACAGAGTTTACTGCTCAGGAGAAAGGACAGGTAGACAAAATTGTCCGGGTGCACACTGCACAGCAGGTTGGGAACTTTCACGATCTTCAGCTGTTCCAGCTCCGTGGCTGCCTACACAGCTCCAAGTACCCCCTTTGTGATACCCAGCCTACCGAACCTTTCTCACAGCCAGCCCCAGCGGGCTCGCAAACCGGCAAACGTGACCCTGGAGTTAGGCCAGTCAGGGGGAAGATCTACCTACAGCAACTACAAATGCAAAGGATAGAAGTTTATACCTGTGTGCTCAGCCAAATGGTCTGGCAGTGGAGACAGGAATAGCAGCCGGAAAGCAAGAAACAGCACTTTCCTCCCCCCAGGCACCAATACCACTTCCCTGTGACCACTGACATTGCTTCAGGGGCTGAGCAGTTCCAGAGATAAGAGCTTCTGGGCACTAGAGGGCGCCATATACAAATATGAAACGCCAAAGGAAAATGGTCCAAAGAAAAATTATGAATACAACACCAGAGAAAGATTCAAATGAAATCGACCTCATAAATCTTCCTGAAAGGGATTGCAAAATAAAAATCATTCACATGCTCATGAAGGTACAGAAAAATATTCAACAATGCAAGAATGAATTCCAGTCGGAGATCCAATCATTATGGACCACAGTATCAGAAATGAAACATACAATGGAAAGTTTTAAAAGCAGACTAGAATGGTGGAGGAGATGATAAATGAAATAGAAATTGAAGAGGAATACAAAGAGGCTGAGGCACAGAGAAAAAAAAGGATCTCTAAAAATGAAAGAACATTGAGAGAACTGTGTGACCAATCCAAATGAGACAATATTTGCATTATAGGGATACCAGAAGAAGAAGAGAGAGAAAAATGGACAGAAAGTGTCTTTGAGGAGGTAACTGCTGAAAATTTCCCCAGTCTGGGGAAGGAGATAGTCTCTCATGCCATGGAGGTGCACAGATCTCCCAACACAAGTGACCCAATGAACACAACACAAAGACACATTGTAATTAAAATGGGAAAAATCAAGGATAAGGACAGACTATTAAAAGTAGCCAGAGAGAGAAATAAGATCACATACAAAGGAAAGCCCATCAGGCTATCATCAGACTTGCCAGAAGAAACCTGACAGGCGAGAAGGGAGTGGCATGATGTATTTAATGCAACGAAGCAGAAGAAACAAGAATACTTCATCCAGCAAGATTATCATTTAAATTTGAAGGAGGGATCAAACAATTAACAGATAAGCAAAAGCTGAGAGAATTTAACTCCCACAAACAGTCTCTACAATGTATTTTGGAGCGACTGCTACAGATGGAAGTGTTCCTAAGGTTTAATAGCTGTTACTGGAGATAATAAAACCACAGAAAAGAAAGTAGAACAGTTAATTACTAAGCAAATGCAAAATTAAATCAACTATCCCCAATGTCAACCAAGGGATAGACAAACAGTACAGAATATGATACCTACTATATAAAGAACGGAGGAGAAAGAAAAAGGAGGAGAAAAAAAGAACCTTTAGATTGTGTTTGTAATAGCATATTAAGTGAGTTAAGTTAGACTCTTAGATAGTAGGGAAGTTAACCTTGAACCTTTGGTAACCACGAATCTAAAGCCTGCAATGCCAATAAGTACATACCTACTGATAATCACCCTAAATGTAAATGGTCTGAATGCACCTGAAAAAGACACAGAGTCAGCGAATGGATAAAAAAACAAGACCCATCTACATGCTGCCTACAAGAGACTCACCTTAAACCCAAAGACATACACAAACTAAAAGTGAAGGGATGGAAAAAGATATTTCATGCAACTAATAGGGAACAAAAAGCAGGAGTTGCAGTACTTGCATCAGACAAAATAGACTTCAAAACAAAGAAAATAACAAGAGATAAACAAGGACATTACATAATGATAAAGGGGTCAATCCAACAACAAGATATAACCATTATAAATATCTAGGCACCCAAAACAGGAGCATCTACATATGTGAAACAAATATTAACAGAATTAAATGGGAAATAGAATGCAATGCATTCATTCGAAGAGACTTCAACACTCCACTCACTCCGAAGGACAGATCAACCAGACAGAAAATAAGTAAAGAGACAGAGGCACTGAACAACGTATTAGAACAGATGGACATAACAGACATCTACAGAACACTCCATCCAAAAGCAACAGGATACACATTCTTCTCAAGTGCACATGGAACATTTTCAAGAATAGATCATATACTAGGCCACAAAAAGAGCCTCAGGATTTCAAAAAGATTGAAATTGTACCAACCAGTTTCTCAGACCACAAAGATATGAAACTAGAAATAAATTACGCAAAGAAAATGAAAAATCACACAAACACATGGAGGCTTTACAGCATGCTTCTAAATAACCAATGGATCAATGACCAAATAAAAACAGAGATCAAGCAATATATGGAGAAAAATGACAACAATTCAACACCGCAAAATCTGTGGGACGCAGTGAAGGCCGTGCTAAGAGGAAAGTATACTGCAATACAGGCCTACCTCAGGAAATAAGAAAATCCCATATGAACAGTCTAAACTCACAAGTAACAAAACTAGAAAAAGAAGAACAAATGAGGCCCAAAGTCAGTAGAAGTAGGGACATAATAAAGATTAGAGCAGTAATAAATAAAATCGAGAAGAATAAAACAACAGAAGGAATCAATGAAGGCAGGAGCTGGTTCTTCAAGAAAGTAAACAAAATAGATAAACCCCTAGCCAGACTTATCAAGAAAAAAAGAGAGTCTACACACATAAACAGAATGAGAAATAAAAAGGAAAAATCACTACGGACACCACAGAAATACAGAGAATTATGAGAAGATACTATGAAAAATTATATGCTAACAAAGTGGACAACCTAGAAGAAATGGACAACTTTCTAGAAAAATAGAACCTTCCAAGGCTGACCCAGAAAGAAATAGAGAATCTCAACAGACCAATTACCAGCAACAAAATTGAACTGGTAA
This sequence comes from Smutsia gigantea, assembly GCA_032199065.1. Classification (NCBI taxonomy): domain Eukaryota; kingdom Metazoa; phylum Chordata; class Mammalia; order Pholidota; family Manidae; genus Smutsia; species Smutsia gigantea. The sequence goes on from JAVSCE010007042.1 coordinate 187,081, forward strand.
TCGAAAAACTACCTAAGAACAAAACACCTGGGGCAGATGGCTTCACCACTGAATTTTATCAAACATTTAGTGAAGACCTAATACCCATCCTCCTTAGTTTTCCAAAGAGTAGAAAGAGGGAATACTTCCAAACTAATTCTATGAGGCCAGCATCACTCTAATACCAAAACCAGGCAAAGACACCACAAAAAAAGAAAATTACAGACCAATATCCCTGATGAATATAAATGCAAAAATACTCAACAAAATATTAGCAAACTGAATTCAAAAATACATCAAAAAGATCATCCATAATGATCAAGTAGGATTTATTCCAGGGATGCAAGGATGGTATAACATTAGAAAATCCATCAACATTATCTACCACACACATCAACAAAAAGGACAAAAACCACATGATCATCTCCATACATGCGGAAAAAGATTTGGCAAAATTCAGCATCCATTCATGATAAAATCTCTCAACAAAATGGGTATAGAGGGCAAGTACCTCAACATAATAAAGGCCATATATGACAAACCCACAGCCAACATTATACTGAACAGTGAGAATAAGACAAGGGTGCCCACTCTTCCCACTTTTATTCAACATAGTACTGGAGGTCCTAGCCACAGCAATCAGACAACACAAAGAAATAAAAGGTATCCAGATGGGCAAGGAAGAAGTTAAAGTGTCCCTGTTTGCAGATGACATGATATTGTACATAAAAAGCCCTAAAGAATCCACTCCAAAATTACTAGATCTAATATCTGAATTCAGCAAAGTTGCAGGATACAAAATTAATACACAGAAATCTGTTGCATTCTTATACACTAACAATGAACTAGCAGAAAGAGAAATCAGGAAAACAATTCCATTCACAATTGCATCAAAAAGAATAAAATACCTAGGAATAAACCTAATCAAGGAAGTGAAAGACCTACACTCTGAAATCTACAAGACATTCATGAGAGAAATTAAAGAAGATATCAATAAATGGAAACACATCCGTGCTCATGGATAGGAAGAATTAATATCATCAAAATGGCCATCCTACCTTAAGCAATCTATAGATTCAATGCAGCTCCTATCAAAATACCAACATTCTTCAACGAACTAGAGAATATCATTCTAAAATTCATATGGAACCAAAAAAGATCCCAAATTGCTAAAGCAATCCTGAGTAGGAAGAAAATAGCTGGGGGGATTATGCTCCCCAACTTCAAGCTCTACTACAGAGCCACAGTACTCAAGACGATTTGGTACTGGCACAAGAACAGACCCATAGACCAATGGAACAGACTAGACAACCCTGATATAAACCCAACCATATATGGTCAATTAATATATGATAAAAGAGCCATGGACATACAGTGGGGAAATGACAGCATCTTCAACAGCTGGCGTCGGCAAAACTGGACAGCTACATGCAAGAGAATGAAACTGGATTATTGTTTAACCCCATACACAAAAGTAAACTCAAGATGGATCAAAGACCTGAATGTAAGTCATGAAACCATGAAACTCTTAGAAGACAACATAGGCAAAAATCTCCTGAATATAAGCATGAGCAACTTCTTCCTGAACGCATCTCCTCGGGCATGGGCAACAAAAGGAAAAATGAAGAAATGGGACTACATCAAACCAGAAAGCTTCTGTATAGCAAAGGACACCATCACAAAAACAAAAAGGCATCCTACAGTATGGGAGAATATATTTGTAAATGACATATCCTCCAAGGGGATAACATCCAAAATACATAAAGAACTCACACGCCTCAACACCCAAAAAGCAAATAACCTGATTAAAAAATGGGCAGAGGATATGAAGTGACAATTCTCCAAAGAAGAAATTCAGATGGCCAAGAGGCACATGAAAAGATGCCCCACATCAGTAATCATTAGGGAAATGTAAATTAAAACCACAATGAGCTATCATGTCACACAAGGATGGCCAGCATCCAAAAGACTAAGAACAACAAATGCTGGTGAGTATGCGGAGAAAGGGGAACCTTTCTACACTGCTGGTGGGAATGTAAGCTAGTTCAACCATTGTGGAAAGCAATATGGAGGTTACTCAAAAAACTAAAAATACAAATACCATTTGACCCAGGTATCCCACTCCTTGGAATTTACCCAAAGAATACAACTTCTCAGATTCAAAAAGACATATGCACCCCTATGTTTATTGCACTTTTTACAATAGCCAAGATATGGAAGCAACCTAAGGGTCCATCAGTAGATGAATGGATAAAGAAGATGTGGTACATATATACAGTGGAATACTATTTAGCCATGAGAAAAAACAAATCCTACTGTTTGCAACAACATAGTTGGAGGGGAGGGGGAAGATATTACGCTCAGTGAAATAAGCCAGGTGGAGAAAGACAAGTGTCAAATGATTTCCCTCACTTGGGGAGTATAACAACGAAGCAAAACTTAAGGAACAAAATAGCAGCAGACTTACAGTCTCCAAGATGGGCCTAGTGATTACCAAAGGTGAGGGGTGTGGGAGGGCAGGTTGGGAGGGAGGCAGAAAGGGATTGAGGGGTATTATGTTTAGTACACACGGTGTGGGGGGTCACGGAGAAGACAGAGTAGCACAGAGAAGGCAAATAGTGAATCTGTGGCATCTTACTACACTGATGGACAGTGACTGCATTGGGGTATGGGTGGGGACTTGATAATATGAGTAGGTGTGTATCCACATTGTCTTCTCATGTGAAACCTTCATAAGAGTGTATATCAATAATACCTTAATAAAAAATTAAAAAAAAAAGAAAAAGAAAGTGAAAAAGGAACCACAGTGTGCATCTCAAGCTGTAAAGATGTATATATACAATCATACATAATGTGACAAGGGACTCATATACAGAGTACATAAAGAATTCCTACAAATGAATATGAAAAAGACAGATAATCCAGTAGGAAAGCAGGCAAAAAGACTGACAGAAACTTCACAAGAGATACTGAAATGGCTAATAAGTATAAGAAAAGGTGCTCAACTTCACTAATCATTGGCGAAGGAAAACCCAAAATACCCGATGATACGCCACCACACTTGCATTTAGATTTGCTCCCATAAGAAAAGATAGTACCAGGTGTTAGCAAAGATAGAGAGCAATAAGAACTTGTACATAATGCCTGTGGGAGTTTACATGCTGGAAGATGCAATGTCTATAAAAACTGAAAAACCCAAACCCTAAGACTCAGAAATTCCACTCCTAGGTTATACTTGACAGAAATAAGTACCAACGTTCATCGAAAGAAATGTGCTTGAATCATCATACTAGCAACTGGTTGTAATAGTCACAAACTACATTTTACACAAATAACTCTCAAAAATAGAATTAAAAAAAAATCTTTGGTATATTTATATAACAATACCATGTGGCAATGAAAACAAATGGTCCACAAATACTCTAATAATACAAATAAATTTCCTAAACATAATGTTGAAAGGAAAAAAGCCAGACACAAAACAGTATACACTATATGGTATCTTTTACGTAAGACACATACAGGTAAAATTAATCTCTGCTGTTAGAAGAGTATCTCTGCAGTACTTTGTGACTGGAAGGGTGCACAGCTGGCACCCTTCAATCTGGGTGGTGGTTTCATGGGTGCGTTCAGTCTGTGCAAATACATATACATGCACTTCCATGTGTATTATATTTCGGTTACCTTAGGACATTTAGATAACCTCTCAAAGCCTCAGTTTCATCTATAAAATGAAAACAGCAGTTCTGTCTCTTCAGATTTACTGGAAGAACTGAGCTGAGATGTAGCATAAAATTTGTAGCCAAGTGCCTGGCACATACTTAGCACTCAATGAATTGCCACTGGGTCACAGCGAGCTACCCATTAAAGCTCTCTTCCATGCTGGGGTCTCTGCATGAGTGCTAATATGTTCCTCAGTCATTTCTTCCTCTAACTTCTACTTTGTCATAGGAAAGTACAGGGATCCTGAAAAAACTCTAATCAAACAACCGCTGTAACAAAAAGTGCTATATGAAAGCACTAAGCAAAGAAATAAATACAATAAAGGTAGCATAGCCAAAAAAGGAGAGAACACACAAGAAAGTAAGAGATATGTAAGGGACAGTAGTGACAATTACCAGAAAACACACAGAAATAGAAATTCAAGAATAACCAAAATACCAAAGTTGCCACAATGTTCAGTACAAACAGACTTCAATTTAAAAATTTTTTAAATGGTCATCCAATCATCTGAAATCTATTTACTGAACTTCGCCTATGGACCCAGTACTATGCCAGAATGGCAGTTGCAGAGAGTAATCAAAGACAGGCTGCCCTAGAAAAGCTTGGCCCAGGCAGGTAGATAAAAGAACGACAGCAATCTAAGGGCTGTTACAATGCAGTGTGTGTGCCAGCTGCTTAGAAGTCAACAGAGCACCACCCCCTGGGAGGAAGGCAGCAGGACAGCGAGGCAAGACCTAACAAATGAGCCTGTGGACTGTGTTTGCTGTCTCTCTTTCCTGCCTTAGTCTTATTCTCTATGTAAACAGAGAAGATAGGAAGAAGGCCATTTCAGGTGTGAAGAAGTACCAAATATCTGAGGGACAGCAAGGAGTTTGCTGAAGCTCCTCATGTGTACACAGGAGTGAATGCAAGAGGAGAGGAGGAAAAAGGAGATCAGAGGCCCTAAACACAACACTACAAAGTTTGGACTTATCCTAGGTTCCAAACCTGGGTGACAAAGTCCTAGAAGTGCCAGGAGGTGTCCTGAAATTCATGCTGCTTTCTATTAACAAACAAAATAGTATTTTTCTTTCTAAAAATATACAAGTTGATAGCCTCTATATGAATATGAGAGGCACAGTCAGAATAAATAAAATCTCCACAGGATGAAGTCACTTAGCTGGTGAACATGGAGTAGCCAAGACTGCTGGGGCTGTTTCACAGCTTAACAGTGTTTTTACTCTTAGCCACATATTGCTGCATATACATCAACATGGGACCACTGGTAAAACCAGGAAGTATAAAAAAACATACATTTTCAAAAATACAAAAATAAGTAGGAAAAAAATATTTTCAAAAATTCTCCTCAAAATAATCTGTACATCCTTAACACACGTTCATCTATGAAAAATTCTTGTATAGCAAATCTGAGATATCACTAGAACTTCAAAAATCAAAGATTAAAAAGCAGCAACAATTTTATCAAATTTGCTTTGTGTTTATTGGCAATTCATACCTACAACGTGTTATGTGAAGAGAAGCAACTGCAAAAAAAGCCTGAAAAACTTCTTTTTACCATGTTTAAAAAATAACGCTGGCAATTTTAAACAACCAATTTAGTATTTTTAAGTAAAAAATTAAATGACTCCAAAACTAGTTTTGTCTGTTTTGAAATGGTAAGATATAATATTTAAAAAAGATTTGAAATAAAAACTTAACATCCACTTAAAATTTGTCCACAAATCATATTCTTCTAAAATAACTAGCAGAAATTCAAAAAAAGATGCTAATAAAATACTAAAGGATTCCAAGAGAGAGAATAATACAACCAGACATGCATCTTTGAAAATCCCTGTTAGTTAGGACTGGATTGGTGGGAAGCAAATGGAGGTAAGGGGTTAGGCAGGATACACTTTGCCAGACAGGACACCACGGGTGCACAGACTCTGCAGGAGTGGCAGTACCTGTGAGATTGTCAAGAGTGCGACCACGGTGTTAGAAGCAGTCTGCTCCTACCATAAACTCGCCGTAGTTCTTCCTCCTTTTTACAGCTTCTACTCTTAGCTCCTGAACCCCAAAAGTTCCATGCTTTTCCCCCAAATTGGCTTCTATGAGAGTAGAATTAATCACAGTACACACAGCCAGGTAGAACAGAAGTGCCATTACAGGTTACTTACTGGTGAGGATCTACCCATGTATGTATGTATGCCTTATCTTGTGTGAGGTACCTGAGAACATCACCACTGCCCCCAAACATAACACATGGCATGTATTAAGTAACCAATAAATAATTTGCAAATGAATGACACCAAACGAGATGAGCACAGATATGGATGTTGCCCTTTGTTTCAACCTCAAAAGTGAGGTACATGACCATCACCCTACATCCTTTAAAACTTCCTGCTTTCCATTCACCTAACATACTGAGCTTTTGTAAAGCTCAATTTCAAGCTATACCAAAACATAGTGTTCACAGGAAGAGATTACTTTTAATTTGAATTAGGGAAGGTAGCACAGGAGAAGAGACTTTAGAGATGAGAAGGCACACTCTAGGCAGAAAAGCAAATAGTATGGACAGAGCTGAGATGAAACATGACGAGAGTAATCACTGTATTGGCTAGAATGTGGAACACGTGAAGAGGAATCATGGGTGAAGTGACCCTCTGAAACACCAAGCTAAGCAAACCATTTGAGGTTTATTCTGTAGGGAATAAAATCTCTTTTAAGATTATTTTATTTTAAAGAGTGAAGAGTTAGGGATGTACTTTAGAAGAATTATCTGGCAGCAATGTATAGAATGGGTAGAAAACAGAATGTATATGCATTTTTAGGGTATCCCTTATTATCTGCCTTTTATTAGAACTGTAATATTTTAGTATCTCCTCCAGCAGTCTACCAAAATGTCATTTATTTACAATATAAATTCAAATATGCACAAATTTTAAAATAATTTACCTAAACCTGATTAAAAACATTTAACAAAAGCACACACTTAGGATCTTTAGACCATCATAAAACAGTTTTTAGCACCTCTATTAGAAATCTTGAAATAAATTCAGATTTGGAAAGCCAACTCTGAAACTGAACCAATCAAAGGCTGTATCTGGGATATATCTTTTTTTTCAAGGTCATTCCAGGCTTGGCCAACTAGGGGAGAGGCTCCAACTGTCATGACAGTTGTAAACAACCCAGCCAACTGACACGAGGATGAGAGTCTCAAAAAATTCTGAGGGCCCCAGCTTCACAAATCATCTGCTCTAATGACCCCTAGTGGACATTAAAAAAATACAAAGCACTTAAATTTTAGATTCACAAAGCTTTTTAAAATACAGAAGACATATTATTTGACTATTAAACAAATACACATGGCTTTTATAACACATGGCAATTATGTTTGTTCAAAACATCATAAAGAGAAAACAGACTGCTTCCAGGCTTACCTGCTAGGGTTTTTAGGTAGTCTAGGGTTGGAAGTATAGGGGGTGATCTCGTCTGAAGAAAAAAGATGACCAACATTGTAAGGGAGAAATTTGTAATCCAAGCACCAGGAATACTACTCGTTAATGAATGTGCTCGAGCCCAACATCGGACACTGAACACCAAGGCTCTCACTCTTGAGTCCAGGGCACCATAGATATAAAGCAGTTCAGAACTTTTCAAGGCAATCCTTCAAAAAATAAAAATAAAAAATAACTTCAAAACCCCAAATTATGACCCTAGGATAAAATAAAACACATACATGGAAACATATCTAAGTATCTTACTATATCTAAATGTATTCAGAACACCATAATCAGATAATCAAAAGCATTATTTATTTGCAATATAAAATTTAATGAGAATAGCTGAATATCAAATACATTATCTTTAAAATGTTCTTTTAAATGTTGACAGTCACAATGTAGTTCTTAAACTTATAATTTTTAAATCAACATTCCTTAACATGACTTAAATAAAAGTGAAAGAAACTTAAATAAAAATAAGCAAGTGTTCTTTTGGTAACTATCAATAAAGTTCACAGTGCATTTGTAAATGAAAGGCTTTACACCTCAGCTTCACACCTTAGTTATCTAGTCTTTTGGCAGATGAGGGAAACATTCTACTTATTATATTTTTAAATATTTTTTAACTATTAATATTAAAGTAATTCTAGGAGTCCAAAGCCACTGTTTCTGTGCAAGAAAAACTATGCTAATACCTTACAATATTCATATTTAAAATGATAAACTTTTAAGACATCATACCTATTGTTCATAGTCAAATCACACTGAAATCCAGAGGCCTGGTGTGAGAACCTCACAAGAGGACACCGAGCATTTAGTATTTTCTGTATACCGACACAACCAGGGCCAAAGTGCTCAAGGCATTCTCCTAAGACAGACAGGATCTTCTGAGTTGCATTTCTTTCTGAAGGAACATTTTTCACTTGAAATTCCATCAGAAAATTTCCTGAGGTCTGAATAATAAAAACATTCATAAATAGGAGCATTTTATAAAAAATTTCTTAAACTTCTAAAATGATGTTAAATCATTTCTGTCCCCCAATAAAAAAAAAAAGACATTTTCATGCAACCACAGATTTCAGACAAAAGAAGATTTCAGAAATCTTCAGGGGTCTTTTGTGTCTCTAGGATATAAAGCGCTAACTTGAAAAATCACTGGCTTTTTATAATGAACATATATGTATCAATCGTAAGGCATCACATGTAGAGCCACTGACTATAAACTGAGTGAACATATACACTTCCCCCTTCCTAATTAGCCAATACATTTTAATAGATGCTATAAATCCACAGTAATTAGAATAGACAGTACATGTCCAAGAACAGCAAATCAGTGGAAGAAAATTGGAAGGTATAAACCGACTTAATTATATATAGGATTTTAATATTAATAACATGAGCTCAGCAAATTCATGGGGGAAATCACTATTCAATGAATGAGTCATGTGACCATTAGAAAAATAAACTGGATTCTTACTCTAATCCTAAAACGAAAGTACATTCAACCTGGATCAAAGATTTAAATGTAAAAAGTTTTGTCAGTTAAGTACCAGAAGACAATAGATGAAGGTTTTTACAGTCTTAAGAATAAAGATTCTCTAAACAAGATACAAAATTCCAGAAGGCACAATAGAAGAAGTATGACTCCATAAAAATTAAAACCATCTTGAGGAAAAGCATGTATTCACTACTAAATAAAAGACAAAGTAAGGCAATAATATATATGTCACAAAAAGGGCAAATTCCCCTAATTTATGAAGGATTTGCACAAATGAAAGGGAGGAAAACCCACCCAATTCTAAAAATTAAAGAAATTAATAAAACAGCAATAAAATTTTTCATTTATCTGCCTGTCAAAGACAAAACAGCTGACAAAATAAGCATTGGTGGGTATAGGGGAACATGTTTATACTGTCACTGGGAATGTAGAGTGGGACAAACTTTGTGGATAACTTTAAAACTACTGAAACTTTATAACACTCTGACTAGCTACTAAAATTCTAGGGAATTATCCTAAAGGAGTACTTGCATAACTGAGCTTATTTACAAAGTGTTTCATTCACTGCAGCATTATTTGTGTGGTACACACCTTTGGGGAGCTCTGTCTAGCTTAGTAAGGGCCCCTACCCTCTGCCTTTCTCAGAACACTCTCGTACTGTAAGGACTCAGGCGCCAACACCACCGGTGATGGTGGAGAGCCACACTGTCACTCCCAGCTGAGCAGACAGGGCGGGGCTGGGTGGTGGGTGTCAGCACTGCAGGAGTGTGCCACTTACTCAGCCAGAGCCCTCCACTGGGAGCTGGAACTGAGGCTCAGAGGCAGCTGTTCAGCTGAAATGTGTAACTCAGAAGCTTTGGGACAGGCACATTCCACAACACAGGGACAAAAATGTAAAGGAAATCAATGCGGGTGGGGAGAAGGGAGGAAGGGGACAAAGATAATGCAAATATTCAGAGAGAAAACAGAACAGTTCACAGGTCCTTGACAGCTCACACTTCCTCATTCTAGTCCTTTCCTAAGACTCATCCACATTCCTGACCCTGGGTTCTATGATGCTTCCTCTACTTCTTTTTTATTTTAAGCTCGTTGGGTTGCTTTCTGTTATGTGCAACCAAAGAATACTAACTAATATAGTTGACAATAAAAGGAATAGGGGCAATTATCACCTTAACTGTCTAACAAATAAGGACTGGTTAAGTAAATGATGGCATATTTATTCAATGGACTATTCTGCAGCCATTGCAGAGAGGATGTAACAGATTGAATTGCCAGGACACTATTAACTGGGAAAAAAATCAAGTTATAATCTGTACAGATTAAGTTATAACCCATAAAGATTAAGGTTTTTTTGGAAAAAATACAGAATAAAATACATTAAACTATTCACTGTAGTTATCTCTGGAGGTGGTAGGACCATCAGAGAGACTTACATTACCCATTTTTGTTATTTTATAATCAGAAAAAAATATGTTAAAAAATATACATGTGACATTAATACAAACAATCCCCACAAATAAACACATTGTATTTTCTCTACTGACGTCTGTCATCTAGACAGATTTCTATTTACTAGTTAACTGTTCAACTGGTGAGAGTAAAAACATGAATTTCCTGTACAACATCAAAACTTCAAAGATCTAGCTTCGCCCCATTTGTTAAACATCTTTATAACTTTTGGCTCCATAGTCCATTCCAATTTAATTTAAACACACACCAATTTATATGAGAAGGGTGAATGCAAACAAGAGCAACCAATGAATAAAGCATGGATTTCCTTAACAGAGAAACAGTATAACCAAGCCTAATCCATCTTACCCAAGAAGCAAGAGATTGAGAACCACATCAGAGGATTAGATAAATGCAATCTGCAGGGAACTAAAACACTATAGGTATGGAAGGTGCAGGTCATGAAAAACACATCTATTATGAACAAAGGTCCCTCTCAAAAGTACTCTCTGTTATCAAACAAAACTTAGAAAAATTCTTCAGACAGCTAAATCAATAAAAATTTTATTAATTTTGCTATTCCTATAGTACTTAGAATCAAATAGATTTTTAAACTATTACTGCACATTCCTCCTAATCACTATAGTATTATACCAATATCTAATATAAACAAAACGTGAGTTAAGCATGTTGTAGCCATAGCAATAATTTTGATAAAATAGGGCTTAGGCACCAATTTTTACTTCTGTTACACAAATCTTCTAAGATATAGAACCTTATTAGAAAAAGGAAAATCAGAGGAAAGAGCAAAGGCAGATTTCAGCTTAGGATTTTGTGCTACAATGATATTGGTACAAGTTATGTGACACATTTCACATGTAAGCATCCTTCACACATTAAATAATTTATGAAAATTTACGATTTTGGCTTATAAATAACTTCCATTTATTCATTAGCAAATCATCTGTTTAGCACCTATGGTACACAGGCTCTGCCAAACAGCACTGTAAGGCACACAAAATTCTAACACACTCTTCCTAACTCCCCTCAACCTGGGATGATGAATAAATACACAGAACTTTAAATCAAGGTAGAAACCAGACACACATACAGAGTACTAGGAGGTAGAGGAAGAAGCACTGAGACTGCATAAAGTAGTCAAAGAAACAGTTTTATGAATTCGATGAATTTAAAAAGACCCTCCATCTTTCATTGTTTCATTTTTATTGTTTCTATTAGCAGAACTATTATATAATTTTAAACATGTACACATTTCAAAGTACACGTTTATAACACTTCACATGCTAAGCCTGTATACAAAATAATTGCAGAGTTTAGTGAGAGTAGAACATTGTTATATTAAAGTGTATTTTTCCAAACAACTCTATATTTTCTAAACATCTACGACCCAACTAAGTTTCCAACTCCTCCTAATGTCTAACAGAAAAAACATTGTGTTTCCTACTTGCATAATAATAAAATAACTCCTCCCAGGGGCAGAAAGCTCTGGCTTCAGCCTGGCGGCCGGCGAGCCAGAAACTACCCCTTCTCCTTAAACTCATTAATAGTGGCATGGAAGATCCATTTGATTAAAAATGGGGGCATGAGATGTGAGACAAAAGCCTCCTCCTAAAACCACACATAATAAGAAAATATAATTAATTCAACTAATTCTGAAAGAGCAACAGGAAAGAAGGCTGTGCCAGACTGTATACAACTGGAGAAGAGAACAGACCTCACGGGAACAGGGCACCAGCGCCGCTCCCCTGCGATCCCTGACATCACTCCAGGGACTGAGCAGCTCCAGAAAGTAGAGCTTCTGAGCACTAGAGGGCACCACAGACAAATATGAAACATCAAAGGAACCTGGTTCAAACCAAAATCCCACAAACACAAGAAAAAGGGTCAAGTGAAAATGAACTCATCAATCCTCCAGAAAGAGATTTCAAAATGAGCATGTTTGTGATTTTTATTTTGAAATCTCTTTCCGGAGAAATCACAAACATGCTCATGGAGGTACAGAAAAATATTCAAGAACTCAAGGGAAGAACTCCAGACAGAGATTCAATCATTACGGAATACATTATCAGAAATGAAACATACAATGGAGGGATTTAAAGGCAGATTAGAAATAGTGGAGGAGATGGTAAATGGAATAGAAATTAGAGAAGAGGAATACAAAGAAGCTGAGGCACAGAGAAAAAAAGATCTCTAAGAATGAAAATATTGAGAGACTGTGCAACCAATCCAAACAGAACAATATTCGCATCACAAAAGTACCAGAAGAAAAAGCGATAGAAAGTGTCTTTGAAGAGGTAATCGTTGAAAACTTCCCCAATCTGTGGAGGGAGATAGTCTCTCAGGCCATGGAGGTGAACAGATCTCCTAACACAAGGGACCCAAGGAAGACAACATCAAGACATACAATAATTAAAAGATTAAGGATAAGAACAGACTACTAAAAGCAGCCAGAAAGACAAAAAAGATCACATACAAAGGGAAACCCATTAGGCCATCATTTGACTTCTCAACAGAAACCTTACAGGCCAGAAGGGAGTGGCATGATATATTCAATGCAATGAAAAAGAACAGCCTCGAAACAAGAACACTCTACCCAGCAAGATTATCATTTAAATTTGAAGGAGGAATTAAACAATTTTCAGATAAGCAAAAGCTGAGAGAATTTCCCTCCCACAAACCACCTCTACAGTGCATTTTGGAGGGACTGCTATAGATGGAGATATTCCTAAGGCTAAATAGCTGTCACCAGGGAAAATAAAACCAGACCAAAGTAAAACAATTAATCACTAACCAGATGGAAAATCAAATCAACTACTCCCAAAGTCAAACAAGGGATAGAAAAAGAGTACAGAATATGATACCTAATATATAAAGAATGGAGGAGGAAGAAAAAGGAGAAAAAAAAAAGAACCTGTAGGTTGTTTTGTAATAGCATACTGAGTTAAATTAGACTGAAAGTAAGGGATCTACCCTTGAACCTTTGGTAACCACGAATCTAAAGCCTGCAATAGCAGTAAGTACATACCTATCGATAATCATCCTAAAGGTAAATGGTCTGAAAGCACCAATCAAAAGATACACACTGAATGGATAAAAAAACAAGACCTGTCTATATGCTGCCTACAAAAGACTCACTTCAAACCCAAAGACAAACACAGACTGAAAGTAAAGGGATGGAAAAAGATATTTCATGCAACTAATAGGGAGAAAAAAGCAGGATTTGCAGTACTTGTATCAGACAAAACAAGACTTCAAAACAAGGAAAGTAATAACAAGAGACAAAGAAGGACATTACATAATGATAAAAGGGTCAGTCCAACAAGAGGATATAACCACTATAAATATCTATGCACCCAACACAGGATCACCTACATATGTGAAACAAATACTAACAGAATTAAAGGGGGAAATAGAATGCAATGCATCCATCTTAGGAGACTTCAACACACCATTCACTCCAAAGGACAGATCACCCAGACAGAAAATAAGTAAAGAGACAGAGGCACTCACAACTCATAAGAACAGATGGACATTAACAGATATCTACAGAACACTCCATCCAAAAGCAACAGGATACACATTCTTCACAAGTGCACATGGAACATTCTCAAGAATACATAATATACTAGGTCACAAAAAGAACCTCAGTAAATTCAAAAAGACTGAAATTGTACCAACCAGCTTCTCAGATCACAAAGATATGAACCAGAAACAAATTACACAAACTAAAAAGCCCACAAACACATGGAGGCTTAATAACATGCTCTTAAATAATCAATGGATCAAGGACCAAATAAAAACAGGGATCAAGCAATATGACAAATAACAACAATAATTCAACACCACAAAATGTGTGGGACGCAGTGAAGGCCATTCTAAGAGGGAAGTATACTGTAATACAGGCCTACCTCAGGAAAGAAGAATAATCCCAAATGAACAGTCTAAACTCACAATTAATGAAACTAGAAAAAGAAGAACAAATGAGGCCAAAGTCAGTAGAAGGAGGGACATAACAAAGATTAGAGCAGAAATAAATTCAAGAAGAATAAAACAATAGAAAGAATCAACGATAGCAAGAGCTGGTTCTTCGAGAAAATAAAATAAATAAACCCCTAGCAAGACTTATCAAGAAAAAAAAGAGTCTACACACATAAACAGAATCAGAAATGAGAAAGGAAGATTCGATACGGACACCACAGAAATACAAAGATATACAACAGAATACTATGAAAAAATATATGCTAACAAACTGGATAACCTAGAAGAAATGGACAACTTCCTAGAAAAATACAACCTTCCAAGACTGACCCAGGAAGAAACAGAAAATCTAAACAGACCAATTACCAGCAATGAAATTGAATTGGTAATCAAAAAACTAAGAACAAAATGCCTGGTCCAGATGGTTTCACTGTTGAATTTTATCAGACATTTAGTGAAGACCTAATACCCATCCTCCTTAAAGTTTTCCAAAAAGCAGAAGAGGAGGGAATACTCCCAAACTCATTCTACGAGGCCAGCATCACTCTAATACCAAAACCAGGCAAAGAGACACAACAGAAAATGAAAATTACAGACCAATATCCCTGAGGAACATAGATGCAAAAATACTCAACAAAATATTAGCAAACCGAATTCAAAAATACATCGAAAAGATCATCCATCATGATCAAGTAGGATTTATTCCAGGGATGCAAGGATGGTACAACATTAGAAAATCCATTAACATCAAACACCACATCAACAAAAAAGGACAAAAACCACATGATCACCTCCATAGCTGCTGAAAAAGATCTGGCAAAATTCAGCATCCATTCATGATAAAATCTCTCAACAAAATGGGTATAGAGGGCAAGTACCTCAACATAATAAAGACCATATATGACAAACCCACAGCCAACATTATACTTAACAGCGAGAAGCTGAAAGCTTCTCCTTTAAGATTGGGAACAAGACAAGGATGCCCACTCTCCCCACTTTTATTTAACATAGTTCTGGAGGTCCT
The DNA here is from genome assembly GCA_032199065.1 of Smutsia gigantea. Classification (NCBI taxonomy): domain Eukaryota; kingdom Metazoa; phylum Chordata; class Mammalia; order Pholidota; family Manidae; genus Smutsia; species Smutsia gigantea. The sequence goes on from JAVSCE010007042.1 coordinate 202,235, forward strand.
AGCCACAGCAATCAGACAGCACAAAGAAATAAAAGGTATCCAGATTGGTAAGGAAGAAGTCAAACTGTCCCTGTTTGCAGATAACATGATATTGTACATAAAAAACCCTAAAGAATCCACTCTAAAACTAGCAGAACAAATATTTGCATTCAACAAAGTTGCAGGATACAAAATTAATACACAGAAATCTGTTGCATTCTTATACACTAACAATGAACTAGCAGAAAGAGAAATCAGGAAAACAATTCCATTCACAGTTGCATCAAAAAGAATAAAATACCTAGGAACAAACTTAACCAAGGAAGTGAAAGACCTATACCCTGAAAACTACAAGACACTCATGAGAGAAATTAAAGAAGATACCAATAAATAGCAACACATCCCATGCTCATGGATAGGAAGAATTCATATTGTCAAAATGGCCATTCTGCCTAAAGCAATCTCTACAGATTCAATGCAATCCCTATCAACATAACAACAGCATTCTTCAACGAACTAGGGCAAGTAGTTCTCAAATTCATATGGAACCTCAAGACCCCAAATAGCCAAAGCAATCCTGAGAAGGAAGAATAAAGCTGGGGGGATTATGTTCCCCAGCTTCAAGCTCTACTACAAAGCCACAGTAATCAAGACAATTTAGTACTGGCACAAGAACAGACACATAGACCAATGGAACAGACTAGAGAGCCCAGATATAAACTCAATCATATATGGTCAATTAATACATGATAAAGGAACCATAGACTTACAAAGAGGAAATGACAGCCTCTTCAACAACTGGTGTTGGCAGAACTGGACAGCTACATGGAAGAGAATGAAACTGGATTATTGTCTAATCCCATACACAAAAGTAAACTCGAAATGGATCAAAGACCTGAATGTAAGTCATGAAACCATAAAACTCTTGAGAAGACAATATAGGCAAAAATTTCCTGAATATAAACACGAGCAACTTTTTCCTGAATGCATCTTTTTGAGCAAGCGAAACAAAAGCAAAAATGAACAAATGGGACTATGTCAAACTAAAAAGCTTCTGCACAGCAAAGGACAGCATCAATAGAACAAAAAGACATCCTATAGTATGGGAGAATATATTCATAAATGACATATCTGATAAAGGGTTGACATCAAAATTATATAAAAAGCTCACATACCTCAACAAACAAAAAGCAAATATGGGCAGAGGAGCTGAACAGACACTTCTCCAAAGAAGAAATTCAGATGGCCAACAGGCACATGAAAAGATGCTCCACATTGCTAATCATCAGAGAAATGCTAATTAAAACCAAAATGATATATCACTTCACACCACTTAGGATGGCCAGCACCCAAAAGATTAAGAACAACAAATGCTCGTGAGGATGAGGAGAAAGGGGGAACCCTCCTATACCTCTGGTGGGAATGCTAACTACTTTTACCATTGTGGAAAGCAATATGGAGGTCGTCAAAAAACTAAAAATAGAAATAACCTTTTGACCCAGGAATTCCACTCCTAGGAATTTACCCAAAGAATACAAGTTCTCAGATTCAAAAAGACATATGCACCCCTATGTTTACTGCGGCACTATTTACAATAGCCAAGATATGAAAGAAACCTAAGTGTCCATCAGTAGATGAATGGATAAAAAAGATGTACATATACACAATGGAATACTATTCAGCCATAAGAAAGAACCAAATCCCACCATTTGCAACAACATGGATGGAGCTAGAGGGTATTATGCTCAGAGGAATAAGCCAGGCAGAGAAAGACAAGTACCAAATTACATCCCTCATTTGTGGAGTAAAACAATGAAGCAAAACTGAAGGAACAAAACAGCAGCAGACTCCAAAGTCCAAGAAGGGACTACCGGTTACCAAAGGGGACGGATGGGAGAGGGCAGGTTGGGGGATATTATGATTAGTACACATGGTGTGGGAAGGATCAGGGGGAAGACAGTGTAGCACAGAGAAGACAAGTAGTGACTCTGGCATCTTACTACACTGATGGACAGTGACGGCAATGGGTATGGTAGGGGACTTGACAATATGGGACTTAACCACATTGTCTTTTTTCGTTTTTTTTTTTTATTAAGGTATTATTGATATACACTCTTATGAAGGTTTCACATAAGAAGACAGTGTGGTTACATTTACCCGTATTATCAAGTCCCCACTCATACCCCAATGCAGTCACTGTCCATCAGTGTACTAAGATGCCACAGATTCACTGTTTGCCTTCTCTGTGCTACAGTTTTCCCCGTGACCCCCCCACACCATGTGTACTAAACATAATACCCCACAATCCCCTTCTCCCACCCTCCCCACCTGCCCTCCCACACTCCCCCCCTTTGGTAACCACTAGTTCCTTCTTGGAGTCTCTGAGTCTGCTGCTATTTTGTTCCTTCAGTTTCACTGCGTTGTTATACTCCACAAATGAGGGAAATCATTTGGCACTTGTCTTTCTCCACCTGGCCTATTTCGCTAAGCATAATATCCTCCAGCTCCATCCATATTGCTGCAAATGGTGCGATTTGTTTCTTTCTTATGGCTGAATAGTATTCCATTGTGGTGGGCTGAATAGTATTCCATTATGTATATGTACCACCTCTTCTTTATCCATTCATCTACTGATGGACACTTAGGTTGCTTCCATATCTTGGCTATTATAAAAAGTGCTGCAATAAACAGAGGGGTGCATGTGTCTTTTTGAATCTGAGAAGTTGTATTCTTTGGGTAAATTCCACGGAGTTGGATTCCCAGGTCAAACGGTATTTGTATTTTTAGTTTTTTGAGGAACCTCCATATTGCTTTCCACAATGGTTGAACTAGCTTACATTCCCACCAGCAGTGTGGGAGGGTTCCCCTTTCTCCGCATCCTCGCCAGCATTTGTTGTTCTTAGTCTTTTGGATGCTGGCCATTCTTACTGGTGTGAGGTGATATCTCATTGTGGCTTTAATTTGCATTTTCCTGATGATTAGTGATGTGGAGCATCTTTTCATGTGTCTGTTGACCATCTGAATTTCTTCTTTGGAGAATTGTCTCTTCATATCCTCTGCCCATTTTTTAATCGGGTTATTTGCCTTTTGGGTGTTGAGGCGTGTAAGTTCTTTATATATTTTGGATGTTAACCCCTTGTTGGATATGTCATTTACAAATATATTCTCCCATGCTGTAAGATGCCTTTTTCTTCTGTTGATGGTGTCCTTTGTTGTACAGAAGCTTTTTAGTTTGATGTAGTCCCATGAGTTCATTTTTGCTTTTGTTTCCCTTGCTCGAGGAGATGCGTTCAGGAAGAAGACACTCTTGCTTATATTCAGGAGATTTTTGCCTATGTTCTCTTCTAAGACTTTTATGGTTTCTTGACTTACATTCAGGTCCTAGATCCATTTCGAGTTTACTTTTGTGTATGGGGTTAAACGATAATCCAGTTTCATTCTCTTGCATGTAACTGTCCAGTTTTGCCAACACCAGCTGTTGAAGAGGCTGTCATTTCCCCATTGTATGTCCATGGCTCCTTTATCATATATTAATTGACCATATATGGTTGGGTTATATCAGGGCCCTCTAGTCTGTTCCATTGGTCTATGGGTCTGTTCTTGTGCCAGTACCAAATTGTCTTGATTACTGTGCTTTGTAGTACAGCTTGAAGTTGGGAGCATAATCCCCCCAGCTTTATTCTTCCTTCTCAGGATTGCTTTGGCTATTCGGGGTCTTTTGTGGTTCCATATGAATTTTAGAATGACTTTTTCTAGTTCATTGAAAAATGCTGTTGATATTTTGATAGGAAATGCATTAAATGTATAGATTGCTTTAGGCAGGATGGCCATTTTGACAATATTAATTCTTCCTATCCATGAGCGTGGGATGTGTTGCTATTTATTGGTATCTTCTTTAATTTCTCTCATGAGTGTCTTGTAGTTTTCAGAGTATAGGTCTTTCACTTCCTTGGTTAGGTTTATTCCTAGGCATTTTATTCTTTTTGATGCAACTGTGAATGGAATTGTTTTCATATTAATTTTGAATCCCGCAACTGTGCTGAATTCAGATATTAGATGTAGTAGTCTTTGAATGGATTCTTTAGGGTTTTTTATGTACAATATCATGTCATCTGCAAACAGGGACCGTTTAACTTCTTCCCTGCCAATCTGGATGCCTTTTATTTCTTTGTGCTGTCTGACTGCTGTGGCTAGGACCTCCAGTACTATGTTGAATAGAAGTGGGGAGAGTGGGCATCCTTGTCTTGTTCCCGATCTTAAAGGAGAAGCTTTCAGCTTCTCGCTGTTAAGTATAATGTTGGCTGTGGGTTTGTCATATATGGCCTTTATTATGCTGAGGTACTTGCCCTCTATACCCATTTTGTTGAGAGTTTTTATCATGAAGGGATGTTGAATTTTGTCAAATCCTTTTTCAGCATTTGTGGAGATGATAATGTGGTTTTTGTCCTTCTTTTTGTTAATGTGGTAGATGAACATATCGTTTTTATGTGAAACCTTCATAAGAGTATATATCAATAATAACTTAATAAAAAAATTATAAATAAAATAATAATAATAAAAAAATAACTAATACTATTGCTGCTGATGGCAGCCATCATGTAAGCACTTAGTATATTCCAAACACTGTTCTAAGTGTTTCATGTGTATTAGCTCAATCAGTCCTCTATGAGATGGAAACTAGAGCCCAAGCCCAACTTTCTAGGTAGGAAATTTGAGAAGGTAAGTGACGTACTTCACAGAGAAGGCAAGTCTTACTCTGGCTCACACAGCTAGGTAGAAAAATTACTACTCTGAACTTTGGCTCCAGAGCTAGGCTTTAACCATTACAATACATTATTATGCTCCTTGATTATTCAGCAAAGTCTCTTACTTAAAATAAAAATAGGCTGACAGAGTTGAAGTGTCCCTGCCAGGAATTTAATAAAATTTCAAGTATGTTCTTAATAAGAATGATTAATTTCCCTTCGATGTGCTTTGTATTCCTTAGCCAGTTTTAATTCAGCAAGTATATGAAACATTTTAAGTATGCTGGACACTATATGGGGTAAGAAAAAGAACAGATATGGTTCCTGCCCTTCCCAAGCTTAGATGTAATGGGAGACACATACAATAACTAATAAAACATAACAGAGGAAGAATGTGGAGACAGAAATACAAGCAAGATACTACAAAAAAGGAGTGATTAATTCTGACTGGGTGGAGAGAAAGAAAATCAAGGATAGTTTCAGGAAGCTGGAATCAGAACTAAGCCTTGAAAGCTGCACAGGAGTGACGATCAGGGGATGGTGGGAAAGAGACTCCTCACTGAAGAAACAGAACAATGTTTAGTCATTATCCATACTCTAAGTGCCCTATAATTTGATAATTAAGTGATGTGATTAGGAAACTGCATGTATGAAGATATATAACAAGAAACAATCACTAAAATTAATCAAGAGTCAGATCATTTCAACACTATGCTAAAGAGAAAAAACATTGTTAAGTTTGTAAGAAGACCCAACCTGTGTTTTAAGGCAACTCCAGCACACACTGAAGGTTGGAAAACTAAGGCATGAGACAAGAAATAAGAAGCAGAAAGCAGGATACTTCCAATAATCTAAGCAAGAGTTTACAAGAGACAGTGTAGCTATAGTTTTGAGTATGTAAATGAAGGGTAGATACAAAAGATAACTTAGAAACAGAATTAAAGAATATAGCAAACATCAGAAGTGCTAAAATACCACTAGTTGACATGTGAAACATACACAAGGCCTTTGATAAAAACTTAAGAGCATATTTGCAAGATGAGGGTAAGCTTTGTTTTCAAAACGTTAACCTTGAAGTGTCAAGTGGAAATCCACAGAGATGACTGATAACTAGTTTGAAATATACAAGAAAAAACTGTCATAAAAACCTAACATTTTATAAACACACAGAAGCCTTTCAACACTAATAAAAGCATCCCTAATATTGTTTGAGAGGATGGAACAGATACTGGTTAACTTTCCTCTGTTGGACAGCATGTTAACAAGAATCTAAGTGGAATATATAATTTCCAAACTATAAGAGGAGAAAAGTGGAGAGAAAAAGGAAGGAATAAGGAAAGCATTAATCCAATAGAAGGCGGGAAAGAAAGAAAAGGAAAAGCATAGAAAAAAGGAAATAAAAGATAAGTAGAAAAGAACCAAAAATTATCAGTAGTAACAAATAAATATTTGAACTCAAAGACTCGCAGATTGGAATTAAAAGCACAAAATTCAATGACTGGCTATTTATAAGAGATATACCCAAAATACAGCAATGTATAAAAGACTAAAAATGAAGATACAGAAGAAGGTATGTGAGTAAAATAACAAGTGGCTATCTTAACAAACAGAAAAGAATTTGAGGAAAAATCATTTACAGAGCTGAAGGACACAGCTTAATAATAAATGAACAACTTAGTAAGAGAACATAATAATCATACACAAATATGTAGCTAATATAGCCTTTGAATAAAACAAAAATCAAGAGAATTCTGGGAAATTAACAAAACCAAAAATCATGAGATTTTTAAAAGTATTTCAGTAACCAGATCACACATTAAAAAATTAGTTAAAGAATACACACATGTCAAAATTCATCAAACTGTACATTAAGATATGTGGATTTTATTATATGTACCTCAATATAAAAAACTTAAAAAAAATTTTCTAAAATGCTAAGGAAAATTAGTTAAGATACAGATAACTTGAATAACACAGTAAGTAACCCTGGCCTAAATGAAAAACTTCTGAACTCCTGAAAAGAACAATCGTTTTATCATACCTGTATAGAATACTGATCACAAATTTAAGTCCAAACACTTCGTTTCCTTTTATAACTTAACTTTAGTGATCTAAAGAAATATAATTACCTTGTGAGTGTTGAATTTTCCAATTTCATCTAGATCCAAAAACATGTCCAAATCACATCCTAATTTTCCAAAACTGTTCACCGAAGAGCCAAAGGGTCTGACTGCACAGTCCGCAAAATACGCAGCTGCTATGTCTTCAATAAAAGAACAGGTGAGATACCGGAGCTTAGTGTTCTCCTCTGTTAACTGGGATTCCTTCAAGAGAGTGTTTAGCTGATCATCTATCTAGCTGGCCAAAACAAAAGCAACAAAATATAGAAAATGTACAGGTCATATAAAATAAGTGTCATTTGACTTCTAGAGATTTGATGCTTTGGAGACTCACTTTAAAAATACAGTTCTTTCCCTTCAGCCTTCAAAGTAGATTTTTAGACATACCCTTTAAAAAAACATCAGGAATGATGACCCAAGCAAAATAAAAGGTAGCTAGAATTAAAACTACTTTTCTCAAGCAAGAGTATGAAGTATTGTTTTGGGAAAATGAAAATACTAAAATGCTCCAGAAGAGGTCAAAACAACCACAAAGCTAGACGTTTTAAATGGATTTGGGGAAGAGATGAGCCAATGTTAAAGGCAAGAAACACTAGAAATAAGCAATGCTTCAAGAAATGTTTCTCAGAAAAGAATCCTGTATATTCACCAGAAGACTTGTGTTCAAGTCATCATGTTTTGGAACTGTGCGCTGGAGTATTAAAGATAAAAACCATAGCTTCAAATGACCAGATTTGGAAATAATATTGAAAATACCTGAACTCAAGCAATCAGCTCAAGAAAAACAAGTAAAACGAAAGGAAACGTACATTAGAAATCAAACCAAAAAACAGTACTCTGGTAAATAAGACAAAGAACTGACTCTTCGGAAGGATGACTCACTAGCTAAACCTTTGACAAGTCTGAGTAAGAAAAACCCAAACTAATATAAACAGTATTAGAGCAGAAAGAAGAGAGAAAACCAGAAATAAGGTATTTCAAATTTACGGAAGAATGTCAAGTACAACTGTACATCAATATGGTGACAAGAAAAAGGGAACCAGAATAGTCCAAAGGCCCAAAACCTGGGAAGAATGCGTTCACTACTCATGAGTACAGAGAGGGCATGGAGGCAGGGAGTGGGGAAGATAACTTTCACTGTTCACTCAACACATTCTGCTGTGAATACTTTATAATAAGAACTTATATAAAATAATGTCATACATACACACATACTATTTGTAGTTGTGGAAGCTGAGAAGCTGGGTAAGTATACCTATAAACTTACACTTTCTGCACAACAAAGTAATTCAAAGAGTTTCCTGCTTGAAGGAGGCAGCTGATCACTGCATTGTACACATGGCTGTTCAGAAGTCTGGCCTGATGGATTCTTCGACTTTAAATTGAAGAAACGCGATCTGAATGGAATTGCACACTCTCTGTCCACGCTTGGAGTACGAGTGACATTCTGCAGTGAAGCTACACTTTCCTTTTGACAAAATTCTACAACAGCATAAAGACCCTATATCAAAAACATAGAAAAAACAGAACATATCTCAGAATGATATATTTAATATAGTATTTTAGTTGCTATTTCAGAACAATTATACCATATACTAAAAATAATTATTTAAAAATTTTACAAATGATATGCTTCCGACCACAAGCATTGGTTTTATTTTTTTAGTCAACACTTTATTTTTAATAAAGGTATCATTGATATACACTCCTGTTTCATGAGGTCTGCACTTTTCTCCAGGTGTATGCAGTCTGGCGCAGCCTTCTGTCCTGTTGCTCTTTTAGGATTAGTTGCATTAACTGTACTTTCATATTATATATGGTTTTTGGAGGAGTTCTCTGTCTCACCTTTCATGCCGCCATCTTTAATCTTCACAAGCATTAGTTTTAATCATTATAAGCAGATTAAGAAAAGAAACACATTAAGTCAAATTAGTCGAGAAGTTGAAAAGAATGCTGAAATAGAAAATTAAAAGGCAAACAAAAATTCCCTCCCACTTGCCTTTATCCCTAAGATAATGGAACTACTTAAAGTGTTCTAAACCTAAATTACTTAGCATTCTGTAATACTGCTATAAGGATTTGTTAAATCAAAAAAAAAATCTCATTAAGGAAATTTAGATAAAGATGTAGGACACCAAAAGACAATCTAACTTTACTATATTGTAAATAACTAATGGGACCTCTATCCTTCAAAATCAAGAATATTAAGTTAGATTGTGTTTCAAATACTTACAAGGCTTTCATAGAAGAAATGACTCTTAATATGTCCATGTTGAGATAAATATTTGAGAAACTTTTTTTCACTGAATTTATTTGGACAATGTATTAAAACAGTTCGCTGAGCCTGTTCTCGTCTTTCTTTTTGCACCTCAGAGAATCTCTTTTTGGGAGTCCTGTCTTCAGAGCCTATGAATGAGACAAAAACATTTCTCATGCACACATGTAAAATTTAAAGCCTATTTGGTAAGTATATAAAGATTCTATAGCTGACTAAAACTAACTTTATCCAAATCTCATCATCTTCCTTCTCTTCTTTTATAAGGGTCACACTATATACTCTTCCAATATTCGCTTTACCATTTGTCTATAACTCTCATTAACACTGTCACTTTTGCTGTTTTGATTCACTATAATCAATGCACAGAGCTGAAAAGAGCTTGTTCCATGAAATTGTAAAAGCAAAACCAGGAAAGTAAAATCACTCATTTAATACTCCCTCAAATACACACATACAAAATCTGTGCAAGCTATAACATTTCAAAGCCTAGAAGAAATTTTTATAAGCCTGAGTGTAAGGAGACAAGGGGTTTAGAATTTTAATGTATTAAAGTATTAGTTGTTACAGTTCTACTTTGTCAAGGGCCTTCATCTGACCCAAACAATTAATGGTAAGTTACCAACTATCATGTGCTCTGTATCTCAGGGAAATAAAAGAATTCAAAACCTAGTTGCTGTCCATAAAGAGCTCATGACAATTTTACTGAAGAAACAGTAATTTTTTTTCATTAAAAACCGCACCAGGGGGCTAGGAGTTTTACAATCACAGGAGATGAAGACAAGAGGTTATGATAGTCAAGAATGAAATAATAAGCCACTGACCACAAAGGAAAGGAAAACTAACTATAAAGAAAAAGAAAAGCATTCAAGTTCTGAGAGATATTAATGCCCAACACTGAATGTTAGCAACTCATTTCCCCCCCCACAAGATATTTAACGTCTACTTGAGTGGTTTAAAAGTGCTTTTTTTAAAGGTCAAATAGTGGATTCTGGAGATTATAAACTACCACGTCTGACACCAATACCCAAAGAGGTTAAATAGAATAGAAAATGTAGTTGATATAAGGAAATCAATGAAGGCTCTTGGCTTAATTTTCTTTCCAAAGGTTATAAAACTGAGGATCAAGGAAAAATTGCAAACACACTGTACCTTGATTACAGCAAACTCATGATTTCCTCATGGACAAATTAGAGAAATGTAGGTTAATGACAGCACGCGCCCTCTGAACCCTAAATTCTGCTCAGTAGCACCAACCCAGAGGCAAGTCTCTAATGGCACATCAGAGAACTACTGCCCCTGACCTACTCCACATTTCTAACAACTAATCAAACACATGGGTAGCTTTCCTACATTCACTGTACTAGATGCTGAAAGTATTTCTTGTAAATATGTGTCCACATCTCTGTTCCAGATGCACCCCTTTAACATCAATCTCTCATTTCAAGGCCTGTATCACTGTAATAACCTGATTTCTAAGCTGGTCTCATCCACTCTAGTCTTTTCCTTCTCAAGTCACTCTGTACACTGCTGCCAAGGTGATCTTCGTAAAACAATCTGTTTTTACAAGTCTTACTCTTTGACTTTCCTGCTTAAAATTCTTCAATAGCTTCCCTATTGCATTCAAGATCAAGTCTAAACTCCACAGCACCCTGTATTACCAGAATGAATCTAATTTCACAGTGTTGCATTTACTTTTCAATATGGGATAATAATATCTGTCTTCCATACTGAGTGAATTATTATTCACTTTGATCCCAATCTACTGACAGACCTTCCAATTAGTCTCTATTTCCTTACTTATTAATGGTATAGGGTCTGCCTAGACCATCTCACCTACTTTTCCAGTTGTAATCACCATATACATCTTGTCTCCGATTTTTACTGAGTCTAGACTTCTGTCCAACTGCTTATTGTGAAAGTAAAGTCAAATTGCTGAATTTTATAAAGTATAAATCCTTCCCCAGTTCTCGCCCTCTAATACCCAACCATTAAGTTTGGTGCTTACCTTTCCAGACATTTTCAAGGCTTATATAAACATGTTTGTTTGCACTTCTCCATAGATAAGCCTTTTAAACTTTTTTTTACACAGTTGAAATTACTGAAATCATACTACACATTCTCTTTTATAATATGCTTTTAAAAATTTAAGACATTGGGGATATCTTTCCAAGTCAGTATATATTTACCTCATTAAGTAATTGTGTAAGTATTCTCGCATATTAATCATAGTTTAGCCCATCTGCTACTGGTAAGTACTGAGGTGGTTTATCTTTTTTCACTATTACAAACAATAATGTAATATTGTCTGTATGCGAATACTACTTTTACGCAAGTATATGCCTGCAGTTAGATTCCTGGGGAAGAGGAGAAACTAAATTTGAGAATGAAACAGAGAAATTTGATAAAAGATGGAGAATTGTGCTCAAGGAGATGAGATAGGTAGAATTTAAAGAAATTAACAGCTCTGGCCTTGAACAACAAACAGTAGGTAAGAATGATATGGACATGACAGTGGTGAAGGAGGGGTGGTTTAGGTGGTTCAAGTTTATTATCTCACAAAGGCTTATCAATCTACAAATGACACAAAGTTGAAGGTAAAAACTAGTAAGTGCTAGTATGTAATGACAGACTCAAAATCTGCCAATGCTCTTCATAGTGTCATCTGGTAAGCATAAACCAACAACAAAAAAATAAGACTAAATACCATCCAGAATTTAGAATTAAAAACAACAAAGACACAAGCACATAATGGGGAGAAAAATTAGCACAGCATTAGCTGTATAAAAGAGGCCTAAAGTTTGATCCGATAAAAGTTCACAATGACTCAAAGGAATGTCTTAACATGTGGGATGAGGGCAGGGGGAAAACAAATATATATATGTATAATACATAAAATTTCAGACTGGATTCTCAACATGGTGGCATGAGTAGGGTGGTGGAAATCTCCTCCCAAAACCATATATATTTTGAAAATATAGCGAATACAACTATTCTTAAAAGAGTGACCAGAAGATACAGTACACGAGCCAGGCTACATCTGCGAGAGCCCAAGATCTCACGGAAAAAGGTAGGATACAAAGCCGTGACCTGGCAGGACCTGAGCACTCCCCCCACCCCAGCTCACCAGCAGGAGAAAGGGAATCAGAGTGGGGAGGAAGTGGAAGCACAGAACTGCTAAATAACCAGCCCTGGTGGTCTGCCCTGGGAGCAAAGAAACACATTGCATGGTGCACTGGATACTGGAGAGACTGAAAAGCAAGATTCGAGACTGAGACTGCAAACAGGTTCCGACAGCCAGCTGAACCCTGGGCACAATAGAAAAGCGGGCGCTTTAAAAGTCTTAAAGGAACAAGGGTTTAACAGGTGGACAAAAGTGTCCTGGCACACTCAGCCCAGCAGGCTGGGAACTTTAAGGAACTTCAGGTGCCCTAACCCCTGGGTGGCAAGGCAGCTCTGAAACCCCTCGTGGAGATAAGCAGCCTGCTTTCCTCTCCCCCACCGGCACTGCAAGCAAACCGAGTGACCCGCCATTGCTGCAAAACAGCCGGGGAGCAGCCCCGCCTACAGCAAACACACAGCTTAGCACAGAGGCTTCTCCCTGCGCGTAGCTAACAGGCCCAGACCCAGAGGCTGCTCCCTGCATGCAGTTGACTGGCACAGACAGCAAAGACGGCCGTGGAGACCAGGAGGCACAAAGGGGCTTTGCTCTTGCAGCAGAACACACGCTGCTGACATGCGACCCCCGTCATTGCCCTAGGCCATCTCAAAGGCCACTCCGCCTACGGCAGCTTAGGGGATTAACCCAGAGTTGCTCCCTGTGTGCGGTTAACCAGCACAGACAGCGGAGACCTGCCGGCAAGCAGGAAAGGACTTTGTTCTCCCAGCTGTTACACGCGCCACTTGCCGGCAGCTACTCCCATCACCATGAAAAGGCAGAAGAACCTGTTCAGTGCAAAACTGAAATTACCAATCTTCCCGAAAAAGAATTCAAAATAAAAGTAATAAGCATGCTGATGGAGCTATAGAGAAATATTCAAGAGCTAAGGGATGAACTCAGGTGGGAGATGACAGAAATGAAACAAACAATGGAAGGATTTAAGAGCATACTGGATGAGGTGGAAGAGACTGTTAATGGAATAGAAACCAGAGAACAGAAATACAGAGAAGCTGAGGCAGAGAGAGATAAAAGGATCTCTGGAATTAAAGAATATTAAGAGAACTGTGTGACCAATACAAACGGAACAATATTCGCATTATAGGAGTACCGGAAGAAGAAGAGAGAGAAAAAGGGATAGAAAGTGTCTTTGAAGAAATAATTGCTGAAAACTTCCCCAGTTTGGGGAAGGAAATAGTCTCTCAGACCATGGAAGTCTACAGATCTCCCAACACAAGGGCGGGGGGGACCCAAGAAGGACAACACCAAAACATATAATAATTAAAATGGCAAAGATCAAAGACAAGAACAGAGTATTAAAAGCAGCCAGAGAGAGAAAAAAGATCACCTACAAAGGAAAACCCATCAGGCTATCATTAGACTTCTCAGCAGAAACCTTACAGGCCAGAAGGGAATGGCATGATATATTCAGTGTAATAAAACAGAAGGGCCTCAAACCAAGAACACTGTATCCAGCAAGATTACCATTTAAATTTGAAGGAGGGATTAAACAATGCCCAGAGAAGCAAAAGTTGAGGGAATGTACCTCCCACAAACCATCTCTACAATGTATTTTAAAGGAACAGCTCTAGATGGAAATATTCCTAAGACTAAATAGCTGTCACCAGAGAAAATAAAACCACAGCAAAGAAAGTAGACCAACTAAATATTAACTAAAGGCAAAATAAAATCAGCTATCCACAAAATCAGTCAAGGGAAACGCAAAGAGGACAGAATAAAACACCTAACATATAAAGAGTGGAGGAGGAAGAAAATGGAGAAAAATAAAGAATCATCAGACTGTGTTTATAATAGCGTAATAAGTGAGTTAAGTTAGATGGTTAGATACTAAAGAAGTTGCCCTTGAACCTTTGGTAACCACCAATACAAAGCCTGCAATGGCAATAAGTATGTATCTATTGATAATCATCCTGAATGTACATGGAGTGAATGCACCAATCAAAAGACACTGAGTAATAGAATGGAAAAAAAAGCAAGACCCATCAATATGCTGCCTACAAGAGACTGACTTCAAAACCAAAGACATACACAGACTAAAAGTGAAGGGATGGAAAAAGATATTTCATCAAACAATAGGAAGAAAAAAGCAGGAGTTCAGTACTTGTATCAGACAAAATAGACTTCAAAAAAAGAAAGTAACAAGAGACAAAGGACATTACATAATGATAAAGGGGTCAATCCAACAAGAAGATATAACCATTATAAATATCTATGTACCAAACACAAGAGCACCTACATATGTGAAACAAATACAAACAGAATTAAAGGAGGAAATAGAATGCAATGCACTCATTTTAGGAGACTTCAACACACCACTCACTCCAAAGGACAGATCAACCACACAGAAAATAAAGTAAGGACACAGAGGCACAGAACAACACATTAGAACAGATGGACCTAACAGACATCTACAGAACTCTACACCCAAAAGCTGCAGAATACACACTCTTCTCAAGTACACACAGAACATTTTCCAGAATAGACCACATACTAGGCCACAAAAAGAGCCTCAGTAAATTCAGAAAGATTGAAATTGTACCAACCAACTTCTCAGATCAGAAAGGTATAAAACTAGAAATAAATTGTATAAAGAAAACAAAAAGGCTCACAAACACATGGAGGCCTAAAAACATGCTCCTAAATAATCAATGAATCAATGACCAAATTAAAACAGAGATCAAGCAATATATGGAGACAAATGAAAACAACAGCACAACACCTCAACTTCTGTGGGATGTAGTGAAAGCAGTTCTAAGAGGAAACTATACAGCAATCCATGCCTATTTAAAAAAGGAAGAACAATTCCAAATGAATAGTCTAAATACACAATTATTGGCACTGGAAAAAGAATAACAAATGAGGCCCAAAGACAGCAGAAGAAGGGACATAATAAAGATCAGAGAAGAAATAAATTGAGAAGAATAAGACAATAGAAAAAATTAATGAAACCAAGAGCTGGTTCTTTGAGAAAATAAACAAAATAGATAAACCCCTAGCCAGACTTATTAAGAGAAAAAGAGAATCTACACACATAAACAGAATCAGAAATGAGAAAGGAAAAACCACAAGGGACACCACAGAAATACAAAGAAATTAGAGAATACTATGAAAATCTATATGCTAACAAACTGGATAACCTAGAAGAAACGGACAACTTTGTAGAAAAATACAACCTTCCAAGAAAGACCCAGGAAGAAACAGAAAATCTAAACAGACCAATTATCAGCAATGAAATTGAATGGGTAATCAAAAAACAACCCAAGAACAAACCCCATACCAGATGGATTCACCGATGAATTTTATTAGACATTTAGAGAAGACATAGTACCCATTCTCCTTAGTTTCCCCAAAAATAGAAGAGAAGGGAATACTTCCAAACTCATTCTATGACGCCAGCATCACTCTAATACCAAACCAGGCAAAGACACCACAAAAAAAGAAAATTACAGACCAATATCCCTGATGAACATAGATGCAAAAATACTCAACAAACTATTAGCAAACCGAATTCAAAAATACATCAAGAAGATCATATACCATGATCAAGTGGGATTCATCGCAGGGATGCAAGGATGGTACAACATTTGAAAGTCCACCAACATCATACACCACATCAACAAAAAGAAGGACAAAAACCACATGATCATTTCCATAGATGCTAAAAAAGCATTCGACAAAATTCAACATCCATTCATGATAAAAACTCTCAACAAAATGGGTATACAGGGCAAGTACCTCAACATAATAAAGGCCATATATGACAAACACATAGCCAACATCATACTTAAAAAAGCGAGAGGCTAAAAGCTTTTCCTCTAAGATCGGGAACAAGACAAGGATGCCCACTCTCCCCACTTTTATTCAACATAGTACTGGAGGTCCTAGCTGCGGCAATCAGACAACACAAAGAAATAAAAAGCATCCAGATTGGTAAGGTAGAAGTCAAACTGTCACTGTTTGCAGATGGCATGATATTGTACATAAAAAACCCTGAAGAATCCACTCCAAAACTACTAGAACTAATATCTGAATTCAGCAAAGTTGCAGGATACAAAATTAATACAAGAAATATGTTGCATTCCTATACACTAACAATGATCTAGCAGAAGGAGAACACAGGAAAACAATTCCATTCACAATTGCATCAAAAAGAACAAAATTCCTAGGAATAAACCTAACCAAGGAAGTGAAAGACCTATACCCTGAAAACTACAAGACACTCTTAAGAGAAATTAAAGAGGACACTAATAAATAGAAATTCATCCCATGCTCTTGGGTAGGAAGAATTAATAGTCAAAATGGCCACCCTGCCTAAAGCAATCTACAGATTCAATGCAACCCCTATCAAAATACCAACAGCATTCTTCAACAAACTAGAGCAAATAATTCTAAAATTCATATGGAACCACAAAAGACCCCAAATAGCCAAAGCAGTCCTGAGAAGGAGGAATAAAGCTGGCGGGATTAAGCTCCCCGACTTCAAGCTCTACTACAAAGCCACAGTAATCAAGACAATTTGGTACTGGCACAAGAACAGACCCATAGACCAGTGGAACAGAATAGAGAGTACAGATATTCACCCAAGCATATATGGTCAATTAATATATGATAAAGGAGCCATGGATATACAATGGGGAAATGACAGCCTCGTCAACAGCTGGTGTTGGCAAAACTGGACAGCTACATGTAAGAGAAGGAAACTGGATTACTGTCTAACTCCATACACAAAAATAAACTCGAAATGGATCAAAGACCTGAATGTAAGTCATGAAACCATAAAACTCTTAGAAAAAAACATAGGCAAAACTCTCTTGAATATACACATGAATAACTTCTTCATGAACATATCTCCACAGGCAAGGGAAACAAAAGTAAAAATGAACAAATGGGACTATATCAAACTAAAAAGCTTCTGTACAGCAAAGGACACCATCATTAAAACAAAAAGGCATCCTACAGTTTGGGAGAACATATTAATAAATGACATATTTAATAAGGGGTTGACATCCAAAATATACAAAGAGCTCACGCACCTCAACAAACAAAAAGCAAATAAGCCAATTAAAAAATGGGCCAAGGAGCTGAACAGACACTTCTCCAAAGAAGAAATTCAGATGGCCAACAGGCACATGAAAAGATGCCCCACATCACTAATCATCAGAGAAATGCAAATTAAAACCACACTGAGCTATCACCTCACACCAGTTAGGATGGCCACCATCCTAAAGACAAACAACAAATCTTGGTGAGGATGTGGAGAAAGTGGAACCCTCCTACCCTGCTGGTGGGAATGTAAATTAGTTCAACCATTATGGAAAGCAGTATGGAGGTTCCTCAAAAAACTTAAACTAGAAATACCATTTGACCCAGGAATTCCACTCCTAAGAATTTATTCTAAGAATGCAGGGGCCCAGTTTGAAAAAGACATATGCACCCCCATGTTTATCACAGCATTATTTACAATAGCCAAGAAATGGAAGCAACCTAAGTGTCCATCAGTAGATGAATGGATAAAGAAGAAGTGGTACATATACCCAATGGAATATTATTCAGCCATAAGAAGAAAACAAATCCTACCATTTGCAACAACATGGATGGAGCTAGAGGGTATTATGCTCAGTGATATAAGCCACACAGAGAAAGACAAGTACCAAATGATTTCACTCATCTGTGGAGTATAACATCAAAGCAAAACTGAAGGAACAAAAGAGCAGTAGACTCACAGAACCCAAGAATGGACTAACAGTTACCAAAGGGAAAGGGACTGGGGAGGATGGGTGGGAAGGGAGGGATAAGGGGAATAAGGGGCATTCCGATTAGCACACATAATGTGGGGCCGGGGGTGGGGGGGCTGGCAGCATAGCACAGAGAAGACAAGTAGTGATTCTATAGCATCTTACTACATTGACTGACAGTGACTAATGGGGTATGTGGTGGGGACTTGATAATGGGGGGAATCTAGTAACCACAATGTTGCTCATATAATTGTATATTAATGATACCAAAAAATATATATGTATATAAAATTTCTGACTTCATTAAAACAAAGTTCATAAAAATCCAAATTCATGGGCAAGAGCACTCACTTCTCTACTATTTACTGGTCATGCCACATATGGAGTGTATGTTCTGCTCTGGACATAATGGATATGACAGAGATTAATGAACCAGAGAGCATCCAGAGAGGAGTGATAAAAGGTCTACAAACTCTGATAGAGAATCACTGTAGATAAAGTGGAGAGTTATAGCTTGGAAAAAAAAGCTAATGAGAACCTGTGAGGGGTCTTCAAATCTAACAGAGAACTTCTTCCAAGCACCTTTACATATACACTCTCTTCCAAATCTTTTGAGATAGACAGCAGATTGCTGGAGAAAAAAACTGCACAAAGTCAACCATCTAAAAATCTGGGTAGCCTCCTGTAGAGGTTAGGTGCTGCCTAGTTGCCTGCCGTCCCCCCCGCCAGCCCCTACTGGTTCTGGGAACACCACACCCCTACCTGTAGAGAACTACCCTTCTTGGTTCTGGTGGGGCTGTCAATACAGGTATCCTACCTGGCACACTTACCCTCACTCCATCATATGGGACAAGATTATCAGACTATTTTGGACAGCCCCTCTTGTCCAAAGGGCAGGAGTATGATCAACCAAAAGCTCTTTGTTAGAACTTTGCAAATTCAGCTAAAAGATTTATTTCACTCTTGCCTTTTGAAAAAGGCTACAAGTATGTGCACATGGAGCTGCTGGTGGCCACACCCCCACCATCAACGCCCCTGTGCAGAAGAATCTGAGATAATGAGGCCACCAAACAAGAAATGAGGAAAACAATACCTCACAATGACCACAAGCATCCAGTGGACTTTAAAGCAGCTCTGTTTTTCTGGAGTTTGGTTACATGGGTTGGTATATCCTCCTTTTCTCGCTTAAGCTAATTTGAGTTCATTTCTGCCACCTGCACACAAAAGTCCTGAATAATACACTACATATTCTTATTGTTAAATCAGGGTTTTTTCCACTATGCATATGAAACCTATGTCAAAACTAAGACTAACATGGAAATGGGAAATTAATAGATGAAAACATTTTTCAACCATTAGAGCCTGACCTAAAAATGGAACTGGCCAATTTATTAAATAGTGTGTTACTAGAAAATGTTACTAGGAATGTTTAACATTGCATTCTCACACTGAGTGAAAAATCAAAATGGGTATTTCTCAAGTTCCTTCCAATTACAAAATTATATGCTTAAAACATAGGCAGAAACAGTAATCAAGACAATTTAGTATTGGCACAAAAACAGACCCACAGACCAGCGGAACAGAATAGAAAATCCAAACATTAACCCAAACATATACAGTCAATTAATATTTGATAAAGGAGCCTTGGATATACAATGGGGAGATGACAGCCTCTTCAGCAGCTGGTGTTGGAAAAACTGTACAGCTACATGTAAGAGAATGAAACTGGACTACTGTCTAGCCCCATACACAAAGGTAAACTCAAGGTGGATCAAAGACATGAATGTAAGTCATGAAACCATAAAACTCTTAGGAAAAAACAGGCAAAAATCTCTTGGACATAAACATGAGTGACTTCTTCATGAACATATCTCCCCGGGCAAGGGAAACAAAAGCAAAAATGAACAAGTGGGACTATATCAAGCTGAAAAGCTTCTGTACAGCAAAGCAAAGGACACCATCAGTAGAACAAAAAGACATCCTACAGTATGGGAGAATATATTCATAAATGACATATCCGATAAGGGGTTGACACCCAAAATATATAAAGAACTCATGCACCTTAACAAACAAAAAGCAAATAATCCAATTAAGAAATGGGCAGAGGACATGAATAGACACTTCTCCAAAGAAGAAATTCAGATGGCCAACAGGCACATGAAAAGATGCTCCACATCGCTAATCATCAGAGAAATGCAGAGTAAAACCACAATGAGATATCACCTCACACCAGTGAGGATGGCCAACATCCAAAACACAAACAACAACAAATGTTGGCGAGGATATGGAGAAAAGGGAACCCTCCTACACTGCTGGTGGGAATGCAAATTAGTTCAACTATTGTGGAAAGCAGTATGGAGGTTCCTCAGAAAACTCAAAATAGAAATACCATTTGACCCAGGAATTCCACTTCTAGGAATTTACCCTAAGACTGCAGCAGTCCAGTTTGAAAAAGACATATGCACCCCTATGTTTATCGCAGCACTATTTACAATAGCCAAGAAATGGAAGCAACCTAAGTGTCCATCAGTAGATGAATGGATAAAGAAGATGTGGTACATATACACAATGGAATATTATTCCGCCATAAGAAGAAAACAAATCCTACCATTTGCAACAACATGGGTGGAACTAGAGGGTATTATGCTCAGTGAAATAAGCCAAGCCGAAAAAGACAAGTATCAAATGATTTCACTCATATGTGGAGTATAAGAACAAAGAAAAGAACTGAAGGAACAAAACAGCAGCAGACTCACAGAACCCAAGAACGGACTAATAGTTACCAAAGGGAAAGGGACTGGGGAAAATGGGCGGGAAGGGAGGGATAAGACGGAAAAAGGGGCATTACGATTAGCAGATGTAATGTTGGGGGGGCACGGGGAGGGCAGTACAACTCAGAGAAGACAAGTAGTGATTCTATAGCATCTCACTACGCTGATGGACAGTGACTGTATTGGGGTTGGTGGGGGGGACCTGATGAAGGGGTAGTTTAATAATCGTAATATTGCACATGTAATTGTAAATTAATGATAATAAAATAAATTATAT
>JAVSCE010007043.1:0-25777 GCA_032199065.1 Smutsia gigantea
CATTCTTTAAAATTCCATTCTTTCCCCAAAGTTCTATTCCTTTTCACAACATGACACTGCATTCCACAGCATTCCATTCTGTTCCATAACACTGGATTCCTTTCAAAAACATTCTCGATCTGTTACATAATATTCCGTTGCATTCATTAAAATTCCCTTCTATTAAGCAACATTGTACTTCATCCCACAAAATTCGAATCGTATATACAACATTCTATTGTATTTCCAATACTGTATTTCATTCTATTGCATAAGATTCCATTACAATCCACCAAATTCCAATCCATTACTTTAACTTCCATTCCTGTCCCCACACTCTATTCCTACCCTCAACATTTCATTCCATTCAAAGCATTCCATTCCATTCCACAACATAGCGTTCCATTCCAAACCATTCCACTCCATTCGAACACGTTTTTCTGATAATTACCTAACATTCCATTCATTCTTCACAATTCGGGTCTATTAATCAACATTCCACTTCATACCATAACATTCCATTCCATTACAAAGATTCCATTCCATTTAAAACATTCTATTTCATTCTGTTGCATAGCATCCATTCCAATCCACAAAATTCCATTCCATTCTTTCCCCCTCCATGCCTTTCCCCAAAGTTCTATTACTTTCCACAACATTCGCTTACATTTCACAGCATTCCATTCCTTTCCATAATATTCTATTCAAATCCACTACATTCCCTTCCATTCCATAACATTCAATTCCATGCCAACACATTATTCTCGTTCTGCTACTCAACATTCCATTCCATTCATTAAAATTCTCTTCTATTAATCAACATTCCACTCTATCCCATAATATTACATTCAATTACACAACATTCTATTCCATTTCAAACACTCTTTTCCATTCTATTGCATAGGATCCCATTCCAATCTACAAAATTTCATTCTATTCCTTAACCTTCCATTCTGTTCAGAAATGTTCTATTCTTTCCACAACATTCCATTGCATTCAATAGCATTCCATTCCATTCCTTACCTTTCCATGCAATACACCAACATTCAGTTCCATTCTATAACTATTCCAATCAAACCCAAAATTCCATTTCATTCCTTAAAATTCCATTCGTTTCCCCAACATTCTATTGCATTCTACATGACACTGCATTATACAGCACTGCATTCCATTCCACAACATTCGAGTCCCTTCAAAAACATTATTTCTATCTGTTACATAATATTCCATTGCATTCATTATAATTCACTTCTATGAAGCAGCATTCTACTTCATAACACAAATTTCCAATCGAATTTACTACATTCTATTGTATTTCAATTACTGTATTTCATTCTACTGCATAAGATTCCATTCCAATCCACGAAATTGCATTCCACTCCTTAACCTCCCATTGCTTTCCCTAACGTTCTACTTTTTCCACTACATTCCATTGCATTCCACAGTATTCCATTCCATTCTGCAACATTCCTTTCAATTCAACAACATTCTATTCCATTCCAAAACATACCATTCCTTTCCATTCCATTCGATTCCATTCCAACAAATTTTTCTTTTACAAAGCATTCCATTCCATTCTTCAAAATTCTGTTTTATTAATCAAGATTGCACTTCATACCATAATATTCCATTCGATTATACAACATTGCAGTCCATTTCAAACATACTATTTCATTCCATTCCATAAGATTCCATTCCAACACACAAAATTCCATTCCACTCCTTTAACTTCCATTCCTTTCCCAACAGTCTATTTCTTTCCACAACATTCCAATACATTCCACAGCGTTTCATTCCATTTCAAAGCTCTCCATTGCATTCCAAAATATTACATTCCATAACATTCCATTCCATTCCAAAACATTATTCCCAATCTGTTGCATAACATTCCAATCCATTCATTAAAATTTTGTCCTATTAATGAACATTCCACTTCAGAGCATAATATTCCATTCGATTATGCAACATTCTTTCCAGTTCATTCTATATCATTCTGTTGCATAAGATTACATTCCAATCCAAAAAATTCCATTCCATTCCTTAAACTTCGATTCCTTTCACACATATCATTCCATTCCATTCCATTCCATACAATTCATTCCCAGCACATTATTCCCGTTCTGCTACAGATCATTCGAGACCATTCATTCAAATTCGGTTCTATTAATCAAAATTACCTTTCATAGCATAACATTCCATTCGATTACACAACATTCCTTTCCAATACATTCTATTTCATTCTGATGCATAAGATTCCATTCTAATCCACAAAATTTCATTCCATACTTAACCTCCATTCATTTCTCCAACGTTCTATTCCTTTTAACAACATTCCTTTGCCTTCGACAGCATTCAATTCCATTCCTTTCCCCAACATTCTATTGCTTTCCACTACTTTCCATTGCATTTCCCTTCATTCCTTTCAATTCCACAACACTCCATTACATTCCACTACAATCGATCCCATTCCAACAAATTATTGCAGTTCTGTTACCTAACATTAAATTCCATTCATTGAAATTCTTTTCTATTAATCAACATTCCCCTTCATACCATAACATTCAATTCGAATACACAAAGTTCTATACAATTTCATTCAGTCTATTTCATTCTATTTCATAAGACTCCTTCCAATCCACAAAATACCATTCCATTCTTCAACATTTCATTCCTTTCCCCAACAATCCATTGCATTCCACAGCATTTAATTCCATTCCAAAGCTCTCCATTGCATTCTAAAATATTCCACTCCATTCCATAACATGCCATTCCATTACAACACATTATTCCCATTCTGTTACATAACATTCCAATCCATTCATTAACATTTTGTCCTATTAATGAACATTCTACTTCATAGCATAACTTTCCGTTCTATTATGCAACTTTCTTTCCAATTCATTCTATTTCATTCTGTTGCATAAGATTCCATTCCAATCCAAAAAATTCCATTGCATTCCTTTCAAATATTCCATTCAATTCAACAAGATTCCATTCCATTGCATTCCATTACATACAATTCATTCCCAACACATTATTCCCGTTCTGCATCAAAACATTCGATTCCATTCATTCAAACTCGGTTCTATTAAACAAAATACTCCTTCATAGCATAACTTCCCATTCGATTACACAACATTCCTTTCCAATTCATTCTATTTCATTCTGTTGCATAAGATTCCATTCCAAGCCACAAAATTCCATTAAATTCCTTCCCCCTCCATGCCTTTCCCCAACGTTCTATTACTTTCCACAACATTCCCTTGCATTTCACAGCCTTCCATTCTTTCCCATAACATTCTATTCAACTCCACTCATTTAATTCCATTCCATAACATTCAATTCCATGACAACACATTATTCTCGTTCTGTTACTCAACATTCCATTCCATTCATTAAAATTCACTTCTCTTAATCAACATTCCACTCTATCCCATAATATTACATTCAATTACACAACAATCCATTCCATTTCAAACACTCTTTTTCATTCTATTGCATAGGATTCCATTCCAATCTACAAAATTCCATTTTATTCCTTAACCTTCCATTCTGTTCAGAAATGTTCTATTCCTTTCACAACATTCCATTGCATTCAATAGCATTCCATTCCATTCCTTACATTTCCATGCAATTCCCCAACATTCAATTCCATTCCATAACATTTGTTTCCATTGAAACACATTATTCCCTTTCCGTAACCTAATATTCCTTACATTCATTTTAATTTGGTTCTATTTATGTACATTCCACTTCGTACCATAAGAATCCCTTTGATTATGCAACATTCCATTCCATTTCAAACATTCTATTTTATTCTATTGCATGAGATTCCATTCCAATTCAAATAATTCAATTGCATTCCTGAATATTTCATTCCTTTCAGCAACATTCTATTCCTATCTGCAACATTCCATTGCATTCCAAAGCGTTCCATTCCATTCCATAACATTCGATTTCATTAGAACACATTATTGCAATTCTGTTGCAAACATTCCATTCCATTCACTAAAATTTTGTCCTTTTAAGAAACATTCCAATTCACAGCATAATATTCCATTCGATTACGCAACATTCCTTTCCATTTCATTCTATTTCATTCTGTTGCATAAGTTCCATTCCAATCCAAAAAATTCCATTCCATTCCTTTCCCAACACTCCATTCAATTCCACAAGATTCCATTCCATTCCATACAATTAATTCCCAACACATTTTTCCCATTCTGCTAAAAACATTCTAGACCATTCATTCAAATTCTGTTCTATTAATCAAAATTCCCCTTCATAGCATAACTTTCCATTCGATTACACAACATTCCTTTCCAATTCATGCTATTTCATTCTGTTGCCTAAGAATCCATTCTAATCACAAAATTTCATTCCATACTCAACCTCCATTCATTTCTCCAACGTTCTATTCCTTTTAACAACATTCCTTTGCCTTCGCCAGCATTCAATTCCATTCCTTTCCCCAACATTCTATTACTTTCCACGGCATTTCAAACCTTTCCATTCCATCACATTCCATTCAATTAGCCAAAATTCCATAACATTCGATTCCAGTCCAACACATTATTGCCGTTCTGTTACATAACATTCCATTCCATTCATTAAAATTATTCCCCATTAATTAGAATCCACTTCATAGCATAGAATTCATTCAATTACACAGCATCCCATTCATTTGCAAACATTGTATCTCATGCCATTGTATAAGATTCCCACCCAAACCACAAAATTCCATTGCATTCATTAAAATTCCTTTCCTTTCCCCAATGTTCTGTTCCTTTTCGCAACATGACTCTGCATTTCACAGCATTCCATTCTGTTCCATAACATTGGATTCCTTTCAAAAATATTCTCGATCTGTTACATAGTATTCCATTGCATTCATTAAAATTCACTTCTGTGAAGCAAAATTCTACTTCATACCAGAAAATAAGAATCGTATATACAACATTCTATTGTATTTCCAATACTGCATTTCATTCTATTGCATAAGATTCCATTACAATCCACCAAATTCCAATTCATTCCTTTAACTTCCATTCCTGTCCCAACACTCTATTCCTACCCTCAACATTCCATTCCATTCCAAAGCAGTCCATTCCATTCCAAAACATAGCGTTCCATTCCAAAACATTCCACTCCGTTCGAACACGTTATTCTGATAATTACCTAACATTTCATTCCATTCTTCCCAATTCGGGTCTATTCATCAACATTCCACTTCATACCATAACATTCCATTCAATTACAAAAGATTCCATTCCATTTAAAACATTGTATTTCATTCTGTTGCATAGCATCCATTCCAATCCATAAAATTCCATTCCATTCCCTCCACCTCTATGCCTTTCCTCAACGTTCTATTACTTTCCACAACATTCCCTTGCATTTCACAGCATTCAATTCCTTTCCATAACATTCTATTCAATTCCACTACATTCCATTCCATTCCATAACATTCAATACCATGCCAACACATTATTCTCGTTCTGTTACTCAACATTCCATTCCATTCATTAAAATTCTCCTCTATTAATCAACATTCCACTCTATCCCATAATATTACATTCAATTACACAACATTCCATTCCATTTCAAACACTCTTTTCCATTCTGTTGCATAAGATTCCATTCCATTCTACAAAATTCCATTCTATTCCTTAAACTTCCATTCTGTACAGAAATGTTCTACTCCTTTCCAGAACATTCCATTGCATTCAGTAGCATTCCATTCCATTCCTTACCTTTCCATGCAATTCCCAAACATTCAATTCCATGCCATAACATTTGTTTCCATTGAAACAATTATTCCCTATTTGTAACCTAATATTCCATTCCATTCATTTTAATTTGGTTCTTTAATCTACATTCCAATTCGTACCCTAACAGTCCCTTTGATTACACAACATTCCGTTCCATTTCAAACATTCTATTTTATTCTATTGCATGAGATTCCATTCCAATTCAAATAATTCAATTGCATTCCTGAATATTTCATTCCTTTCAGCAACATTCTATTCCTATCTGCAACATTCCATTGCTTTCCAAAGCGTTCCATTCCATTACATAACATTCGATTTCATTCCAACGCATTATTGCAGTTCTGTTGCAAACATTCCATTCCATTCACGAAAATTTTGTCGTCTTAACAAACATTCCACTTCACAGCATAATATTCCATTCGATTACGCAACATTCCTTTCCATTTCATTCTATTTCATTCTGTTGCATAAGTTCCATTCCAATCCAAAAAATTCCATTCCATTCCTTTCCCAACATTCCATTCAATTCCACAACATTCCATTCCATTCCATACAATTCATTCCCAACACATTTTTCCCATTCTGCTACAAAACATTCGAGACCATTCATTCAAATTCGGTTCTTTTTACCAAAATTCCCCTTCATAGCATAACTTTCCATTCGATTACACAACATTCCTTTCCGATTCATTCTATTTCATTCTGTTGCATAAGATTCCATTCTAATCCACAAAATTTCATTCCATACTTAACCTCCATTCATTTCTCCAACGTTCTATTCCTTTTATCAACATTCCTTTGCCTTCGACAGCATTCAATTCCATTCCTTTCCCCAACATTCTATTACTTTCCACTACTTTCCATTGCATTTCAAATCTTTCCATTCCATAACATTCGATTCCATTCCAACACATTATTGCCATTCTGTTACATAACATTCCATTCCATTCATTAAAATTCTTCTCTATTAATAAACCTTCCACTTCATAGCATAGAATTCATTCGATTACACAACATTCCATTCAATTGCAAACATTGTATCTTATTCCATTGCATAAGCTTCCCGTCCAACCCACAAAATACAATTGCATTCTTTAAAATTCCATTCATTTCCCCAATGATCTATTTCTTTTCACAATATGACACTGCATTCCACAGCATTCCATTCTGTTCCATAACATTGGATTCCTTTCAAAAACATTCTAGATCTGTTACATAATATTCCATTGCATTTATTAAAATTCACTTCTATGAAGCAACATTCTACTTCATACCACAAAATTCCAATCGAATTTACTGCATTCTATTGTATTTCAATTACTCTATTTCATTCTACTGCATAACATTCCATTCCAATCCACGAAATTCCATTCCACTCCTTAGCCTCCCATTGCTTTCCCTTACGTTCTACTTTTTCCACTACATTCCATTGCATTCCACAATATTCCATTCCGTTCTGTAACATTCCACTCAATTCCATAACATTCTATTCCTTTCCAAAACATTACATTCATTTCCATTCCATTCGATTCCATTCCAACAAATTTTTCCCATTCTTTTACAAAGCATTCCATTCCATTCTTCAAAATTCTGTTCTATTAATCAAGATTGCACTTCATACCACAATATTCCATTCGATTATACAACATTGCAGTCCATTTCAAACATTCTATTTCATTCCATTCCATAAGATTCCATTCCAACACACAAAATTCCATACCACTCCTTTAACTTCCATTCCTTTCCCAACAGTCTATTTCTTTCAACAACATTCCATTGCATTCCGCAGTGTTTCATTCCATTCCAAAGCTCTCCATTGCATTCCAAAATATTACCTTCCATAACATTCCATTCCATTCCAACACATTATTCCCAAACTGTTGCATAACATTCCAATCCATTCATTAAAATTTTGTCCTATTAAAGAACATTCCACTTCAGAGCATAACATTCCATTCGATTATGCAACATTCGTTCCAATTCATTCTATTTCATTCTGTTGCATAAGATTCCATTCAAATCTAAAAAATTCCATTCCATTGCATCAACTTCGATTCCTTTCAAACATATCATTCCATTCCATTCCATTCCATACAATTCATTCCCAACACATTATTCCCGTTCTGCTACAGATCATTCGAGACCATTCATTCAAATTCGGTTCTATTAATCAAAATTACCCTTCACAGCATAACTTTACATTCGATTACACAACATTCCTTTCCAATTCATTCTCTTTCATTCTGTTGCATAAGATTCCATTGTAATCCACAAAATTTCATTCCATACTTAACCTCCATTCCTTTCTCCAACGTTCTATTCCTTTTAACCACATTCCTTTGCTTCGACAGCATTCAATTCCATTCCTTACCCCAATGTTCTATTATTTCCACTACTTTCCATTGCATTTCACATCATTCCATTCAATTCCACAACACTCCATTACATTCCATAACATTCGATCCCATTCCAACAAATTATTGCCGTTCTGTTACCTAACATTAAATTCCATTCATTGAAATTCTTTTCTATTAATCAACATTCCCCTTCATACCATAACATTCCGTTCGAATACACAACGTTCTATACAATTTCATTCAGTCTATTTCATTCTATTTCATAAGACTCCTTCCAATCCACAAAATACCATTCCATTCTTCAACATTTCATTCCTTTCCCCAACAATCCATTGCATTCCACAGCGTTTCATTCCATTCCAAAGCTCTCCATTGCATTCCAAAATATTCCACTCCATTCCATAACATTCCATTCCATTCCAACACATTATTCCCATTCTGTTACATAACATTCCATTCCATTCATTAACATTTTGTCCTACTAATGAACATTCCACTTCATAGC
Source organism: Smutsia gigantea (assembly GCA_032199065.1). Taxonomy (NCBI): domain Eukaryota; kingdom Metazoa; phylum Chordata; class Mammalia; order Pholidota; family Manidae; genus Smutsia; species Smutsia gigantea. The sequence continues at coordinate 8,613 of JAVSCE010007043.1, forward strand.
ATAACATTTCGTTCTATCATGCAACATTCTTTCCAATTCATTCTATTTCATTCTGTTGCATAAGATTCCATTCCAATCCAAAAAATTCCATTCCATTCTTTAAACTTCCATTCCTTTCAAATATTCCATTCAATTCCACAACATTCCATTCCATTCCATTACATAAAATTCATTCCCAACAAATTATTCCCTTTCTGCTACAAAACATTCGATTCCATTCATTCAAATTCGGTTCTATTAATTAAAATTCCCCTTCATAGCATAACTTTCCATTCGATTACACAATATTCCTTTCCAATTCATTCTATTTCATTCTGTTGCATAAGATTCCATTCCAAGCCACAAAATTCCATTCCATTCCTTCCCCCTCCATGCCTTTCCCCAACGTTCTATTACTTTCCACAACATTCATTTGCATTTCACAGCATTCCATTCTTTTCCATAACATTCTATTCAATTCCAATCATTCAATTCCATTCCATAACATTCAATTCCATGCCAACACATTATTCTCATACTGTTACTCAACATTCCATTCCATTCATTAAAATTCACTTCTTTTAATCAGCATTCCACTCACTCTTTCCCTAATATTGCATTCAATTACACAACATTCCATTCCATTTCAAACACTCTTTTCCATTCTATAGCATAGGATTCCATTCCAATCTACAAAATTCCATTCTATTCCTTAACCTTCCATTCTGTTCAGAAATGTTCTATTCCTTTCCACAACATTCCATTGCATTCAATAGCATTCCATTCCATTCCTTACCTTTCCATGCAATTCCCCAACATTCAGTTCCATTCCATAACATTTGTTTCCATTGAGACAAATTATTCCCTTCCTGTAACCTAATATTCCATTCCATTCATTTTAATTTGGTTCTATTAATCGACATTCCACTTCGTACCATAACAGTCCCTTTGATTACACAACATTCCATTCCATTTCAAACATTCTATTTTATTCTATTGCATGAGATTCCATTCCAATTCAAATAATTCAACTGCATTCCTGAATATTTCATTCCTTTCAGCAACATTCTATTCCTATCTACAACATTCCATTGCATTCCAAAGCCTTCCATTCCATTCCATAACATTCGATTTCATTCCAACACATTATTGCAATTCTGTTGCAAACATTCCATTCCATTCATTAAAATTTTGTCCTCTTAACGAACATTCCACTTCACAGCATAACATTCCATTCGATTACGCAACATTCCTTTTCATTTCACTCTTTTTCTTTCTGTTGCATAAGTTCCATTCCAATACAAAAAATTCCATTCCATTCCTTTCGCAACATTCCATTCAATTCCACAACACTCCATTCCATTACATACAATTCATTACCAAAACATTATTCCCATTCTGCTACAAATCATTCGAGACCATTCATTCCAATTCGGTTCTATTAATCAAAATTCCCCTTCATAGCATAACTTTCCATTCGATTACACAACATTCCTTTCCAATTCATTCTATTTCATTCTGTTGCATAAGATTCCATTCTAATCCACAAAATTTCATTCCACACTTAACCTTCATTCATTTCTCCAACGTTCTATTCCTTTTAACAACATTCCATTGCCTTCGACAGGTTTCAATTCCATTCCTTTCCCCAACATTCTATTACTTTCCACTACTTTCCATTGAATTTCGAATCTTACCATTCCACAACATTCCATTACATTCCATAACATTCGATTCCATTCCAACACATTATTGTCGTTCTGTTACATAACATTCCATTCCATTCATTAAAATTCTTCTCTATTAGTTAACCTTCCACTTCATAGCATAGAATTCATTCGATTACACAACATCCCATTCAATTGCAAACATTGTATCTCATTCCATTGCATAAGATTCCCATCCAAATACCAAAATTCCATTGCACTCATTAAAATTCCATTAATTTCCCAGAGTTCTATTCTTTTTCACAACATGACACTGCATTGCACAGCATTCCATTCTGTTCAATAACACTGGAATCCTTTCAAAAACATTCTCTATCTTTTACGTAATATTCCATTACATTCATTAAAATTCACTTCTATGAAGCAACATTCTAATTCATACCACAAAATTCGAATCGTATATACAACATTCTATTGTATTTCCAATACTGTATTTCATTCTATTGCATAAGATTCCATTACAATCCACCAAATTCCAATCCATTCCTTTACCTTCCATTCCTGTCCCAACACTGTATTCCTACACTCAACATTCCATTCCATTCCAAAGCATTCCATTCCACAACATGGCGTTCCATTCCAAAACATTCCACTCCATTCGAACACGTTATTCTGATAATACCTAACATTCCATTCCATTCTTCACAATTTGGGTCTATTAATCAACATTCCACTTCATCCCATAACATTCCACTGCATTACAAAAGATTCCATTCCATTTAAAACATTCTATTTCATTCTGTTGCATAGCATCCATTCCAATACAAAAAATTCCTATCCATTCCTTCCCCCTCCATGCCTTTCCCCAACGTTCTATTACTTTCCCCAACATTCCCTTGCATTTCACAGCATTCCATTCCTTTCCATAACATTCTATTCAATTCCACTACATTCCATTCCATTCCATAACATTCAATTCCATGCCAACACGTTATTCTCGTTCTGTTACTCAACATTCCATTCCATTCATTAAAATTCTCTTCTATTAATCAGCATTCCACTCTATCCCATAATATTACATTCAATTACAGAACATTCCATTCCATTTCAAACACTTTTTCATTCTATTGCATAGGATTCCATTCCAATCTACAAAATTCCATTCTATTCCTTAACCTTCCATTCTGTTAACAAATATTCTATTCCTTTCCACCATATTCCATTGCATTCAATAGCATTCCCTTCCAGTCCTTAACTTTCCACGAAATTCCCCAACATTCAATTCCATTCCATAACATTTGTTTCCATTGAAACACATTATTCCCTTTCTGTAACCTAATATTCGTTTCCATTCATTTTAATTTGGTTCTATTAATCTACATTCCACTTCGTACCAGAACAGTCCCTTTGATTACGCAACATTCCATTCCATTTCGAACATTCTATTTTATTCTATTGCATGAGATTCCATTCCAATTCAAATAATTCAATTGCATTCCTGAATATTTCATTCCTTTCAGCAACATTCTATTCCTATCTACAACACTCCATTGCATTCCAAAGCCTTCCATTCCATTCCATAACATTCGATTTCATTCCAACACATTATTGCAATTCTGTTGCAAACATTCCATTCCATTCATTAAAATTTTGTCCTCTTAACGAACATTCCTCTTCACAACATAACATTCCATTCAATTACACAACATTCCTTTCCATTTCATTCTATTTCATTCTGTTGCATAAGTACCATTTCAATCCAAAAAATTACATTTCATTCCTTTCAAAACATTCCATTCAATTCCACAACATTCCTTTCCATTCCATACAATTCAATCCCAACACATTATTCCCAATTCTGCTGCAAAACATTCGAGACCATTCATTCAAATTTTTTTCTGTTAATCAAAATTCCCCTTCATAGCATAACTTTCCATTCGATTACACAACATTCCTTTCCAATTCATTCTATTTCATTCTGTTGCATAAGATTCCATTCTAATCCACAAAATTTCATTCCATAGTTAACCTCCATTCATTTCTCCAACGTTCTATTCTTTTAACAACATTCCTTTGCCTTCGACAGCTTTCAATTCCATTCCTTTCCCCAACATTCTATTACTTTCCACTACTTTCCATTGCATTTCAAATCTTCCCATTCCATAACATTCCATTCAATTCCACAACATTCCATTTGATTCCATAACATTCGATTCCGTTCCAAAATCTTATTCCCATTCTGTTACCTAACATTCCATTCCATTCTTCAAAATTCTGTTTCATTAATCAACATTCCACTACATACTATAGCGTTCAATCCTTTTACACAACATTCCATTCCACTTAAAAAATTCTATCGCATAACATTCCATTCCAGTCCACAAATTTCCATTTCATTCCTTAACTTTCGATTCCTTTTTCAACATTATATTCTTTTAAACAACATTCCATTGCATTCCACTGCATTCCATTCCATTCCATAACTTTCCATTGCATTCCAAGACATTCCATCTCATTTCATTATATTCGATTACATTCCAACACATTATTCCCATTCTGTTAGAGGGAATTTCATCCCGTTCATTAAAATTCAGTAAATTAATCAACATTGCACTTCACACATAACATTCCATTCGGTTATCCAACATTCCAGTCCATTTGAAACATTCTATTTCATTCCATGCCATAAGATTCCGTTCCTATTCACAAAATTCCATTCCGTTCCTTTAAAGTCCATTCCTTTCCTTACACTCTATTCCTTTACACTACATTCCATTGCATTCCACAGCATCCATTCCATTCCTTGACATTCCATTCAGTTCCACAACATTGCACTACATTCCATAACATTCCATTGCATTCGTAACACATTATATACTTTCTGTTATATAACATTCCATTCCATTCATTAAAATTCGATTCTATTAATCTACATTCAACTTAATACCGTAACATTCTATTCGATTAAACAACATTCCATTCCATTTCAATCATTCTACTTCATTATGTTGCAAAAGTTTCTATTCCAATCCACAAAATTCCAATTCCTTTCCTTAACCTTCAATTCCTTTCTCCAACATTCTATTCCTTTCCCCAATATTCCATTTCATTCCTTAACATTCAATATCATTCCAAGACATTATTCCCCCACTATTACATAACATTTCCTTCATTCAGTAAAATTTGTTCTATTAACATCCCAATTCAAATCATAATATTCCATTCGAATACACAGAACACCATTCCATTTCAACCACTCTATTTCGTTCTATTGCACAGGATTGCATTCCAATCCACAAAATTCCATTCCATTCCTCAACATCCCATTCCTTTCCCAATGTTCTATTACTTTCCACCACATGCCAGTACATTCCACAGCATTCCATTCTATTCCTTTCCACTATATTCCATTGCATTCTACATCAATCCATTCTATTACATAACAATCAATTCAATTCCACAACATTCCATTACATTCCATAACATTTAATTCCACTCCAACACAATATTCCCGTTCCGTTAGCTAACATTCCATTCCATTCGTTAAAATTCTTTCTCTTAGTCAACATTCCACTTCGTAGCATAGCATTCATTCGATTACACAACATCCCATTCAATTGCAAACATTGTATCTCATTCGATTACATAGATTCCAATCCAACCCACAAAATTTAATTCCATTCCTTAACCTTGCATTCCTTTCCCCAATATTGTATTCCTTTCCACAACATTCCATTGCATTCCACAGCATTCTATTCCATTCCATAACATTGCATTCAATTCCAACACATTCCATTCCATTCCATAACTTTTGATTCCATTTAAACACATTATTCCCATTCTTTCACCTAACATTCTGTTCCATTCTTTAATGTTCAGTTCTATTAATCAACATTCCACTTCATACCATAATATTCCATTCCATTTCAAGCATTCTATTTAATTCTACTGCATAAGATTCCATTTCAATCCACAAAATTCCATTCCATCCCGTAATATTTCCCCAACATTCCATTCAAATCCACAGCATTGCATTCCATTCAATAGCATTCCACTTTATTCCATTACATTCTATTCCTTTCCGCAACATTCTATTGCATTTCACAGCATTCCATTCCATTCCATAACTTTCCTTTGCATTCCAAAATATTCCATCCCATTCCATTCCATTCGATCCCATTCAAACACATTATTCCCATTCTGTTGCATAAAATTCCATTCAATTCATTAAAATTTGGTTCTATTAGTCAACATTCCACTTCATACATAACATTCCATTTGATTACACAATATTCCTTTCCAATTTATTCTATTTCATTCTTTGCATAAGATTCCATTCCAATCCAAAAAATTCCATTCCATTATTTAATCTCCCATTGCATTCCCTAACATTCTATTCCTTTCCACTACATTCCATTGCATTACATATCATTCCATTCAATTCCACAACATTCCATTTGATTACATAACATTCGATTCCATTCCAAAACATTATTCCCCTTCTGTTACCGAGCATTCCATTACATTCTTCAAAATTCGGTTCCATTAATCAACATTCCACTACATACCATAGCGTTCAATTCCATTACACAACATTCCATTCCACTTAAAACATTCTATTTCATTCTATTGCATAACATTCCATTCCAGTCCACAAAATTCCATTTCATTCCTTGACTTTCCATTCCTTTATTCAACATTATATTTTTTAAACAACATTCCATTGCATTCCACAGCATTCCATTCCATTCCGTAACTTTCCATTGCACTCCAAAACATTCCATCCGTTTCCATTATATTCAATTCCATTCAAACACATTATTCACGTTCTGTTGCATAAAATTCTATTCCATTCATTAAAATTTGGTCCTATTAATCCACATTCCACTACATATATAACATTCCATTCGATAACATAACATTTCTTTCCAATGTATTCTATTTCATTCTTTTGCATAAGATTCCATTCCAATCCAAAAAATTCCATTCCATTGTTTTATCTCCCATTGCTTTCCCTAACATTCTAGTCCTTTCCAATACATTGCATTGCATTCCACATAATTCCATTCAATTCCACAACATTTCATTTGATTCCATAACATTCAATTGCATTCCAAAATATTATTCCCGTTCTTTTACCTTACGTTCCATTCCATTCCTTAAAATTCGGTTCCATTAATTCACATTCTACTTCATACCATAGCGTTCAATTCCATTACACAACATTCCTTTCCACTTAAAACATTGTATTTCATTCTATTGCATAACATTCAATTCCAGTCCACATATTTCCATATCATTCCTTAACCTTCCATTTTTTCCTCAACATTATATTCCTTTAAACAACATTCCATTGCAATCCCCCGAATTCCATAACATTCCATAACTTTCCATTCAATTCCACAACATTCCATTTCATTCCATAAAATTCAAATCATTTCCAACACATTATTCCCATTCTGTTACATAATTTTCCATTACATTCATTAAAATTCGGTTCTACTACTCTACATTCCACGTTGTCCGATAACATTCCATTCGATTGCACCGCATTCCATTTCATTTCAATTATTCTATTTCATTCTATTGCATAAGATTTCATTCTAAACCTCAAAATTCCATTTCATTCCCTAACCTTCCACTCCTTTCCCAAATATTATATTCCATTCCTCAACATTCAATTCCTTTCCACAGCATATCATTCAATTGCACAATGTTCAGTTCCATTCCTTAACATTCGAATCCATTCCAACACATTATTCCCGTTCTGTTACATAACATTCCTTGATTCAGTAAAATTTGGTTCTATTAATTAACATTCCAATTCATACCATAAAATTCCATTCGATTACACTGAACACCATTCCATTTCAAATATTGTATTCCGTTCTATTGCATAGAATTCCATTCCAATCCACAAAATTCCATTCTATTTTTGACATTCCATGTCTTTCCCCAATGTTCTATTCCTTTCCACTACATTCCATTGCATTTCACAGCATTCCATTCCATTCGATAACATTCGATTCCATTCAAACAATTTATTCCAATTCTGTTACAAAACATTCAATAACTTTCATTTAAATTCAGTTCTATTAATCAACATTCCCCTTCCTAGCATAACATTCCATTCGATTTCACAATATTCCTTTCCAATTCATTCAATTTATTTTCTTTTGTAAGATTCCATTTCCATCCACAAAATTCTATTCAATTTCTTAAACTTCCATTCCTTTCCCCAACGTTCTATTCCTTTCCACAACATTCCTTTGCATTCCAAGCATTCCATTCCATTCCATAACATTCCATTCATTTCCACAACATTCCATTCCATTCCTGATCATTTGATTCCATTCAAACACATTATTCCCGTTTTGTAACCTAACATTCTATTCCATTCATTAAAATTTTGTCCTATGAATGAACATTCCACTTCATAGCATAACATTCCAATCTTTTACACAACATTCCTTTCCAATTCTCTCTATTTCATTCTGTTGCCTAAGATTACATTCCAATCCACAAAATTCCATTCCATTCCTTAAACTTCCATTTCTTTCCCAACATTCTATTCCTTTCCACAACAATCAATTGCATTCCACAGCATTCCATTTAATTACTTCCCCAAATTTCTGTTCCTTTCCTCTACTTTCCATTGCATTCCACATCATTCCATTCCATTACATAACATTCCACAACAATCACATTCCATAACATTCGATTCCATACCAACATGTTCCCGTATTTTAACCTAACATTCCATTCCATTAAAAATTCATTTATATTAATTCAACTTCCACTTCATACCATAACTTTCATTCCTTTTCACAACATTCCTTTACATTTTAAACATTCTATTTCATTCTGTTGCATAGCATTCCATTGCAGTCCACAAATTACATATCATTCCTTAATCTTCCTTTCTTTTCCCCAACATTCTATTCCATTACACACATTCCATTGCATTCCACTGCATTCCGTTCCATTCCTTCATCAACATTCTATTCCTTTCCACAGCATTCAATTGCTTTATACTGCAGTCCTTTCTATTCCATGACATTCCATTCAATTCCACAACATTCCATTCAATTCCACAACATTCCACTTCATACCATAACATTCCAATCTAATATACAACATTATGTTCTATTTCAAATACTACATTTCATTCTATTGCATCAGATTCCATTCCAATCCACGAAATTCCATTCCATTCCTTAACCTTACATTGCTTTCCCAAACATTCTATTCCTTTCCAGAACATTCCATTGCATTCCACAGCATTCCATTCCATTCCGTTACATTCCACTCAATTCCACAACATTCCATTCCATTAAAAAAAACATTCCATTCCTTTCCATTACACTTGATTCCATTCCAACACAAAATTCCAATAATTTTACAAAACATTCCATACCATTCTTCAAAATTCGTTTCTATTAATCAACATTGCACTTCATACCATAACATTCAATTCGATTATACAATATTCCTGTCCATTTGAAACATTCTATTTCATTCCATTCCACGATATTCCATTCCAGTCCACAAAATTCCATTCCATTCCACTATCTTCCATTCCTTTCCCAGCACTCAATTCCTTACCACAGCTTTCCATTCCATTCCACAGCATTCCATTCAATTCCATGATGTTCGATTGCATTCCAACAGATTATTCCCATTCTGTTACAAACATTCAATACCATTCATTAAAATTCTCTTCTATTAATCAACATTCCCCTTCATAGCATAACATTCCTTTCAATTACACAACATTCATTTCCAATTCATTGTAATCCATTCTGTTGCATAAGATTCCATTCCAATCCAAAAATTCCATTTCATTCCTTAACATTCCATTCCATCCCCCAAAATTCTATTCCTTCCTACAACATTCTATTGCATTCCACAGCATCCATTCAATTCCTTCCCAATCATTCTAATCCTTTCCACAACATCCCATTGATTTACACCGCATTGCCTTCCATTCCAAAACATTCCATTCAGTTCCACAACATTCCATTAAATTCGGTAACATTTGATCCCATTCATCATATTATTCCCGTTCTGTTACATAACATTACATTCCATTCAATAAAATTCTGTCCTATTAATCAACGTTCACCTTCATACCATAACATTTCATTTGATTACATAACATTCCATTCCATTTGAAATATTCCCTTTCATTCTATTGCATAAGTTTGCATTCCAATCCACAAAATTCCATTCCATTCCTTAACCATCCTTTCCTTTCCGCAACATTCCATTGTATTCCACAGCATTCTATTCCATTCCATAACATTCAATTTAATTCCACCACATTCCATTCCATACCATAATTTTCGATTCCACTCAAAAATATTATTCCCATTCCTTCATCTAACATTCCATTCCATTCTTTAATATTTACTTCTATTAAACAACATTCCACCTCATACCATAACATTCCATTCCATTTCACAGAATCGCATTCCATTTCAAATATTCTTTCTCATTCTACTGCATAAGATTCCATTCCAATCAACAAAATTCCATTTAAATTCCGTAACTTTTACCCAACATTCCATTCAAACCCTCAGCATTGCATTCCATTCCATAACATTCCACATAATCCCATAACATTCCATTCCTTTCTGCAGCATTACATTGCATTCCACAGCATTCCATTCCATTCCATAACTTTCCATTGCATTCGAAAACAAACCTTCTCATTCCATTACATTTGATCCCATTCAAATACATTATTCCATAACATTCTATTAGATTCCGCAACATTCCATTCCATTCCATAACTTTGCATTTCATTCCATTCTTTCCATTCCATTCGATTCAATTCCAACACATTATTCCAATTCTTTTACAAAACATTCCATACCATTCTTCAAAATTCGGTTCTATTAATCAACATTGCACTTCGTACCATAACATTCCATTCGATTACACAAATTTCCAGTTCATTTAAAACATTCTATTTCATTACATTCAATTAGATTCCATTCCAATACACAAAATTTCATTCCATTTTTTTTCTTCCATTCCTTTCCCAACACTCTATTTCTTTTTACAACATTCCATTACATTCCAAAGCATTCCATTCAACAGTATGGCATTCCATTCCATAACATTCGACTCCATTCGAACACGTTAGTCTGATTATTACCTAAAAGAGCATTCCATTCTTAACAATTCGGTTCTATTAATTAACATTGCATTTCATACCATAACATTCCTTTCCATTACACAACATTCCATTCCATTTGAAACACTCTTTTTCCTTCTACTGCATACTATTCCATTGCAATCCACAACGTTCCATTCCACTCCTGAAACTTCCATTCCTTTCCCCAATGCTCTATTCCTTTCCACTACATTCCAATGCATTCCATTACATTCCTTAACGTTCCATTCAATTCCACAACATTCAATTATATTCCGTAACATTTGTTTCGAGCCAAAAACATTATACCCGTTCTGTAACCTAACATTCAATTCCATTCATTAAAATTCTCTTCTACTAAACAACAATCCCCTTCAAAAAATAGCATTCCATTTGATTACACAACATTCCATTCCATTTCAATTATTTTATTTGATTCTATTTCATAAGATTGCATTCCAATCTACAAAATTCCATTCTATTCCTTAACCTTCGATTCCTTTCCCCTACACTCTATTCCTTTAAACAACATTCAATTGCAATGCTCAGAATTGTATTCCATTCCATAATATTCCATTCAATTCCACCACATTCTGTTCCATTCCATAACATTCATTCCTTTGCAACACATTATACCTATTCAGTTACAAAACAGTCAATACCATTAATTAAAATTCTGTTCTATTGATCAGCATTCCCCTTCATACCATAACATTTTATTTGAATACACAACGTTCTATTCAATTTCATTCAGTCTATTTCATTCTACTGCATAAGATTCCATTCCAATCCACAAAATTCCAATCCATTCCTTAACATTTCATTTTTTTCCAAATATTCCATTGCATTCCACAACATTCCGTTCCATTGCATAACTTTCCATTGCTTTCCAAAACATTCCTTTCCATTCCAAAACATACGACTCCATTCCAACACATTATTCCTGTTCGTTGCATAACGTTCCATTTTATTCATTAAAAGTTTGTCCTCTTCATGAACATTCCACTTCATAGCATCACATTCCTTTCGATTACGCAACATTCCTTTATAATTCAATCTATTTCATTTTGTTGCATAGATTCCATTCCAATCCAAAAAATTCCATTCCATTCCTTAAACTTCCAGTCCTTTCCTCAACATTCTATTACCTTCTACAACATTCCGTTGCAATTCACAGCATTCCAATCCTTTCCGTAACATTCTATTCAATTCCACTACATTCCATTCCATTCCATAACATTCAATTCCATGCCAACACATTATTCTCATTCTGTTACTCAACATTCCATTCCATTCATTAAAATTCTCTTCTATAAATCAACATTCCACTCTATCCCATAATATTACATTCAATTACACAACAATCCATTCCATTTCAAACACTCTTTTTCATTCCATTGCATAGGATTCCATTCCAATCTGCAAAATTCCATTCTATTCCTTAACCTTCCATTCTGTTCAGAAATGTTCTATTCCTTTCCACAACATTCCATTCCATTCAGTAGCATTCCATTCCATTCCTTACCTTTCCATGCAATTCCCCAACATTCAATTCCATTCCATAACATCTGTTTCCATTGAAACACATTATTCCCTTTCTGTAACCTAATATTCCATTCCATTCATTTTAATTTGGTTCTATTAATCTACATTCCACTTCGTACCATAACAGTCCTTTGATTACACAACATTCCATTCCATTTCAAACATTCTATTTTATTCTATTGCATGAGATTCCATTCCAATTCAAATAATTCAAATGCATTCCTGAATTTTTCATTCCTTTCAGCAACAATCTATTCCTATCTGCAACATTCCTTTGCATTCCAAAGCGTTCCATTCCATTCCATAACATTCGATTTCATTCCAACACATTATTGCAATTCTGTTGCAAATATTCCATTCCATTCATTAAAATTTTGTCCTCTTAATGAACATTCCACTTCACAGCACAACATTCCATTCGATTACGCAACATTCCTTTCCATTTCATTCTGTTGCATAAGTTCCATTCCAATCCAAAAAATTCCATTCCATTCCTTTCCCAACATTCCATTCAATCCACAACATTCCATTCCATTCCATACAATACATTCCCAACACATTATTCCCATTCTGTTAAAAAACATTCGAGACCATTCATTCCAATACGGTTCTATTAATCAAAATTCCCCTTCACAGCATAATTTTCCATTCGATTACACAACATTCCTTTCCAATTCATTCTATTTCATTCTGTTGCATGAGATTCCATTCTAATCCACTAAATTTCATTCCATACTTAACGTCCATTCATTTCTCCAATGTTCTATTCCTGTTCACAACATTCCTTTGCCTTCGACAGCATTCAATTCCATTCCTTTCCCCAACATTCTATTACTTTCCACAACTTTCCATTGCATTTCACATCTTTCCATTCCATTGCATAACATTCCATTCAATTCCACAACACTCCATTACATTCCATAACATTCGATCCCATTCCAACAAATTATTGCCGTTCTGTTACCTAACATTAAATTCCATTCATTGAAATTCTTTTCTATTAATCAACATTCCACTTCATAGCATAGCATTCATTCGATTACACAACATCCCATTCAAACGCAAGAAATGTATCTAATTCCATTACAGAATATTCCAATCAAACACAAAATTCCATTTCATTCCTTAAAATTCCATTCCACAACATAACATTCTATTCCATTACATTTGACTCCTTTCAAACACCTTATTCCGATTATTTCATAACATTCCATTCCATTCTTCAAAATTCGGTTCCATTAATCAACATTCCACTTCATACCATAGCGTTCAATTCCATTACACAATATTCCATTCCACTTAAAACATTCTATTTCATTCTATTCCCCAACGTTCCATTCCAGACCACACGATTCCACTTCATTCCTTAACGTTTCATTTGTTGCCTCAACATTCTATTCTTTTCCACAACATTCCATTGCATTACACAGAATTACATTCCATTCCAGAACCTTCGATTCCATTCCATAACATTCAGTGCATTCCAACACATTATTCCCATTCTGTTACACAACGTTCCATTCCTCTCATTAAAATTCGGTTCTACTACACTATATTCCACTTCATACCATAACATTCCATTCTTTTATACAAAATTCCAGTCCATTTCAAACATTCTATTTCATCCTATTCCATAAGAATCCATTCCAATCAACAAAATTCCATTCCATTCCGTAACATTAAACTCCTTTCCCCTATATTCTATTCCTTTCCACAACATTCCATTGGAATCCACAGCATTCTACTCCATTCCATAATATTCCGTTCAATTCCACCACATACCGTGCCATTCCATAACATTCCATTCCATTGCAACACATAATTCCTATTCAGTTACAAAACAGTCAATATCATTCATTAAAATTCTTTTCTGTTAATTAGCAATTCCCTTCATACCATAAAATTCCATTCGAATACACAACGTTCTATTCAATTTCATTCAGTCTATTTCATTCTATTGCATAAGAATCCTTCCAATCCACAAAATACCATTCCATTCTTTAACATTTAATTCCTTTCCCCAACAATCCATTGCATTCCACATCGTTTCGTTCCATTCCAAAGCTCTAAATTGCATTCCAAAATATTCCATTCCATTCCATAACATTCCATTCCATTCCAACACATTATTCCCATTCTGTTGCATAACATTCCAATCCATTCATTAAAATTTTGCCCTTAATGAACATTCCAATTCATAGCATAACATTCCATTCGATTATGCAACATTCTTTCCAATTCATTCTCTTTCATTCTGTTGCATAAGATTCCATTCCATTCCAAAAAATTCCATTCCATTCCTTAAACTTCATTGCTTTCAAACATTCCATTCAATTCCACAACATTCCATTCCATTCCATTAACTACAATTCATTCCAAACACATTATTCCCGTTCTGCTACAAAACTTTCGATTCCATTCATTAAAATTCGGTTTTATTAATCAACATTCCCCTTCATAGCATAACTTTCCATTTGATTACACAACATTCCTTTCCAATTCATTCTATTTCATTCTGTTGCATACTTTTCCATTCCAATCCACAAAATTCCATTTCATACTTAACCTCCATTCCTTCCTCCAACATTCTATTCTTTCAACAACATTCCATTGCATTCGACAGCATTCAATTCCATTCCTTTCCCCAACATTCTGTTACTTTAAACTACTTTCCATTGCTTTTCAAATCTTTCCATTCCACAACATTCCATTACATTCCAGAACATTCCATTCCATTCCAACAGATTATTGCCGTTTTGTTACATAACATTCCATTCCATTCATTAAAAGTCTTCTCTATTAATTAACCTTCCACTTCATAGCATAGAATTCATCCCATTACACATCCCATTCAATTGCAAACATTGAATCTCATTCTATTGCATAAGATTCCATTACAATCCACCAAATTGCAATCCATTCCTTTAACTTCCATTCCTGTCCCAAAACTCTTTTCCTACGCTCAACATTCCATTCCATTCCAAAGCATTCCATTCCGTTCCACAACATAGCGTTCCATTCCAAAACATTCCACTCCATTCGAACACGTTATTCTGAAAATTACCTAACATTCCATTCCATTCTTCACAATTCGGTTCTATTAATCAACATTCCACTTCATACCATAAAATTCCATTCCATTACAAAAGATTCCTTTCCTTTTAAAACATTCTATTTCATTCTGTTGCATAGCATCCATTCCAATCCACAAAATTCCTTTCCATTCCTTCCCCCTCCATGCCTTTCCCCAACGTTCTATTACTTTCCACAACATTCCGTTGCATTTCACAGCATTCCGTTCCTTTCCATAACATTCTATTCAATTCCACTACATTCCATTCCATTCCATAACATTCAATTCCATGACAACACATTATTCTCGTTCTGTTACTCAATATTCCATTCCATTCATTAAAATTCTCTTCTATTAATCAACATTCCACTCTATCCCATAATATTACATTTAATTACACAACATTCCATTCCATTTCAATCACTCTTTTTCATTCTATTGCTTAGGATTCCATTCCAATCTACAAAATTCCATTCTATTCCTTAACCTTCCGTTCTGTTCAGAAATATTCTATTCCGTTCCACAACATTCCATTGCATTCAATAGCATTCCCTTCCATTCCTTACCTTTCCATGGAATTCCCAAACATTCAATTCCATTCCATAACATTTGTTTCCATTGAAACACATTATTCCCTTTCTGTAACCTAATATTCCATTCCATTCATTTTAATTTGGTTCTATTAATGTACATTCCACTTCGTACCATAACAGTCCCTTTGATTACACAACATTCCATTCCATTTCAAACATTCTATTTTATTCTATTGCATGAGATTCCATTCCAATTCAAATAATTCAATTGCATTCCTGAATATTTCATTCCTTTCAGCAACATTCTATTCCTATCTGCAACATTCCATTGCATTCCAAAGCGTTCCATTCCATTCCATAACATTCAATTTCATTTAAACACTTTGTTACAATTCTGTTGCAAACATTCCATTCCATTCATTAAAATTTTGTCCTCTTAACGAACATTCCACTTCACAGCATAACATTCCATTCTATTACGCAACATTCCTTTCCATTTCATTCTATTTCATTCTGTTGCATAAGATTCCGTTCTCATTAACAAAATTCCATTCCATACTTAACCTGCATTCCTTTCTGCAACATTCTATTCCTTTTAACAACATTCCATTGCATTCGAAAGCATTCAACTCCATTCCTTTCCCCAACATTCTATTACTTTCCCCCACTTTCCATTGCATTTCAGATCATTCCATTCCAATGCATAACATTGTGTTCAATTCCACAACACTCCACTACATTCCAAAATATTCGATTCCATGCCAACAAATTATTGTCGTTCTGTTACCTAACATTCCATTCCGTTCATTGAAATTCTTTTCTATTAATCAAAATTCCACTTCATAGCATACCGTTCATTCGATTACACATCACATTCAATTGCAAACATTGTATCTCTTTCCAATGCATAAGATTCCAATCCAACCCACAATATTCCATTGCATTCCTTAAAATTCCATTCTTTTCCCCAACGTTCTATTCCTTTCCACAACATGACACTGCATTCCACAGCACTCCATTCTGTTCCATAACATTCGTTTCCCTTCAAAAATGTTCTCGATCTGCTACATAATATTCCATTCCATTCATTAAAATTCACTTCTTTTAAGCAACATTCTACTTCATACCACAAAATTCCAATGGAAAATACAACATTCTATTGAATTTCCAAAGCTGTATTTGATTCTATTTCATAAGATTTCATTCCA